>JACERP010000417.1:0-64494 GCA_014080715.1 Scenedesmus sp. NREL 46B-D3 | reverse complement strand
CCGCAAATGATGATTTCAAGGCAGGTGGCCGTCATGGCGTGCACCAACTTGAATTGGATGGCGCTCAGCAGTGAGTCAGTCACCTGAGACGATTTATAATCTTGCGCCGCGGCCAGTGACCGCTGCTTGAGACTTCAATTCACAGATATTGCCGCAAAAGCAAAGTTCGGTGTATACTAAGGCCTTAATTTGGGCAATTTTCTTGCGTGTGATTTGACTCATGGCTAACCGGAGCCGTGACAGATCAGTACTAGTCGTGGGCGGACTTCGCACTCCCGTACGGTTCCAAAGCCCTAGGTAATGCGTTTGCCATTGCATTTGATCAACAGAAAACTACTTACACTGATTTGTCACTGGTGTTTGTACTAGACACGGCGGTCTGTTGTCGCCGTGGCAAACCCACGTCATCTGGACTCACTTTCGTCACAGCTTTGGCCAGCTCATGATCCACGCGGACCGCGCCTGACAGTCTACTGAACTCCTTGTTGGCTGTGAACAACCCGTATATTGCAGATCCGCTACTCTCGATCTTTTCTTCAGCAATACAGTCCAAAGGTCAGCAGCTACTGCGACATCGTGCATTCTTACTTTTCTGCGTTACGACCGAACGGCCTGACGTCCGAGTCTATCGATTAATATCAACAACGTGCTTGGCAAGTAAATCAGCAGCCAAGCAGCAACACGTAAGCAGCAGCAGCAAACACCAACAGCTGCTCCAGAATGCAGAGCACGGACCAAGGATGGCTACCTCAAAAGCCTCGATACTAGCTATCATGGACGAGGTGAGCAAGCAAAGCATACTGCTTTGTATCAACACTTGCCTTGACAAGCATGCTGCTGGGGTGAGCTGGCGAGCACCATAGTGCCCAAATTGGCGTGGTGGAGACGTGGCATCGACGGGGAATCTGTTGTGCACAATCCTGTCCAGCTTAATGTAGGAGAGGTGCTGCAGCTGGTGCTGTCCTCCTAGGTGTGCATAGGACAGTGCCGCATTGTGATGCACAGCTGCCAGGCTGCGGCAGGAATCTGTTCAAGGGCACGCTTTGCATCCTCGCCAGGTGGCGTTTGCCGCCAGCACATCTGCAAGCATCTGCAACCCCCCTGGTTGTACACTTGCATATGCCATACCCAGCTTGCAGGCTGCAGTGCCGAGCAGATGCAGGCCAGCAGCTTGCATGCGCGTCTGCTGCAGATGGGTATCATGCGGCCTGGTGCTCCACAACCCCTGCTCCCTGTGCTGCCACTGCCTGCTGCTGCTGCCTGACTGCTGCTGCTGCTGCTGCTGCTGCAGAACCGCAAGCGGACTGGGCTTTGGCCGTGACCGCGCATTTGTGCCCAAGCCCCAACGTGCGCAACCCACATGCTGACCGAGGCGGAGGCATTCAGCCACCACCTGGGCACCTTTGAGAAGGCCGTGAGGGAATACCACAGGCGGGTGCAGGGTGAGCACAACTGCTGCTGCCGCTGCTGCTGCTGCTGCTGCTGGGGCATGGTTGGCGGTGTGTGGAGAGGGCAACCAGCCTGCTGCTTGGCAATGCGGCGTTCATGTCTGCGTGGGTTCCTGCCAAGCTCCTGCGCTTTCCTGCGATGGCCTAGGTTCCTGCAAGCCGCCGCACTGTTCCGTGCGCGCATTGCCTGCACGAACACACAGTCTCTGCGTGCCGAGGCATTTTCCTGCAAGCCGCATCGTTCCTGCAAGCCGTGTGGTTTGCCTGGGCGCGGCACCGTATGCTCTCACAAGTGCAAGTACCAAGCAGGGAATGGTGCACTGCTACCCTGCTGCCTGCAAGCTTGCCAGCGTAGTTGGCGGCCTGCTGCATTCCACCCTGTTTCAACAATTTGCTGCTGCTGCTGCTGGCTGCTGCTGCTGCTGCTGCTGCAGGCTGCATTCGCGGGCTGCTGCCGCTGCTGGACTCCAACCTGCCGCGCGTGTGGCTGTCTGTGGACGAGGCCAGCGGCCTGGCTGAGCCGCTGCGCCCCTCCATCAGCCACGGCCACCCCAGCAGGGTGGGCGGCGACTACGACACCGAGTCACTCAACAGGTGAGCCATGGCTTGGGCAGGTTGGCGTGGCTGTGTGGGGGAGTTGCAGGACGCGAGCTCAGCATGTGTACTTTTGTGCGTTTTCCAACAAGCTGCGCGAGCTGCAAGCACAGCAGCTCTTGTCCATGCAGGCTGCTGCCCAGCTTTGACAGAGGTATGCCGAGAGATGCCCCGCCGCCGCTGCTGCTGTCCGCGTCACAACCTTTACAGCGGACACACCCGTGCATGTCATGGGCATGCTCTCCTCCCCTGCTGCTGTTGTCCTGGGCTGTGCATCATCTGCATGCAGCTCGTGCTCATTGATGGCGGCTGCCAGCACAATGCGGAGGACGTGCTGCTTTGCTCGGCTGGCTCTCTCCAACCTCGAGCCCCATCGACATGCCCCCTGACCTCTTGTTGTCTGCTGCGTGCTGCTGCGCTGCTGTGTCGCTGCGTCAGGCACCTGGACCGCCTGGACCGCGGCATCCAGGAGGAGGTGCTGCTGCCCCTGCGCAGGTGGCAGGAGGGACTGGCGGTGGCCAAGGTGAGGACAGCTGACCGTTACTATTGCTGTAACTTTGTTACTTTGTTACTTGTTACAATGCACCGCACACTGTGGCTGGCAATGTGCCAGAGGTCGGCACTTGACGAGCTGGGTTACGCCGGCGTGTAGTGTGGCTGCCGTGGCAGGAGGCTCAACCAGCACACATTGCGACACTGTCTGTGTGCTGCAGTGGCAGGGGTGTTGCGTGCGCGCGCGTAAAGCAGCAATGCAGGCTGTCTCGCAAGCCTGTCCAACCCTGCACATTGACATATCCTCCGAACGTTGATTCTGCCTTGGAAGCTCTATGCTGCTCAACTAAGCACTCTGCGAGTATGTCTGTGGGGCATTTGCATGCTGCAGTATTGGCAAATGGTGAACATAAGAGGTGTTGTTGAGCTGAAGTGTGGAGTTGATTGTACTACTAATCCCTTCACCTACTGTTGTTCTAGGTACTGTTGTATATAACTGCCACTTGTTACCTTTCACTGGCTACAAGGACCTGCGCGGGTTGTGCATTGGCAGTGAAAGCAGGTTGAAGGAGCTGGGGTTTTGCAGTAGAGTTGCCCTGACGAGCAAGCTCAACAAGTCTCGAAGTTGCTCGGGTACATGATGTTCCTCTCATCTCCCCTTCTAAGCGACGTTCCAAGTATCTTGATGCTTCCCTGACGCTGTACCTAATGCTGCGGGGGGGTCGATTGTGGTGTCCACCTTCAGCCACGGTTGCACTCACCGACAGCAGCTTCTCACTGCCCCCCCTTAGCCAACATACCACAGCTCCCCACGACCCTGACAGTGCTGCTGCTGCTGCTGCTGGCTGCTTGCTGCCGTGAACCCTTCTTTCATTCACGTGCACGCAGGAGCGCATGCGCAGCCTTGAGAAGCTGAGGCGCGAGGTGGACGGGCAGCGGAAGAAGGCCGAGAAGAAGTTCAGCCGCTCCGAGGGCAAGCTGCGGAAGGCTACCTGGGCTCCGGCTACGGCAGCAGCAGCAGCAGCAGGTGAGGCCGATCCATGTGTGGTTTTGGGGTCCAGGTATGCTTGAGCGGGGCGCAGGTCTGGTATGATCAATGGGTGCGGCCCTGCTGCTGCTGGTTCTCTGCGGCTGCTTTTGCCATGAACATGGAGGCCTGCTGGGCTGCCCGGGTCGGAGCACGGCCGCATGCCCACGCCCATGATGCACAAATGATGTTCCTGCCCGGCAAGCCCAGCCACACTGGCCATACCCACAGTATGTGCAGCAGCAGGCATGTTTGATAGAAGATGAGCGCCATCGGTGGACTGACCTTGTGCTCCTTCCCTGCCCGTGTTGCCGCTGCGTTCTCGCCGGTGCGCCCCTTTCGCGACTTGCGTTGTCGCAGCAGCAGTGATGACGACGACGTCGTGCCACGTGGCCGCCTGCTGGAGGACTACCACAGGCTGGCCCTGCACACCGAGCGCCAGCTGCGCGGTGAGTGTGTTGCATAATTGTCACCCAAAGTGTCAGTGACAAGCTAATCATCAAACACTGCAAAAGTGATGCCCAGTGGGACGTGCGGCTCTGCGCTTGCATGCCTTGTTGTCCTGCTGTCTGCACCCCCCAAATGTGGCGAGCAGCACGTGGTAGCTGCACTGACGGCATGGTAGCAAGTGGCCAACAATGGTGTACGCTGCTGACTTTTTGAGGCTGTCACCACATGCAAGGGAGCTGCTGCCAGGTACGCCTCCCCGCTGCTGCTGCTGCTGCTGCTGCTGCTGCTGCTGCCAACCCCTCACTTCCATGGCATCATGCTCTACAGCATCATGCTCCAGAGCTCCAGAGCCACTTGGCAGGGCTGATTGAAGGCCAGGCGCTCGGACTTGGTCACGGCTAGCGTCGAACTGACTGCCATTGCTGCCGCTGCCGCTGCTGCTGCTGCTTGAACACACATTCTGCAGCGCTGCTGGAGTCGTACGAGGACCAGGAGCGGCTGGTGTGGGAGCAGCTCAGTGGGCTGGTCACCGACGCGGCCTGGCTGGAGAGCTACGCGGCTGCGGCCATGCTCAAGATCAAGGAGGCGTTCCAGGTGAGGGATGACGCTGCTGCTATGTGGTGTCGCGCAATCTAGGACGTAGACGGGGGATGGTGCGTTTGGCGTCATGCAACCCCGCTGGAGATTTGAACGGCAGTAACAATGCTTAGCGGACGACTTAAGTTCCTAAGCAAGAAGTGGGCTCGGTGACACATCTGGTGCTGCTGAAGTGCGGGAGGTGATGGTTGCGGTTGCCAGGGCTGCACGTGTTGCGCCACACACACGGAGCCAGCGGCCGGGCCCATGTGTGCCTGCTCACGCTCCCTATGCGTGGTGGTAGCTTGGATTCCTACACGACGGCCGGGTGGCATCTCCTGACTGTGTGTATATGTGCTGTTCCGTGCCGCACCGCAGGGCGTGGCCCTGGCGCTGGGCCCAAGCAAGCAGCCCCTGCCCGCCTACAGGGCTGGCGCCTACCACGCTGCCGCCGCCAGCACCTCCGTTGGCCGCTACGGCGACATCGGAAAGCACACCGGCCTCATCGCCCAGATGAGCCCGGTGAGTGCTCTGGAAAGCAGCGGCTTTGGTTCCCGCTGCTGTGGCAGAGTGTGTTTGCAGCCTCGCCCGCCTTGCTCGCCTGCCTTGCTGGTGTTCGCGCTGTGCCTACAGCAGACAGCACACAGGCCTGGTTCCACCTGCTGCCCCCTCCGTCTCACCACCCGACCCTGTTGGCCAATATGCAGCGTGACACAACCCAGCATGCTGTTGCTGTTGTGACTGTGCGATGCAGCAAGTGTGCTGACCTTAATTGCTGCTGTTGCTGCTGCTGCTGCTGCTGCCTCGACGCCGCACCATGCGCATTGCAGCGTGCCGTGACACTGGCCCGCGGCGGCGCGCCCCGCGCCGCATCGGTGCTGCCCTACACGCCGCTCAAGGCCAAGCGCGGCCTGGCCACGCCGCTGCTGGTGGCGGCGGCGGCACCGTCTGGCCACATGCAGCGCGCGATGGCGCGCGAGGACGTGCCGCAGGTGGAAGTGGGCGCGAGTGGGCTGCCGCTGCACGCGCTGCCCGCGCCCGTGCGCCACCGCGCACTCAGGTGGGCCCTGCCGCCTTTGGGAAATGCATGTTGTTGCCGTCTGGTGTCGACATGAATGCTGCCTAGAATCAACATGGGTGCTGCTGCTGCGGCTGATGGTGCTGAGCAATTTCCTTCTGCGCAGATGTTTGTCCCACCTGATGGGGGTCGAGGGAGCTATGTTGGATGTACAGCCCTGCGCCGCAGCCGCAGGCAGCATGGGCATGGCTGGCATGATTATCTGCATACTTCACGCCATACACTCGACACCTTGCTGCACAGGTAATGACGATACACATGTAACGACGTCTCATGCTGCTGCTCCTGCTGCTGCTTCGTTCGGTGTCTCTGCACGTTGGACCACTACCTTTGCAGGGAGGTGGAGGCCGCCATGTCTGTGCCCGGCACCGCGCCGAAGTCTTCGACGACAGGCGACAGCCACGTGAGCAGCACCATCATCAGCCGCCCGCCCGCGCTGACGCCCTCAGCCACCACCGAGCGGCACACCACCGCAGCGGCAGCAGGCGGCGCTACCTCACCCATGTCCACCGCAGCAGCGCACGCGGCGCCCGCCACACCGTCCAGCGCGGCAGCGGTGCCCCGTGCAGCAGGCGGCACCGCCAGCCCGGCGTTCGGCGCCAAGTCCGTGTCCGCAGTGCGCGAGCCATCCCTGGCGCTGGGCGAGCATGAGCACGAGCATGCAGAAGGCGGCGTGGGGCTTGCAGGAAACAGCTCATCTGCAAGCCGCGGCGACGGAGGCGAGCACGAGAGGGAGCGTGTGGTGGAGGAGCGGCCACACCACGGCGGCGGCGGCTTCGCCAGCGCAGTGCCCCTGAAGCACCTGGCAGGACAGGAGCGTCACGATGATGACTCAGCAGCGGGTGAGTGGTTCAGCTCGGGCAGGGAGGGGGAGTCGTATCGTTCCTCGGCAGCAGCGTGAGGGGCAGCGACATTCTTGGGGTGGTGATAAAAGTCGAGACTTTTAGCGCTAAAAGTCCCAGGGGCTTGCATGCAGCGACCCTATCAGCATCCCAGACGACGGCATTGACGTCCTGCAGCAGGTCGTCAAGGCCGTCGTCTGGGATGCTGATAGGGTCGCTGCATGCAAGCCCCTGGGACTTTTAGCGCTAAAAGTCTCAACTTTTATCGCAGGTCCGGCCCGAACGACAATTGTGTTGCTGTGTTTGTCACAACAACGTAGCAGCCTCCGCAGAACCACCTGCTTCCTTGTCAAATGAGCAAGCCCAAAAACGCGTGTATGTTTTTTGTCCCCCTCTCGCCAATTGCTGCTGATGCAGCAGTGGCGCCAGCAGCAGCGCCAGCACTTGCTGCCGGGGGCATGCCTGCAGCTGTCAGCGGCAGCAGCTACGACGGCAGCAGGCCAACCACCCCAGGAGGCAGCAGCATCACTGATGCCATCCGTGCAGAGATCAGCCGCAGCAGCCCACGTGCTGGAATGCCGCCCGCTGCCCCTCCTGCTGCATTGAACGCGCTGCGCACAGGCCCGACTGGCGGTTACATGAAGCCAGCTGGCGGCGCCACTGGCATGTCGCCGCTGGGAGCCGCTGGCGACGAGGGCGAGGAGGAGTTTGTGGATGCCCGCAGCGTGAGTGCTATTGCTGCAGCAGACGGATTGTCTCCTCCAGGGACAAATCAAAGGCATGATTTACTACCAGGGGTGGGGCTCACGGCGGCTGACAGCTGCACGGCAGTTGACAGTCGCACAAGAGGGTAACCAGCAGGAGCGTTGTCTCATGGCCACGTCTTGCTCACTCAGCTGGCCGCTGCTTGCCGCCCTTCTTGCTCCGTGTTGGTGTTGGTGCTGCAGACCGCCGCCAGCTCTCGCACCAGCAGCATGTCGTACGAGCCCCACGACACCGACAAGCGCTCAGGTGCCGCCGCTGCGCCATGGTCGCCGGTCAGCAGCACGGCTGGACTCAGCAAGCAGCAGCAGCACCAGCAGCACATTGGGGGTGTGCAGGGCCTGGTGCGGTAAGGCGGTGATGTCGATTGGCAGCAGCAGCCTGACTGCGTGCAAGCTTGGCAGGGCAAGGTTCATGGTTGTTGGCAGGGGCCGTGTGCTGCACGTATGCCAGTGTGGCTTTTGCCAAAGCGTTGGTGGTTGAGCACAGCAGCAGCAGTGTGTGTTTTGTGAAGGAGAAGATGGGCTGTGGCTCTGCTTGCGCTGGTTGAAAGAGGTCTTCGGCGTGTCATGCGATGTTCATTTGATTGTTCTTGAGAGGTGTGGTTGCAGCACACTCTGGTATGTGCTGCGTCTAGGCTGGGTGTGTGTCGGTTGGTGGCGGCAGGTGGTGTTGAGAGATGGAGCTTCTTGGCATCCTCTGGTGTGTGCTGTGCTGTGTGCAGGCTGATTTGCTTTGATTGGGTTGGTGGTGTGCTGCTGGTGGCAGTGAGTGGGGCGTGCATGCTGCAGGTGTGCATGGTGTTGCTGCAGTAGGAGAAGTGCATTGTCGACATGAGCTGCCAGGTCTGTTTGAGCTATGGAGTACGCCAGCATGGGTTGATGGTATGTAACATCAGGCATCATCTGTGTGCATCGTACTGACAGCACATCGTTTTGCTGGTTGTTGTTGGACCAATCTGCCACATGTGTGGCACCTGCACAGACAAGACAGTTGGCAAGATGGTGTGGCCGGTTCAGGGGTGCTGCTGTTTCCAGGGATGTACAACAACCAGCGGCATGTACTAAGGATGGTGAAGTGGAAGCAGCAGTCATGAAGCTGGTGCCAGCATGCGTTCTATGCAAGTACACGTTCTGCTGGCTTGTTGATGCTTGCTGCAGTGACAGCTCAAGGGACTGACAGTGGGAGAGTGACACTGGGGAAATAAACATTCGGGGATCTTTGATTCAATCTCTGCTGATGTTGATGTTGGCATGCATGCAGCGTGCCTGGTGAATTGATCTTTTGTTGTGCAGCTATGAGTGGGATGCTGCAACTTGTCACACATGGTGGGGGTGAAGTAGCTGCCTGTGAAAAGAAGGTAGCACTGCATGCATGAGAAGTAAGGGTGGTAGCATTTGACCAGTTGCGATTGATGATTTGCTCTGAGAAGAGCTGGTGCTGACTTTTGACAAGTATCTGTTACATATTTGTGAGTGGCATTATGCGCCTGTTGGCATTTGAAGGTACAAGCCTTGCTTACACATATTTTTATGTAATAGAGGATGGTAGTAACATGTGGTGTGCATCAAAGATGCTACCCCCTTCGTGAGTTCGCAAGTAATGGTGGCACATCCAAGCAGTGTTGCTACACCCACTTTGATGAGACTGGGTATGGCATTTGAACTGCTGTGGGGCAGCCAATGCTGAAAACCTGTATCCACCTAGCTGCAGCATGCAATGCGCCTGCAACGGCTGCAAGTACTGCTGCATGACGTTCCCCCTGTCGAGTGAAAATTGCAAGAGCATGGCAAGTGAAAGTCCTTGCAGCAGCAGAAGACGGCTGCCGCCGGCTGAACAGCAGCAGCGCAAACAGCGGCTGCCTCGCCACCCTGAGTTGCAACAATTAGGCGCATTAGATGTCATGCATATCTCAGATATCGATGGCAACGAACACCTACTGGGAAGTTTGTGGTAAGGAGTTTAGTGCAGGCAGGCGAGATTTGTGGATACAGCAGCGGCACTGCCACTATGCAAGCATGATCTGCATAACTATCAGCGCACACAGCGAAGCTTCCATACACTGGTGAGCCGCTGAGCAGCTGAGCGCCGGCCTGGTGCTCTCTAACCAGTATGCTGTGCTCGAGCCTGATGCTGAGTTGTCTCAGGCCGCATTACTGGGTGATGACTACGCCGCTGAGGGCTACACGGAGGATGAGGAAGATGAGCTTGTGCCTGCATCAGAGGACGAGGAACAGCAGCCCGCAGGCACTGAGCAGGCAGCACCTGCTCGGCGCAGCACAGGTCAGCAGCAGGACTGCAGGCACAGCCAACGCTCCAACAACACCAGGCCCAGCCGCAGGACCCTGCAGCATCGCCGCCACCGCCCCAACAGGATACCGGTGCAGCCAGGTAGCAGTGGATTGGTGTGCGGCGTCCTCAATGTGAACAACATGCCTAAGGCAGGTCAAAGCCTGGTGGAAGTTTGCCAATTACTCAAAGATCTGCGCTGCGACATCATGGGCTTTGTGGAAACCAAGGAGGCGCCAGGGAAGCTGCGGCCTGCCGATCTCATTCCGGGCTACACATACATCAGTAAGGCCAGGCCTCTTGGGGAGACTGGGTGTGCCAGTGGTGGTGTTGCGGTTGCTGTGCATGCCGCTGTTGCAAATGCTGTGAAAGTGTTTGCTTTTGCTGATCAGCAATACGAGGATGCACTTTGGCTAGTGATGCCAGGGCAGAATGGTGCTCCTAAGCTGTTTATTGGAGTGGTGTATATGCCTGATATGAACAAGCATGCGCCAGTGAGGAGGGCTGCTTACTCAGCGCTGCAGGAGGACCTCGCATACCTGTCGAGCAGAGGCTCTGTGTTGATCATAAGTGACTTTAATGCCAGGGTCGGGCAAGGTGCAAGCCCCACAGATCGCATTGGCATGCATGGCGAAACAACCACAAACAACAATGGCGAACTCCTTCTCTCGCTGCTCAATGCCGTCAATCTCTACTCACTGAATGCCCGCACAGCACCCACCTCTCCCCACCAGCACATCACATGTGACAGATTCCACAGGGGCACCGCGCGGAGGTCCCTCAATGACTGCATCATTGCGTCTGCTGACATTGCTATGCCGTGCCAAGCTGCCGCCAGGCCAACAGCCAAGGTTGGGCCATACACAGTGGGTTCTACTGACCACCTGCCAGTGTCTGCTTGCATTCAAAGGCCTGTGGCACGTCGCCCTGCAAAACAGGTCAAGCTGCGCCTCAATGCACAGTCGAATGATTTTAAAGTGCGCAATGGGGAGCAATGGGCCGAACTTGAGGCGTACCAGGAGGCCCTGGCACAGCTGGGCGCTGCTTGTACGTCCACTATCACCGTGCTACAACAGCAGGTTTCTGCAGCTCAACTTACGGCCAATGCTGCAGTACAACAAGCACATGCGCAGCTGCTGGGAGCGCTTCGTCAGGCGGTCAATGCCAGTTTTGGGTTTAAAAGGGTCTGGGTTGGCAAGTCCTTCCCGTGGTGGACAGGAGCTGACAAATGCTGTGCAGGCCAGGGTGCAGGCCTTTACACAGTACAGGGACTCCGGCCTTGTTGCAGACTGGGGTGCACTTGATCAGCAGCGCAAGGCTACTGCACAGCTTATCAAAGCAGCTGAGAAGCAGCACAAACAGCGATGCGAGCATGCAATCACTGCAGCGTACAGAGACCGCTTAAATGACGACAGCACGCTTGGGGAGAAGGATATGTGGCAGCTTGTGCGTCGCTTGTGCCCTAAGCATGTCAGCGAAGCCGTGTACAGTGTCATGCAGCACCCCTCAGGACAGACGGCTTCAACCCCCTGCAGAAAAAGCAGATGCATTCAAATGCCATTATCAGCGTGTTGGTAGCCATGCAGCGTTTGCCGCCTCAAACCCCCAGTTCGACGCAGCGCACATGACACAGGTTGCCGCCAATGTACAGCAGTACCTTCATGACTCAACCGCACCTCATGCTGCCCCACCCTGCCCGCTGGACTTGCCCATCACTGCCGCCGAGGTTTCTGCATGCTTGCAGCGTCTACGCACAGGCAAAGCTGGCAACCTTGCAGAGGAAGGCATTGTCATCGAGCTTTTGAAGTATGGAGGCAACACAGTTGCAGACATGCTGCTCCAGTACTGCAGCCTCATGTGGCAGCTTGAGCAGGTACATCAGGTGCCGGGGACAGTCGTCAGCATGCCTAAGAAGGGCGATCTGACAGACTCAGGCAACTACCGCGGCATCACCCTGCTCAGCGTGCTCTATAAGTTCTACACCAGCGTCCTCAATCAGCGCCTTATCAAGTTTGCAGAGGGCGAGCAGCAGGAGATGCAGCAGCAAACACAAGCACAGCAGCAGCAGCAGCAGCAGCAGCAAGGCCAGCATTCAGCACAACAGCAGCAGCAGCAGCCACGCGCAACTGCTGCTACAGCAGCAGCGGCGCCGCTGCTGCACGAGAGTCAGAACGGATTCCGCCCCAAGCGCAGTTGTGCTGACCATCAAAGCGTGCTCAGCGAGGTCCTTAATGGCAGGAAAGCCTGAGGGAAAGGAGTCATATGTGTTGTTCGTTGACACCTTCAAGGCATTCCCTACGGTCTGGCTTGATGGCTTGTTCCAGAAGCTGTGGGATAAGGGTGTGCGTGGCAAGATGTTCCGTGTCTTGTACAACTTGTATCAGGGCGCGCAGCGTGTGGTGTCTCATGAGGGTTGCACCACGGATAGGTTCACCTGCAACCTTGGCCTGCATGAGGGTGATGTTATTTCGCCCACACTGTACCTGTTGTTTATCGACGACTTGCTGCGTGACGTGCATGCAAAGCACCCTTGTACCCTGGCGTTACCCTCATGGGCCCTCGTGATGAACCTGCAGGCCAAGTTGTGGCAGCCATGCAGGCTGATGACTTTGTTGCTGTCTGCGGGTCTCTGTCTGAAGTTCAGGCTGTGGCTGCAACTGTTTACAATTACAGTTGCCAGTGGCGCTTCAAGCTCCACAGCTTTAAGTCTGCCGTCATGCATGTGCTGCCAGCAAAACAGACCAGCCAGCTGGTCGACTCCGGCATTGTTTGGAACAATGTCCCTGTGCCTGTTGTATCGGAGTACCGCTATCTTGGCCTGTGGTTCAACAATACCTGAACATTAACCACACATTTTGAGAAGATGCTGGCTAAGGTGCAACGTGCGAAGGGTGCGCTCATGCCAATTTGGAAGAGCCGCAGCATCAGTGTGGAGGTTAAACGCATACTGTTGCTGACGTGTGTCCGTCCCATTGTTGAATTTGACAGTGAAATTTGGTTTCCGTCCACAGCTAGGCAACTGCAGCTGATTGAACAAGTGCAGACAGACATCATCAAATGCGCAGTGCGCTGTGGCAAGGAGCGCCCATGCTCTTCAGCTCTCTTGGCAGAATGGGGTATGAAACCGTTGCATATGTGGCTTCATCAGAGGGCTTTGGAGTACTACTACAGGATTCAGCGTATGCAGGGCTTTCGGCTGCCAAATCAAGTGTTTACAGCTGAATGGAGGCGTCCTAGTGGTGCTGTGGCGGTAACACCGTGGCACAAGTATGTGCAGAGCCTGCTGTGCAAGTATGGTGTGAATGTTGTGACCGCGGAAGGCAGAGTCAGTGCGTGCAAGAGCCATGTCAACAAGCAGGTCAGGACACTACATGCTGAAAGGATTGCATGTGAAACGTTGGAACACTCCACCTTTGAGTCGGTATATGGCTCATGTGCATCCCACTCATGTTGATGCTATGGGTTTCAGGAGGCCTAGGCCGTACTTGCGTTCAGTGGCAATTCCACGTGGTATTGAATTGCTTTTGCGTGTTCGTATGGGTTGTCTGTGTGTACATGAGCGTACTAGTCAGTTTGGGGGTCGCAGAGCTAACTCCACTTCAGGATGTCCTTGTTGTGGTGCAGAGGTTGAGTCTTTGTCACAGTTCATGTTTGATTGCCCTGCTACTTCTGCTGAGAGGGATAATATGTTTGCTGAGATCAGATCCCTGCCTGGTTGTCAAGTCTTGGGATGTGCGCAATGCATGCAAACATTCTGGAGCAGTGCTCCCTCCTCTTTCCGCCCCGGTGGGGCGCGGGGCCGATGGCGCTGTTGCTATGGCTTGAATGGGTAATATGATGATGATGATCCCTGCCTGGTTGCGCTGAAAAGTTGCGCAGCGTTTTGTCCATGGCTGATTCGTCAACCAAGGTGTTGCGTTTTGTATCTGATGATATTTGAGGCAGTTCTGGAAGATGTCGGATGGTGTCACCGTGTGTTGCTGCTTTTCTTGTCAAGTCTTGGGATGTGCGCAATGCATGCAAACATTCTGGAGCAGTGCTCCCTCCTCTTTCCGCCCCGGTGGGGCGCGGGGCCGATGGCGCTGATGCTATGGCTTGAATGGGTAATATGATGATGATGATGATGATGATGACACTGGTGAGCCGCCAGTGTGCTTGGTGCGACAATGGTGATTACCTGGGGCTCAAGAGCAAGTCACCCGGTGATGGTCAACACCTGGGGCTCGGCAGCCAGGCAGCAGATTGAATCGTTGTGTTAACATCCAAACTGTGGATACCTGGGGTTCAAAAGTATGTCAGCAATGCTCCAATACGGTGACAGCAGGTCGCACGGGGAAGGCCAGGAAGCACAAGGTCGCAGCAGCCACAAGCTGTGGTGAAGCCGGCACAGCTAGCTGTGCCAGCGCGCTGGGTGTGAAGAAGAAGCTGGGTGTGTGCACAACTACCAGGTGGTTAGTTGCCAACTAACCATTAACCGTAGAGGCGGTATTGCTGACAGATGCCGATGCAGCTGCAGCCTTGCATGAACGAGGCTGGGTGACTCTGCTTCGCTGTTGCATCAATGTGCTGCTGCTTGATGCTTGAAGTGAAAGGCACTGCTGTGGTGAGCGTAATAGTTGCGCGACGCATTGCATCAGCAGCTGCAGCACAGCCTTGGCTGGAAAGCAGTATGGTACAGCAGCACGCCTCAGCGGGCCTGGACCGTGTGCGCTAAACGCTGGCTGTAAGTGGCAGACAGTGCTGGCCCAGTCTAGTTGCCCTGCAGCGCTGCACGTGCACGTATTTCTGAGGTCACAGCATGATGCATCATCTGGTGGTGTCTGCCAACCCTCAGGCAAATGTCCAATCGCCACAAACAGAGTTCACTGTGCAGGGCGGTGCAGTTCCTTTCTGCGACAGTGTCCCGCCAGAAGCATTGAAAGCAGGCCCTGCTTCTAAAAGGCAGTACAACCGCACTGACTTGACAACGTGTCATACCAACCCGCAACGTCCTCAGTCGCAAGTTAAACGTAATCAAAATGTCGCAAATTGAGCAATGATGGGCTTACACACTTGATACCTGTCCAGCAGTCGCACCATCTCCGAAGATCTGCTTGTGTTCGCTTTCAAACACATTGCTTTGCCAGCTTGCTAAAATAAGATTTTGTACCCATGGCATGAACCACACGGCATAAATATAGTCTGAGTGATGCTGTCGCAACGGCTCTGCACACCTCACCGGCCCGCTTCCGGCTGCAGAGCCATAGCTGTGCGTGGCAGTGGCCATTCCACGTCCAACGTACATATAGGACATAGGTTGCAGCATCAGACTGGTGCTTTGGGCTTCGCTCAGCGGCCAGCCGCATCCCTGAGCAGCAGCAGCAGCAGGAGCAGCAGCAGCAGCAGTATCATATGCAGGGCCAGCAACCGCGGCGCAGCTCCTGCGCGCCACAAGCTCAAGAGGTCTGTTTGGACGGCAATCGATGTCGTGGCGCTGCTGGGCTCTGTTGGGGGAGCACTTGCCGCCCTGCTTGGGCTGGTGGCCCCGACATATGCGCTGGTGCTGCCGCTGGTGCTGCCAGTCGTGTCGCTGATTGCAGCACTGCAGCGGGAGGACCTGAGCAACGAGGTGAGGGGCGACCAGTGCAGCAGCAGTACAAGCAGCAGCGCCGTCAACGTTGGTGCGCAGCAGTACATGGATTCAACAGATGCTGTGGTGTGCAAGATGTTGGGTTTGCCTGCAAAGCATTGCGTGAAGGAACCGCTGGTGTGTCCCGCTTTTTGTACCGACAGCTTTTGGCATGGTGGTGTGCACTACAGTACTGCTGCTGCTGCTGCTGCTGCTGCTCATACTGCGTCATGTTGTCGTGTGTGTTGCCGCTGTTTCCCTTGCAGGAGGGCCGTGCCTACTTCAACGAGCTCAGCAGCTCCCTGGGCAGGGACAGCGCTGCACTGCTGCGGGAGGCGTCCGCAGCAGTCGAAGAGGTGAGCTGGTCACGTGGGGGCGTCCAACCACCACCACCAGCAGCAGCTGCGGCAGCAGAAGCAACAGCAGCAGCAATGGTGGCAGCAAGGCCGCAAGTGCTGCACTGCTGCTTGCGGCGTCTGTAGCAATCGACGGTGTGAAATAGCATCATTAATACCAAAGCAGCAGGGCAGAGCGTTACCAGCAGCCTCTGTGGCAGAAACTTGCAGCACTGGCAAAGCAGGCATCTGCAGCAATGGAAGGAATCCCAAAGTATACTGCAGGGCCGTACTACGGAACGAAGACGAGCAGAAGCAGCAACGGCAGTGACCATGCAGTTTCAGCTGTTGCGTGGTAGACTGACATCGGGCTTTGCAGGGAGCCAGCAGCAGCAGCAGCAGCAGCAGCAGCAGCAGCAGCACCAACGGCAGTTGTGGTGGTGGAAGTAGCAGTGGTGGTTGTGGCATCAGTATGTGGCATGCAACGAAAGCAACATAGAAGCAGCAGCACTGCTTGGGGGCATCTGCTGCACAGTGCCAGGCGACATGATCAACAGGACAGCAGCAATGCAGGGGGCTGGTGAATTGCAGCAGCAGCAGCAGCAGCAGCAGCAGCAGCAGCAGCAGCAGCGGCAGGCAGTATGGGAAGTCGGCCACGCTGTTGCGCTGCTGTATGTGGCAGCAGTACCTGGTGTGACAGGAGGACACATGCCGCTGTGCATGAGCTGTGACCAGCAGCAGCAGCAGCATCTGGCATTTGCAGGGGTAGCAGCAGGATAACTACAACAGCTGCAGCTGCAACAGCAGCAGCACGCTGTTTGGCAGCTGCAGGGGCAGCAGCAAGAATTACTACAGTACACACCCGTCTCGCTGCTTAATCACCTGCGTGCCTATCTGCCCTGGGTGCCTCTGCCTGCCCACTCCTCTCACCAGGTTCGGCGCGAGACTCGCGCGCAGTCTGCTGCTGCTGCCAGGCTGGCAGCCATTGAAGACAAGCTCGCCGTACTGGAGGGGGCAGTCGTGGGGGCAGGCAAGCCATGGTTTAGGGTCTGGAGTTGGGGCTTGCGTGTGGTTCTGGGGTGCTGGGTGTGCATGCGTGTGCAGCTGGCAGCCCCAGCAGCCCAGCCAGCCGCACTGCAGGGGCAGCTGAAGGAGGCATCAGAGCCCTTCCATGCTGCTGCTTCATGCCATTTACAACGATGGACTCAATTTATGATGGTGCCATTGTTGCAACTGGGGTCATGACATAGCTGCTACTGTCCAATCTTTGGCATAAACAGGTTTCTGGCGCTGTGCAGGCCTCCAATAGGAGGCAGTGTGGTGGTTGTTGTGCTGCCGAGCGGCAGCAGCCATATGGGCAGCCCGCGACACGAAAGGGGTGCTGATGCTGCATGCTGTGTGCTTGCTATGTGCAGGACATGCTAAACACGCCACACCAAACTGGCAATTATATGCACACCCACCTTGTTATTCTAAGCAAACTTGGATGCTGCTGCTGCTGCTGCTGCTGCTGTTGTTGCCTGCAGCCCGCAGCTCCCGTGAGGCGGCTGTGGGGGTGAACGCCTTGGGTTCAGCACTCTCCCAAACCCTGGCGCAGGGCCCTGCAGGGCAGCAGCAGCAGCAGAACCCGCAGATGTTGGCAGGTGAGGCTCTGCCAACAGCACGCAGGGACGTGCTGCAGGGTGTCATCATTGTTTGTGTGTGTGTCTCTTCGCTGGGCTGTCTCTTCGCTGGGCTGTCATGCTTTTGTTGAGCAACAAAGGTATCCCCTGCTGCGCATGATACATACGGTCGCACCCACAAGCGCGCTGGCATGTCAGCCGCCCCCTGCGAATGGCCTCCCTGCCATGTGCCTGTGATGTAGCTGGGCCGCGCTCGACTCTTGCCAGTTTGTTTTGTAACGAGGCCACGTTTGTTACATACCCAGCCCGCGTTTGTGACGTAACTAGGACTTGTTCGTCCTCACCCAAGGTGATGCCAGCACACTGCTTTGTTCGACAGACATGGCTCGTCTTGCTCATCAGCCACATCAACCTGCGCACTGCCAGCGGCCTTGTGCAATGGCCGCTGCAGCATGCCGCGTGCTGACGTGTCATCATGCGCCTGCAGGCTACGTCGCGGGCGAGGTGGCGCCCCTGCTGCAAGCTGAGCTGGCGGCAGCACTGGGGCCCTGGCTGGCGGACAGCAGCAGCAGCCTCAAGCGTCTCGACACGCGGCTGGCGGTGAGTGACCCTTTGCACGATGTAGCAACAGATGAAGCAACAGATAGATGTCATTGTAGTAGAGTCAGGCAAGGTTGTGGTGGTTGCTGTGCCGTTGGTCCCTGGCTGGCGGGCAGCAGCAGCAGCAGCAGCAGCCCCAAGCGCTGTCGCATGCGGCTGGTGCCCGGTGATGCCCGCGGTGGTGAACTCACGCTCTGCGGTTGGCAGTGCTGCCTAACAGCGCTGCTGGTGGCGCTGCATCTGAGTCACGTTGGGGCGCTGCCTGTCTGGCCGACAGAGGCAACGGCATAGTGCGGCTGTTGAGAAAATGACAGTTGACTGGTGCTAGGGAACGTTCAAGGCACGTAACATGCGTCTTCTGCTGAAGCGGCAGCTGCTGCTGCTGCTTTGCGAATTGCCTGCCATCAGGATGGTGAGGGTGCCTGGCTGGGCCAGAAGTGCCCTGCAGTCGGCTCGGCTCATGCGCTGTAGGTAGCAGCATCGCCTCCGCTGCTCCCTGCATGTATGCACATCCCAGCTACCTGACTGCCCACTGCTGCTGCTGCTGCTGCTGCTGCTGCTGTCACCACCACCACACTGTTTATAACATTGTCAGGTGGTTGAGGGCAGCCTGGCTGGGCTGGAGGCTGGCCAGGCTGAGGGGCTGGATCGCCTGGGCGGCGGCATCGCCAGCGGCCTGCTGGACGCTGAGTCAGCACTGCAGGTGAGCCGGGACACGGTGTAACTCACGCTGCGTGATCAAAACCTGCGGTCATGCCGCACTCGGACGTGCAGATGCCGAGTCAGCATCGCCAGCACCCTGGTGGACGCTGATGCAGCACTGCCAGGCGAAAAATGCTCACTGCGTCATGCAACTGCATAGCCAGTTGTACACCGTGGAGCGCGTGGAAGGGCATGTGCCGCATCGGCATCGCCAGCACCCTGTTTTGCGTCAGCATTGCTAATTCAGCATCAAATCCCCTTGCACATGCTGAGTCAGCACTGTAAGTGATTCGACGGCGTCGTCAATGGATTGGCTTTAGCAAACTTGCCGCCTGCAAGCTGCATGCATTGGGTTGAGCATTGATGGGATATAGCCAAGTATCACATGTTGACTTGTGTTGATATGCTTTGTTGCGGCGCCCTGCCCCGCAGAACTCTGTGCGCATTGAAGTGGCGGCAGCGGTCGAGCCACTGAAGCAACTGCCACAGCTGGTGACGGCAGCAGCAGCAAAGGCAGCAGCCCAGCAGCAGCAGCAGCAGCAGCAGCAGCAGCAGCAGCAGCAGCAGGCGCTGCAGACAAACAGCTACGAAGGCCTGTCAGCAGCAGCAGCAGCAGTAGCAGCAGCAGGAGGCATGCAGTCGGCTGCTGCTGCTGTAGATCAGTCCGTGCTGTTGGAGCAGCTGCGGGAGGTGGTTTCTGCTGAGGTGGCTGCTGCCTCGCAGCAGATCATGAGCCGGCAGGTGGGGCAGGGGGATGCGCTGCTTCCTTCTGTTTAGCGTATAGCACATCATTGCTCGTGGTTTTGCACCAATTGCGCGTTTGATGGCTGCTGTCATGCAGCAGGCCATAAGCCAACACGTACGAGGTGCGTCAGGTTGCATTGCAGTGCCATGATCCATGCTCGTAAGGGCTGGTTTGTATCATTGGTCTGCGGTTGCTGCTGCCCAGCAGTTTTCGAGCCGAATGCGGGCACCGATTGCATCCAGCTGTCACACATGTTGCATAGAGTGTTGTTGTGTGCAGCACCAACACACGAGTATCATCCTTGTCTTGACTCTTGCACCCCAACCACTTCAAGTGCTGCATCATGAGCTGCAGGCCGAGGTGCATCGTCCATGGTGCAGCACAGCCCTCCCTGAGCGTGACACACCAAGCAGGCACCTCTCACGCTTCTGCTCTCACCCGTTGGCCTGCCTCTCACGCTTCCACGTCACCGCTCTCACTCTTCCTGCGCAGGCCGAGGTGCTGGCCAGCCTGGCGCAGCCGCCACAGCCTGCCGTGCTGGCTGAGCAGCAGTGGGAGGCGCTGGGCCGACGGCTGGCCGGGCTGGAACGGCTCGTGCAATCCGTGCCGGAGCGTGGCGAGCAAGCCATTGCAGGACAGCTGGCGCCGCTCATTGCAGCGCAACAGCAGCAGCAGCAGCAGCAGCAGGTGCAGATGCAGGAGGGTGTCGTGTCTGATGTTTCGTCAGCCGGTGCTGCGGCGGCCAAGCTGGCAGCAGCAGCGGAGCAGGCTGGTGCCAGCTGTCAGCAGCTGTCGGGGCTGGTCGCGGAGTTTGAGATTGTGCGCTTTGGGTTTGAAGAGGCGATGAGTCAGCTGACAGCGTTGGGACAAGCGGCAGGTTCAGCAGCAGCAGCAGCAGCTCCAGCAGCAGGTGCTGTGGAAGGGCTTGACAGTGCTGCTGTTGATGTAGCAGCAGCTGGTCAGCTGACGCAGCAGGTTCAGCAGGTTCAAGACAGTCTGCAGCAGCTGCTGCAACAGCAGCAGGGCCAGCAGCAGCCGAGTGAGCAGCAGCAGCAGCAGGTAGGGGGTGGGGTGGACCTGAGCAGCATGCTGCTGTCGCTGCAGCAGCAGGTGGAGGGATTGAGTGCAGCCTTGCAGCAGGTGCAGATGGATATCCCCATACAGGTTGAGCTCGCATGTAACAAATCTGCAGCCGCAACAGCAGCAGCAGCAGCAGCAGGTCGCCGTGACGGTGCGTTTGGCGGGACGGCGCCTGATGACAGCAGCAGCAGCAGCAGCAGCGATGCAGCAGCAGCTGCTGCTGCTGCTACTGCTGCCTCTGCTGCTGCTCAAGGCATCTTAGAAGTGCGGCAGCTGCTGAGCGGCGTGCAGCACACGTGCGAAAACATCCAGCTCCAAGTTACTGCAGTAGCTTCTCAAGTTGCTGCGCAGCAAGCAGCTATCCTCAGCAGCAGCAGCAACCAGCAAGAGGCAGCAGCAGCAGCAGCAGCAGCAGCAGCAGCAGACGGCAGCAGCAGCAGTGCAGAGGCAGTGCTGGCGGCTGCAGCAGCAGCACAGCAGCAGCTGGCTGATGTCAGCAGTCAGCTCAGTGCAGATCTGACTCAGCAGCTGTCCGGGCTCTGTTTGAATTTGGAACGACAGCTGCAGGAGCTGCAGGAGCAGCTGGTGGCGGCGGCCACGAGTGCAGCATTCCAAGCGGCCTCAGACGCAACAGCAGCAGCAGCAGCAGCAGCAGCGGCAGCAGCACCAGCACCTGGTAGAGGCCAAGGAGGGTTAACTGCGGCAGCGGCAGGTACCTCTGCGCCGGCAGCAGCGGCAGCAGATCAGCAGCAGCAATCTGATATCTACGCTGCACAAGTGGCAGCTGGTGGCTGGGAACAGTACCAACAGCCGCAGCAGCAGCAGCCGCTGCAGCAGCCCCCCATGGACGGCCAAGCTATGCCAGCGATGGTTGGCGCTGCTGCTACTCCGCCTTCATGGGCCGGCAGCAGTTATGTTGGCCCAGAGCCTGCAGCAGTAAGGTCAGCGGACGGAGCAGCAGCCGCACAGGACCAGCAGCAGCAGCAGCAGCAGCAGCAGTTTGTTCTGGCATCTCCATTGCCGGCGCCACCTTCCACCCAGCAACAGCCGGCGGCAGCAGCAGCAGCAGCGCTGGCCATACCTGACGTGTCCACCCTCACTGAGGAGCAGCTGCGGAGTGAAGGCCTGCGCCTGCTGCGCGCGGGCAGGGCAGCAACATCCGGCACCGGCAGCTACGCAGCAGCCGGTCCCGACTTTGCTGCTGCTGAGGCATTGCTGCAAGCTGCTGTCGCGTGCTTCGCAGCAGCAGTCGAGTCGGAGCCGCAGGACACCCGGGCACTTGGAAACTTTGGGAACGCGCTGCTGGCGCAAGGCGAGCTCAAGAAGGGCCTGCTGGACGAGCTGCGGTTGAGTGCTGCGCAGGGCGGTTTAGGGTTCAGCGGAGGAGCTGCGGCGGCGCAGAGCCTGCAGCTGGCGGAAGGGCGGCTCAGGTGAGGCAGGGTGCCAGGGTTCAGGGCGTGAACTAAAACCCTGGAGATGGCATTGGTTCATGGTTTGGTACGGGTGCTGCAGCCGGGCAGGGCTTGGGGCGCTTGGGTTGAGCCTGCTTGCGGATCATGCCGCGGTTCAGGGGTTTGGTGTGGATCCCATTGCATCGGTGGGTTTGGTGGGGTTGCTGCAGCTGCGCACGGCCTGCCGTGGGCATGGGCAGGTACGCCATGAGGCACCTGAGGCGACTCGTGTGTGCAGGCGCATTGGTGCAACGTGCCTGCTCACCACTTCTCCATCTGTCACCTGCCTCATCTGGCACCTGCACGGCGCTGTCTCACAGTGGCCGCCCCTCCCCTCCTTGGCAAAAGAAGATAAAAAGGCAAAGCAAAAAAGCTACAAGGTACATCATTCCAATGTCTTTAGCGTTTGTACTACAAAACCATCGAATAAACTACACGGGATCGTGTCGGCTGCACGCATAGCGTAATAAAGAACAATAATTCTTGTAATCGCACACGTAGTGTTAACATACAACATCCTGCCACTGCAGACACCTCGCACCTCCACTTGCATTGCTCTGGTGCTGCGGGAGTGGCGCGGCGGGGCTGCTGAGGCATGCATCCATACTCTGGCTTCCTGGACGCGTGCCGGCGGTTCATTTAGGTGGCGCATCCGCCAACTGGCAACATCACCATGCTGCTGCTTACTTCTGCGATGGCGCTGCTGCCGCAGGGGTGAGGCGGCGGGGCTGCTGACGCGGGCCGGCGAGGTCTTCCGCCGCGTGCTGGAGGTTGACGGCTGGAGCAGCAGGGCGCTGGTCAACTGGGGCAAGGCCCTGGTGGGGCGCGCTGAGCTGGCGGTCGACGCGTCAGCCGCCACAAAGCTGTACAGCGCCGCGATAGACAAGTTTGAGGCGGTGCTGGAGGAAGACCCGGGGCTGGTGGTGGCCAAGTACCGCTGCGCTTTAGCGATGCAGGGCTTAGCGGGGCTGCAGGGCCCTGCGGGCGGCGGCGCGCCACCGGCAGCAGCGGGCAGCGGCAGCAGGCAGAGGTTGGTGCTGCTGGGTGATGCTGGGCGGTACCTGGCTGATGTCGTGGCTGCTGCTGCTGCTGCCGGCCCTGGCGGCGATGAGGGGCTGAGGGATGCTGCCGCGCTGGCACTGCGCCAGGTCCAGGAGCAGCTGGAGCTGGCCAAGCTGAGCTAGGCGCATGGCGGGGTGTGGCTGGCACGCCACAGCATGTGTTGCTGGTGGAGCAGGAATTGCACGGCGTTGAGTTGCCTCCCTTCACGAAGTTCAGCTGCCACTGCTGCTGCTGCTGCTGGTGGTGGTCGTGGTGGTCTGATGTAACGTACAGTGTGTGGTACAGCCGGCTGTTGGTGGTGCTGGGGGCATGGTAGATCAAGGTGCAGCTCATGTCGCAGCTTGAGCACTGGCTCCGAGTTTACGTTGAAGGCGCACGCATGCAAGGACCTCCAGCTGAGGATCGCAGGCAGCTACTGGTCGCTGTGTATCATTGGTTACAGCAGGGCTAACGCCGGATTGGGGCGGCCTCTGAACAGCAACATCGACTCTGGTATGCATTCCTCTGCTGAGTCATCAAGGTGTCAGTTGGCAAGGAGAAGCAGGGGAGTATGATGCAGGCGATTCAGCAGTTGTGGCGGGCTTCGTATTATACATACAAAGCACTGCATGTCACTGCTGTATTTACTGTAGCGCACAGTGGTTGCGCTCGCAACCCTTTACTTCCTCATGTTGCTCATGATGTTGAGCTTCAACAGCTGTGTCAGTCGGCACATTTTTCATGCCGTAGTGTGTTGAATTGCTGTAGTCATCATATTTACCCATTCAAGCCATAGCATCAGTGCCATCAACCCCGCGCCCCACCGGGGCGGAAAGAGGAGGGAGCACTGCTCCAGAATGTTTGCATGCATTGCGCACATCCCAAGACTTGACAAGAAAAGCAGCAATACACGGTGACACCATCCGACATCTTCCAGAACTGCCCCAAACATCATCAGATACAAAATGCAACACCTTGATCGACGAATCAACCATAGACAAAACGCTGCGCAACTTTTCAGCGCAACCAGGCAGGGATCTGATCTCAGCAAACATACTATCCCTCTGAGCAGAAGTAGCAGGGCAATCAAACATCAAGTGTGACAAAGACTCAACTTGTGCACCACAACAAGGACATTTTGAAGTGGAGTTAGCTCTGCGACCCCCAAATTGACTAATACGCCATGTACACACAGACAACCCATACGAACACGCAAAAGCAATTCAATACCACGTGGTGTTGCCACTGAACGCAAGTACGGCCTAGGCCTCCTGAAACCCGAATTGCTGTAGTGTGGTGTGTGGTGTGTGGTCAGGCAGCAGGGGACGCGCAGCGCTGCCACCGCATGGCTCAGTGCCTGTGGCATGTTTGAGGCAGCAGCCAAGCTGTGCTTAAACTGTGCAACAACAACCAAAACGGTGCATTGTTTGATTACAGTTGATCCTGTACCCACTGCTGTTGCCTCGACATGCACAGGAGCAGCTTATCAGCAGACATTTAAGTCATTGGCGCATACAAATTGTGTATCATCAATGGTGCGTTTTTGTTACTCTTGATTACATCCGACCACATTATTTCAGCGCTCCCGGTGCACAACTGTCATTGTCAGGACAAAGCGCTGCACGTGATTAGGGTTGCGGGCCTTGCCTCGTCAAGGCCCTCCTCGACACGGTGACATGCGAGCTGCGGTCGGAGCCACGTCTCCACAGCATTCTGGCTGCCTTGCTCCCATTCAACCTCCCTGATGCACCATTCGCAGGCCAACGCATGCCGCTAGTCACATGGTTGGATACATGGGAGTTACAACCAGGTGCCGCCAAGTCACTCGCTGCATTGTCGGCCAAGGACTTATACACTGCTGCTGTGCTCCCTCGCGCAGATCCCTCACCACGAGTGCTGCGCAAATGGCGGCACTTGCTGCCTCAACCTCTCACGTCACTACATCGTGCTTGGTTCAAGAAGGTTTGGCGCGCTCACATGCCTCGCAGGTGGCTGGACACGTTGTATGCGGTGCTCAACAACTCACTGCCCACTTCAACTAAAGTCTTGCATCGGAACCAGCCATATAGCTGCCCGGTGTGCCATCAAGGCCCTGACGATATCCCTCATATCTTGTTTTCGTGTGCAGCTGCGCAGGAAGTGTGGTCGTGGGCACAGCAGGTACTGCAAGCCTGGCTCCCGGCAGCACGTCTGCCGGGTGCTCCCCTTGACTTCAGGCTGTGGCTGTGTATCACCCTAGATTTCCCTCACCTGCAGCACCCCTGGAAGTGGCTATTCTGGTCAATCCCAGTCCTACGCGCGCTATGGTTCAGCCGTAATGCACAGGTGTTTAATGGACGATGCTGGTCCTTGCCCGAGGCTCAAAACTACTGCATCTCACAACGGCTGTCCACTGCGCTGCTGCTGTCACAGCACTACCCGGTCGCGGCTTTCCAGCCATTAATCGGATTGGATTTGCGCACGCTCACACCTCACTGGCATGGGCCTGCTGCATGAACGGAAGCCTGCGTCCACGGGAACTTGCTGTTGCCTGCCCTGCACATGATGTCAGCAGGAGCTGGGAATAGATTGGGGGCACATGCCCCGCAGCGACACCGACCCAGACGAGGCTGCTCTGCGCCTCTATTGCCACCGCACGCGGCCAGTGGCCGGAGGGCAGCATGGAGGACATCAAGGGCTTCCTCATGGCCCGCATCATCAGTAACTGGAGGAAGTGCGGGCTGGAGGGGCTGGTGGAATTGATCAGCTCGGTGCACGCATCAGCTGACACAGACAGCGCGTCCCACGTGTGCACAGGTCTCCCATCCGGTCTGATTGACCTGTCTCCGCATTGCTGCACTACTGCAGCAGCCCTGCACCATGGTATTGGGTGCGTGTGGATTACATAATAGACCCTTGTGTGTAGTGCCTGCTGGGCAGTGTTCATCATTGGTGGTGTGTCCAATACGCTTGTAGGTGTAGTGTGGAGGTTGCAGCATTGTGCTGTTGCTGTGCGCTGCTGTTGGTTGTTACATTCCAGCCGTAACACATGCACAGATCTGTGCCTGCCTATAGCCAGCGCACCCGCCACAGCCCACTGTTGGGTGTTAGGTTAAGAATACAGGCTCATTGGCAACGTGTGCTATCGTTTGCTGTTCGGCCTTGTGAAAAAAAGTAAAGAGTTTGTTTGCACCCAACCCCCGCACACGCGTCTGCGATCTATGGACTGAGCAACCCCAATGGAAAATTACATTCTCAATTTGGTGGAGATTGAGGGAATTTGGTGGAGATTGAGGGAAACTGTGCTGCATCTGCATGCCCCTGTCTGGACGGAGTTGCTTTGATTTTTTTACTATACGTCAGCTGTGCTTTGCCATGCTTGTTTGAGTGTCATGTCTTGCTTGTGCCTCGGTCTTCCCTTGGGGAGGGGGGAGAGAGCTAGGCTACACACAGCGCTAGCACTGAGCAGATGTTACAGTTTGCACAGATGCAGTATGTTGTGATCTTCAGGGTGAATAGGTATTGCAGCTGCTGTGTGCATGCCTGCTAGGAAGTGTGTTAGCCCGAGGCACTACGCTGTGAAATGACAGCTATTATGTCAGTGTTGCTGGGATGAGTCAGTGTTACAGTTACGGTATGTTTGATGACAGGCCGGGTTGGCAGCAATAAGAAAAGATTGGAGAAAAGAAAGTATGTTGCGGCGCTGTCTAAGCGTTCGCAGACGGTGTGGTCGTCTAATGCCACAAGGTAACAAATCCAGTGCTACATAGGCATGTGTCTGGCAATGGGGGCGTGTTGATCACATAATGATGCATTGTGTGTAGTGCCTGCTGGGCGGTATTCATCATTGATGGTGTGTCCAATACGTTTGTAGGCATGTGTCTGGCAATGGGGGCGTGTGGATTACATAATGATGCGTTGTGTGTAGTGCCCTCTGAGCGGTATTTATCATTGGCGGTGTGTCCAACACGTTTGTAGGCATGTATCTAACACACGTAGTGCATGTTGTCTGTACATTTTACTAGCTGCGTCGCTACATGCCTAACAGCTGCAGATTGGTTGCTGCTAGCTGACACTTCAAGTGACCTGGTGTCTGTCCTGGCACTGGCACCTCACCGGCACTTCGAGGGGTGCTGCTGTCTTGCCTGCGCCAGGATCACCACATTTTTCCACGGCATTACCACAGTTGCTCCACAGGCGCGGGGCGGCTGCCCAGGTACTGGCGAGTGACCGGTCCCTGGCTCGCTGCTGACTGCCTGTCATTTTTCCGCGTCTCCCCACTGTTTGTAACGAACGCGAGCTGCGGGCGTCGGCTGACTGTGCTCGGAGCCAAAGCAGTAACTACTGCGCTGTGGTGTCAGAGGGTCAAGCCCAAACTGTCGATGCGTCGGCAGCAGGTGGGAGACGGGGGCTTGGTCATCCCTGTGGGACGCTGAAGGCTGGCACCAATAGGATCCTGACGCACACTACTTTTCGCACTTTAGTAGCGGGTATGAGCAGCATCCTGTGCTTGCCAGCGAGCAGCAAGACGAAGTCAGCAACAGGTCCCGACATCACACAAAGACGCCTGACCGACACCACGAGTTAAACTGTAAGGCTATGGCGCATCGCTTGCATCATGCGCGGCATTGGTTTCTTGCATCCTCGCGACCCTGATCTGCCACACACACGCTGCAACGCATGTATGTCGCCTGCAGAAGTTGTCAGCTGATGGACAGCCACAGCCTTGCAGGACAGCATGTGTGTGGAGGCGCTGCAGCAGATGACCATTGGACGGATTTGGGCTGGGAGGACTTTGATGAATGTGTTCTACTACAACCCAACCACAGCTACACATACCCGCTGCCCCAGAGCAAAACCGCCGGTGCTGCTGCTGTTGCTACAGCGGCGGCAGCGGCAGGGGGCGCAGTACAAGCAGTGCAGCAGAGCAGCAGCAGTGTACTGCAGCAACCAACAAGCAACAGTAGCAGAAATGCGTCGCTGCTACCTTGGACACCGCTGCCTGCAGGGTCATGCCCAACACCAGCAGCAGCAGCAGCAGCGGCAGCAAGCCCGGCAAGCACAGCAGGTGCCTGTCAGCAGTACAGCGGCAGCTGCCAACCCTCTCCACAGCAGAGCCACCAGCCTTCCCAGCAGCAACAGCAGCAGCAGCCATCGTCTGTTTGGTCTGCTGCTGCGCTGCATCCCCAGCCTGCTGTGCTTGCAACAGTCACAGTAGCAGCAACAGGACTACCCCTGGCGACAGACACCCTACCCAGCTTAGTGAAGCCCGATCCAGCATTCCACAGCGGCTATGGCCACTCATGTGGTTATGCGCAGCAGCACCAGATGGTGCCGGCTGCCTTGCAGCCCTTCTGCCCCTGGCTTGATCCAGCAGCAGCAGCAGCACAAGCAGCCCCAGCAGGCAACATATGGGACGTTGGTCAGCAAGGCAAGAACAGCGCTATAACAGGCAAATGCCATACGGTGCCTGACAGCTGCATGTGCAGCATGGATACTCAGGTGGCTGCTGCTGGTGGAAACTGCAGGCAGTCTGGCTGGTCGGGAACAGTAGCGCACAGCACCCTCAAACAGCAGCAGCAGCAGCAGCAGCAGCAGGCAGGTGCTGCGCGCAGGGGCAGTCGCGGGCCGGTGCGCAAGTCACCCCGGCAACGCAAGGTGACTGATGCTCAGCACCTGAAAGGAGAGGTGAGGTGGGGTGAGGTGGGCACTGCACTGGCAGCACTCATGCAGCGAGGCGCACTCGCATCAACACGCTGCAGCCGCGGCAAGTGCCGGTGCTGGCATGCGTTCCTGCAGCCACAAGCGTCGCCGTGGCACCTGCGCCAACAAGCCGGCTTGCGTTGCTGAACAGGAGCAGCACGCCTGGCACCTGCGCCCAAGCCGGCTTGCATTCACTACTCTGCTGCTGTTCAGCACTCCTGGCACCTGCGCCCAAGCTGGCTTGTGCTGCTGAACAGGAGCAGCACACACCACGCCACCCACCAGCTGCTCCATGCGGATGTGACCGGGGTGCTTGCAGGGCTGTTGTGCGGTGCTGCAGGTGGCGGCAGTCCTTGATCATCGTCGTGAGCAAAGCAGGCAGGTGTTCCACTGTCTGGCCAGCAGTGTGCAAAGCATCTCAAACGCCACGGGCTGGTTGCTGTGCTGCTGCTGTGTGCTGCTGCTGCAGGTCGCTGCTGTGCTTGCACGAAACTCCGAGCTTCAGCAGCGGCTGGACGAGCAGCGCACGGAGCATGGCAAGACGATCGTGCGGATGGCTGATGTGACCGCCAAGTGGCAGGCCACAGTGGCTGAGAATGCACGGCTGAACGCGGCACTGACCGCTGCAAAGATGGAAGCGGCAGAGCTGCAGCAGCTGCTGCTGCAGTGCCAGCAGCAGCAGCAGCAGCAGCACTGCCAGCTCAACTACTACTAACAGCGCTTGCCAACAGTGTCTGTTGGTTCAACTGTTGCGTTGAGTGAACGCTGCCTTACAACACAATAGATGTCGACAAGGATCAACTTAGCCCGCTTGACCACTGCAGGCTCCATATCCCAACCGCAAGTTCAGGCCTCCAATCCGTTGCACTATGTTCCGAGCCTTTCAGTCAGTGATGGAGGTTCCAGGCAGCATTGACTATGAAAGGGGCGGCTGAGGCTGTTTGTATGCCGCAGCAGGGTAATGGATGTGCAGCTGGTAGTTCACTGTTGTGAGCGCTTTGACGCTGCGCACGTGTGTGCAGCGGTGTTGCTGTGGGTGCTGTTGCTGGGCTGGTGTGTGTTCTTCGCCGAGGCGCAAAACAGCTGATGTGCGTGGTCATCAGCAGTATGACAGCATTAATCAGTATGCGCTGAGTTTCTGTGTTGGTGATGTGTTTTTTGTTTTTTGCATGGTGTGGGGGAGTTGCTGAGGCAACCTGTGGGCGTTGCTGCAGCGTTTGAAGCATGTGCTTGGGTGCTTGGGTTGGCGGGTGAGGTGGGGGGAGCTTGACTCGGCAGGTGATACATCAAGTTTAAACCTCTGTTTGCTATACTTGCGTTGCATTTGGATGGCAAATACAGGGTGAACAAATGGCTGATTATCAGAGTGCCGTGTTGTGGAGCTGATGCCATCAAGATACGGCATCTCGGCTTGCACACTGCATCATACATCAGCACTATCACTGTTTCATTTATTCTGTGGTACCATGAAATCCATCGGTGGGGTGGGGTGGACACTGACCTGGCATGGTGTTGGGAGTACGGCACGGCCTGGAGCTGCTGAAGGCGCCATGGGCCTGGGGCTCGTTGGGGAGGGGCCTTGCACTGCAAGGGACACATTTGCAAGCTTGTTGGCATCCCTTTTGCATTAAAGGTTTACAATGAACGCATGACACAGTTCTGGCTTGCAGAGGCGTGCCGTGTTTTACTGCGTTGGTGTGTTGGTGTGGCAGCAGGCGGAGCTCCCGGCGCTGCTGCAGGTGCAGATGTCCCAGTGCTACACGGGGAACTACGCCTCCTGTTACAGTTGGTGTACTTCATGTCTCCACGATGCTGTGCATGGGTTGCGCATCACAAGCACAGCATAAGTGAGCTGGATTGTATTGGCTACTGCATATGAGAAACTGATGCATGCAACGGCAGCTCACTATAGTGCATGGCTGGTGTGGTCAAAGCTAGGTGTAGACATGCATGGCACAGCAACACTGGGAGGTATAAAGATACGTCGACACTGTGTTTATCCTTGTTTGCAACCGCCTATTGACTGCTTGTGAGAGGGCAGGCAGCACAGGCATCACTCGCCACTGTTGCGTATGGTGGAGCATGCTTACGACGGCTGCTGCCCTTGAGCAAGCAGCAGCAACGTTGCGCATGTCCAAAACTCTTGTGCTGGCTGCGTTTCAATGTTGAGCTGCCGACGTTGCGCACGTGCTTATGACGTACTGATACTCTTGTATGTATGCTGGGTTACTTACAACACGTGATGCTGCATGCTTCATGTGCCTGACAGTGAAGGAATGCATGCTTGTCACATGGTGCCGCACACTTTGGTGTTGCGCCAACGAATCTTTAAGAGGCATTGCGGGTTTACTGGGCAGTGGAAGCACCTGGTTGACCCAATCACTGTGAGGTTGATTGTTGAGCAGTCTTGTCAAGAAGAAGAAGCACTCTGACGCAGCAGCAAAAGGCAAGCAAGCAAGCAAGCAGTATCACCCTACCCCTGCATGCGAGGCTCTTCTCTTGTCGACAGCTTGCTGGGAGTTGCTTGCTAGTGCTGTGCTGCAGGTTGCCTGTGCTCTTCTAAAACAAATATTCCTGTCGCCGCACACATGCCATAAAGCTGACATGCCTGTGCAGTAGTTCAGTTATGCCTTAGATTGTCTGAAGCATCGTTGTGCATGGGCTGCTGATCAGCCTCCATAATTTCAATGGCATCATCCAGTGTAACCTTATGGGACTGTGTGCAATTGATTGTAGACGTTGCACCTGCTGGTGATGGTCATTGACGTGAGCAAGGCTGCCAGCCTGGCAGGCTGTCTGTGACAGCTGCTGCAGCACTGCTGCCGTGCCGTATTGCACCCTTCAAACATTTACCAGTGGCCCGGGGGCGCAGCAAGCAAGGTGAATCTCTAGCAACGTTGCCACCACGGGCTCACATACTATGCATGTGAGTGGGTGGTGGGCATTTGGCATGTACTGCCAGTAGCATGATGCTAGTGCCGTCTCCTTTCACATACTATGCTAAGCCGAAGCAACTACTCTGGACTTGTAAAAGAACGGATTTAACGGCTCCTGGGCTCCAGGTAAATGCAAAACTGCGCACCTCAAGCAATGCTGGACCAGGAGACCCCTGCCCAAGTTCTCCTGGTGCTCCGAGTGGGCTGCCATGCAGGCACGCATTCCTGCAGCAAGGCCTCAAATCCCAACATACCTGTAGCGCAGAGAATTGAAGGGCAGAAGTGTCAACGAGTGCACACCCCGGGCGGGGAGGCACCCGTGACACCTGCGCACCACCTTGAAGTAGTCTCCAGTAGACCCCATGTCAGAGCCCGTCACTTGTATGCTTGCTACTTGTTCATCAGTACAACCAGCGGCGCAGTACAGTGGGTGGAGCCAGCTTTGCTTACATGCGCAGCCTCACATGCAGGGGTAAGGTGACACTGCTTGCTTGCTTGCCTTTTTCATGCTTGAGTGCTGCTGCTGGTTCACATAACGATGGTAGTAAGCAGCAGCACTGTGATTGCAGGCCCAATCAAGCTACGTGCTCAGCACTAGAGGGAGAAAAAGTACAGATCTCTGGTTTGAGACAACTCAACCATGGCGGCTTGGAATCCTACTCTAGCAAATGAGTGCCGCGATTGCTGCATTATGCTTTGCAAAGATGTTTCCTGCGACTCTTTACAACTGCTGCTGCTGCTGCCGCCACTGGCAATGTGCTGCTGGGCCTTGCCCGGCCCAACGGCTGCCAGTGCATCCTGATTCCGCGTTGTGCAGCAGCAGTATTATACAGTACACTGGTTGCCCTGCAAGCACCAATGCTGTGCCCTGCTAGCCACAGCTTCAACTGTTGCTACTGGATGCAACACATATCATGTGCTGCGTGCATGCATTACTGTGCTTTCACATTGTCTTTGCCTCTGACGGGGGTTGTGCTCCTGACTTCACCTTGATGCTGCTGCTGCTAACCGTCCTCTCCTTCATCTGCAAAAGACAGCTTGACAACCTTTTGCTTTTTGGCGGGCTTGCTACCAGCTTGCTGCTGCTGCTGCTGCTCTGGCGCTGCGGTCGGGGGTGCAGCAGGCCCTATACTAGGCCCAATCTCGGTTGCTGCTGCTGGTGCTGCTGTGATTGCAGCAAGTGGACCGGTGCTGGGGCCTATCTCAGCAGCAGCTGCGCCTCCATCCCCTTCTGCGTGCTTCTGCTGCTGGGGTTTGGTTGCTGGCTCTGTTGCTGCTTCCTGCTCTGGTGCAGCCCGCTTGTGGCCGCTGCCGTCTGCTGCTGCTGCTGCAGGCCCCACAGAGGGACCTGTAGTGGGACCAATCTCTGCTGCTGCTGCTGCTGGTGCTGCCACCTGCTGCTTTGTCTTCCCCTTCTGTTTGCCTTCCACCGCCTGCTGCTCTGCTTGCCGCAGCAAATTCCGTATTGCTTCATCCAGGGTGAACTGGCTGGCTCGCTTCCCCATCCTGTCTTCTGCTAGGGGGTTTGCACCGCGCTGCAGCAACAGCTGCACTGCTGCTGACTGCTTGGCCTTGGCTGCCAGCATGAGGGCGTTGGTGCCCTTGCGTGTCTTGCTGTTGACAAGAACGCCTGCAGCAGCAGTGAAATAACAAGCATGTGAGGTATCTTGATAGGTTCGTTGGTAAGTAGGTTGGCACAGGCCAAGGCAGGTTATTGCTGAAGCAGTTGCAAGGCAGTGAACTAAGTGCAGCTGATGCGCTGCACCGTCGTTAAGCAGCCAGGGAAGCAATTGACAGTAACAGCTTGGAAAGTAGCTGCTGGCACCAATAGCAGTGCATGTTTGAGCCAACAAACGCGCTATAAGGCAACTGCAAAAGGTGCTGTGTGAAGTTGTCACTTTCACCAGCAGCGATAAACTGCCAAACAGCCCACAATGCATAACTACTGCTGGTGCAGCACACAAGCACAGATGCTGCAGCAGGTGCTGAAATTTCAGCCGCATGAACTTGGAGGCACAGACAGGAACGCTGCAAGGGCCAATCGCGCTCAAGCGCTGTGACCATATGCACCTGCAGTGATGAGGCGCCGAATAGCCTCCAGCTGCCCCTTCTGCGCTGCAAAATGCAGGGCGTTCATGTCGTCCGCGGCACATGCTTTGATGTTGCAGCCATGTGCCAGCAGCAGCTTCAGTGCTTCCTGCAAGTGTGTCACGTCGGCATGTTGCTGTTCACCAGTGGTGATGATGGTGATGGTGAGCATGGGTGAGCACCAGCACTGTGCGGTGCGCTTGCGCGTCATTAGCAGCTGGTAGAAATGTATAGCCATGCGCTAGTAGTAACATTGATCGTCAACACGTCCATTCGTTCAGTGGGCAAGCACTTGATACTTGATAGTGCTGCTGCTGCAAGGCTCTGCTTACATCCTGGCCAGCCCACGCTGCCATGTGCAAAGCCGTTCTCGAGTGCTGATCTCGCGCATTTAGGTCGGTGCCGAGGCCTATCAGCTCCAACATACGATTGATGTCGCCATTGCGCGCTGCTGTGTGCAGATCCATTGTCTGCTTGCGTCCTGTGCCCAGTCTCGCTGACAGCATACACAAACCGTCTTTGAGGTTGATAACTGCCGCCCGTCACCCTGTGCTCCTGCAGAAGAACGCGTGGAACAACCACTAGGCCTGACGCTGAACTTGAAACCGCCAGCGGTTCTGGGTTTTGCACTGTTAAATTTCAACTCATCACCGTCTGCCACAGCAACGAAGCTCTGATGGCCAAAAAATACTCCTGGTATACGCCCCAAAATGCTGGTGCCACCACGAGCAATGAGCTGCCACACTGTGGCAGAGCCAGCACAATCACATGCATGGTGACGAGCGTACACGTGTACAGGGGCCGCTTTCAGCATGCGAGTGCCCGCATTTGCTGCATTGTGTTCTGCAACACATGTCTGTCGCAATTGATAACAATTGCTGCAACTCACACACCACCACACGCCCAAACCATTGTATTACTGTCAACGCCAACATAATGAAGTCAGCCGCTGACGTGCCGGCGGCAAAACGACATACACATGTATGTAACCCACTTGAGTATGTGAGAGGACACGGCACTAGCATGCAGTATGAGTATGTATCCTGTCACCTTGCTCTGCCAGAGCTGGTCTGGTGAGAGGACACGGCATTAGCATGCAGTATGAGTATTATCCTGTCACCTTGCTCTGCCAGAGCTGGTCTGGTGGTATCAATGCCCACCCGCGGATGGGTGTTTCACTGGACCCACTTTCAGTGCTGCATCCCCGGATATACAACACCAGCTGCTGCTTATCAAAATCTGCAACTTGCGATATTGCTGGTGCACGCAGTTAACTCGCAACACACACACCACTGTGCACATCAACAGAGATGCCAGCCTGATCAAGCAACTGCCGCAAGCTCAAGCGTCTGAAGAAGTTGCTCAAGCAACAGCAACGCCTGCCTTTTGCCGGCTGTTGCCCTGCTGCTCCTGTGAAGACGGCTTGCCAGCCAGTATCCATACCTCATTATGTCTGAGCAGCAGCAGCAGCAGCAGCAGCAGCAGCAGCAGCAGCAGCAGCAGCAGCAGCAGCAGCAGCAGCGGCGGCGGCGGCAGCGGCGGCGGCCGGCGGCCAGAACGGCAGCATGGTCAATGGTTGTAGCAGCAACACAACCTAACGCGCAACAACACCTTGTGACACCACAAGTACTCAAACTAATGTGTCAGCAGCTGGGTGGTGGGTGTGCGTGTCCGGCCAAGTTTCCACGAACTGGCCATACTGACTTGGGGATGGGTACTTTGCGACCATGCTTCGGCCATGCTTTGGGGGCAGACAATGATGCAAGCATTGAGACACCCTCACAAAAAGTGCCAAGACGAACACACATCCTCTTCCAAGCAGGCCCGCAGATCCCCCACGCATCCTGGCCCACCTGTTGAGCAGCCTGAAGGGGCTGTCGTAGCCTGCAGTGTAGAAGTGGTCTGACACAATGGGGTGACCAGCATCCTCAAGCATCTGCAGCAACAGGCGCCGGGAAAAGGCAAGGCAAGCATGTATCATGGTGCTTGCAAGCTATACCATAGTGACTCCAAACTTGTGCATCGACCAGCATCAATAAAAGCACACCAGTAACGTGCAAGCTGCTCGATTGAGTCTGCAGCATATGACGCGCATGTGTGTGCCGTTTGAATCGCAGCAACTTATACACACGGGCAACACACAAGGAATGAGCTTGTGCCCCCTCCCCCCACCCCCACTCAAGCACCTCTGCTGCTTGCTTGGATACGTGCCGCCCAACGTTCAGCCACAACGATAACCAAACATCGCCAATCCAGCAAGCTGAGCATATGGCGACCTGACAAGTCTGCTGCATGGCGTAGGTATGCGCTGCCTGTTTGTCAGCTGCCAAAGCTGGACAGTTGTGCATCATGCGCATGGTACCCAACAGCCCGCAGCCCGCACCCCTCACAAGTCAGGCCTGCTGCATCTCACAGCTGCATGCCGCCTGCCGCCCGGTCATCACACGGAACAGCTCCAGCCTATGCAGGACCATCATATCACACACACAGACACCACGCCTCAACCAAGTCCAATCAAAGTTGCAGCACCTGTGCGTTGCCTGTCGCCTGGTCAGCAGCGCCAGCAGCAGCTGTGTGCAGCGTCCCCCTCCCCCAGGCATCACCCCCCCCCCCACACACACCTCAGTCAGGTCGGCTGCATGCGAGACGTAGGCGCTGCCTGTCGCCCAGCCGCCAAAGCTGGCCACATACACCTCAAGGGCCGGCCGGGGCTCGATGAACACCTCCTCGTCAGAAGGCTGGGGAGGGCTGGACTGCGGCGACATCGGGCGTGGGCAGAGTCGAACCGAATGCAGTGCGGGCCGCAACGACAGGCAGGCAGGCAGACACAAGAGGCAGGAAGAGGCAACGCAGGGGGCAAGTCAGCAGCGCAGCGTTGGGCGTGCAGGCTGCAGGGAGCACGCATGCATGCCACACGACGCAAAGCACCGATGGTGCTGGTGCATGCACCCTGGCTGCAGGTCGACTTCAAGGGTGGGGGGACGGACACACGGCGCTTGGCCTCATCAGACAGCTGCGGAGGTGTGTGTGGCAACATCATGCCGGAGGCAAGGGCAGCACTGGGCTGCAACTGCACTCGTTGTTGCAGGGAGCCAGCATGAACAGGTCATGGCTGCGCAATGCACGCTGCTGGCAGCAGTATCATGACTGATGATGCAGGCGACTGCTGCTTGTGAGGTGCATGCAAGGCCCCTTGCTACCTTCCTGCTGGCCGGCACTGGGCAGCTGCCCTCATGGTCTGCAATACGTAGAGTCAGTTGTACTTAGCACCGATCACAAGCCGCGGAATTCCCACCTGGAAGTCAAACGGCACGAAGAAGGAGATCGTGAAGTTGTCCTCGCAGAAGGGGCCCTGGGAGGGTGTCACCCGCACAGTCACGGGCGCCGTCATCTCCACCTTCTGCTGCTGCTCATTGTTGCCTGAAATGTACTTGAACAGGCGCCAGAAGCCTGTAGCAACAGCCTTGTCATACTTGACGCCGGTCACCACGGTTGATGCCCATTTGCCTGCAGGAACACATTGGCACCAGGCGGGAGTTTGGATACAACTCAAAAGAATGCGCGTGAGGGTTTTGGTTGGCAGCACCCATGGGTTGCGATTGCTGTGCCCACTGGATCCCGCCAATAAGTCCCAACCAATTGCATTACAATGCATGCAAGCCTTAAGCAAAACGGCAGTGTATGTGGTGAGTTGCAAGACAGCAGAAGTGCAAGCATGTGGTCACAAGTGAGTGCCTAACCCGTACCAGCTGCGTACTGCCTGAGCTGCACATCATCCGTGATGTTCTTCACAAGCGTGAAACTTGGGCAGTCCAGGTCATGGCAGAACCACGGGCTCTCGCCATTGGCGGGTGTGTGGCTTACAGGCCTGGCAGCAAGTGCTGCCGAGGCAGCACACAGCAGTAGCAGGCAAACTATATGCTTCATTGTTGAATTGTTTCCCTTGTATCAATGAGTACAATATCAGGGCGGTCATGCACGCAAACAAGGCATTGGGTCGTGCCTGAAGCTTGTAAAGCGAATAACCAGGGCACAACCGTCATCACATACTTTCGTGAGGGTCTGACTCCCATATTTCAGTATCGTACTGCAGATCAAGCATTTGAAAGACAATCAACGAACTCGGGGTGCCTTTGAATCGATCCTTTCATCCAGTAGCCCTGTTCAGCACAGCAGCTGTTCCTTGTTGTCGTCTGCCTTGTATCGAAAGCGACGTATTGTTCAACACCTTTGTTGCTGGTTGGCGCTTGTTTGACCGACGCGGCACGCAGCACATAGCAGCAGTGCAACAGCAGTTGGCAGGACACAGGTGCATGCGTGGTGGTGGCAGCCACCATGCTATCACTATGGAACATTTTACAGGTGACTGCTGTGATGGTACTGGCAGTTTGTGGTAGATGCTGTTGTGTGCTTCTGCTGGGATCAGGCACTGAGCAGCAGCAACAGCAGCAGCGCCAGCATGACAGCTTTCGCTGTTGACACGTGCAGGCCGTGCTCATGATGTTCAATGGTGTGGCCGTTCTCAACAATGAGCGTTTCTTGGAGAAGTGTGAGTATGGAGCAAGGCGCAGTGTGCAGTACACCTGGGGCCTGCCTATTTTTGCGCCAACATTGGCGCAAGCAAATGCAGTGGGTTGGCTTCCACCCTCAATGTTGCTACTCACTCGACCATCAATGGCCAGGGTCGCAAGCACCGTGCAGTGCCTGTTTGGCCTTGCGCTGTGCTAGCAGCGAAGCCTGGGCAAAGCCAATGTATGGTGCCTGTACTGCAGGGCCGGCGCTGCTGTGACAAGTAGTAGTGTGCAGCTGTGCACTGTCCAGTACGCTGCTTTACCCGTGCATGGCTCAGGGGTAGGTTGTTTGTGTCACCCCGCCTGCCGTTGCTGCTGCTGCAGATGGCTGGGGCTTCTCGCAAATGCAGAGCTCCAACTCCCTGAAGATGTCAGTCATAGGTGGCATCCATGCAGTGCACTATTTCAGAGGTGCGCTTGCGTTTGGACGCCCAACATATGGCCCCAGTGCGCGCTGCACACACTATAACCGCATGTGCTGTGCAGCAGCAGTGCGTGTCAGCAGTGCGTGTCAGCAGTGCGTGTCAGCAGTGCGTGTCAGCAGTGCGTGTCAGCAGTGCGTGTCAGCAGTGCGTGTCAGCAGTGCGTGTCAGCAGTGCGTGTCAGTAGTGCCGCGTGTGCGATGCAGAACTTGAGTTGCTCCTGTGCGCTGACTGAATTGCATGACAGCAGCATGGCCAGATGGCAGGCCCGGCTCACCCACCACTAGCGCGCAGTGCATCAGGGCAGGGCTCGTATATGTATGCTTATGTGCACAGATGCAGCATCAGGCGCTCGACTCGTGCATTCAGCAGCTGCATCGGTGTCCCAATGGCCTAGAAGTCCTGCAGAAACATGTCATCCTGCAAGCAGGTTGCACTGGTGCCATTCAGGCCAGAAGAATGCCAGTGGTAAGTACTGTAGTGGCAAGTGACGCGTGCTGCTGACCCTGCTGTGCCTGCAGCCTTCTTGATGGTCATCAATTCGGTGGTCATCGTCATCAAGCTGCTGTCGGGATGATGCAACGAGTTGCACGGCGACTGCAGATGCTACTTGGCAGCTGCCTCCATATCTCTCATGCAGCGCCATCAGGCGCGTGGCCAGCTGCTGTCAGGAGGATGTTGCGCACCTGGACGGCCTGCTGCAGGCCAGCAGCTGAGTCTCGTGGTGTGACTCCCACGAGCGCAGCATGGCCCCGCAGCACCGGCTGGGCCTGCTACAGCGGCCCATCATGTTGCTGTCAGCAGCCAGCGCTGTTTAAGCACACGGCTGCAGCATGGCCCAAACACCAGAAGTCCTCTGCACCGACGAGCGCTGAGGCCACAAGCAGCTGGCTGCTGTTGCCGACCCTGGGGTTGCAGGACCAGGTTTGACTGCTGCGCTGTGCTGCGTCCTGCTGGCGGGTGAGTGCCCAGCGGCTGCAGAGGCAGCAGCACAGCCAGCTGCAGGACGTCGAGTAGCCAGTGACTGCAGGACATATGCTGGTGCAAAGGAGGGATGTGTGCTTTTGTTATGGCGTGATTTGACGTGAAAGAATGCATTGACAGGAGCATGCTTGCAGGATTATTGTCCTGCAGCGGCTTGCAGCTGGGGAGCCTGGAAGCCGTTCTGAGGTGTTGATGTCGTGGTTCGACCGCTGCTGATGCAGAGCTGCAACTGTTTATGGCGTCCACTGCTGCAGAAGCAGTCAGCTGTAACACGCAGTGGATGTTACGTGGCTGACAGCTGAAGCAGGTCAATGTGACATTGAGTGGCTGTGGCTGTGGCTGAAATGGTACATTTGGTGGACGTAAGACATCAGTAATCAGTTTGCGATCTGATGTGGGATGGTTTTCAGGATGATATTTGGTAGGGATGGCTTTGTCCTTTTTCTTTTTTGGCTTGCCTTCGTATTGCTCTTTGCCCAATGAGCCTGTCATTGGCTCCCCAAACGGGCAAAGTTACCCATGTAACCTCCACAACTGTGAAAATGTGAGTCAAGTTGATCGAACTAGTGCAGCAGCGCCTAAGGGGATGTTTACGCTGGGCTTGGTGACCAAACCTATTCACAATGTGGATGTTACACGACGGGAACATTCATTCGGTGGACCAGCGAACTCCGCAGTGCATGTCTTAGCATCAGGTAGGTTCAAGACGCCGGCTGCGTAAGCATCAGCATTGGCAGATAAATTGGCAGTGCTTGAAGAAGCTAAGAAACTCTAAATGACCACGCATGGGTGGTACTCAGTGTACTGTCAGCACTGCTCAGTCAGTGAGTGGTTTGGGTCTGGTGCTCAGGGTACAGGTCTGTAGTACAATATGTACTATGTACTGCGCAACCCTGACCCGTTCTACATGTGTCGACGCACTGAACACTTTTTACTGTTCTTAAAAGATGATAACGTACCTTGCTTAGGCTGTCTGGGTTCTTCTCACGCAGTAGAAGTTTGGTGCCTGTTTTTATTTACGCTGCTCCATTCAAAATCTCATTCGCGGATGTTCAGTACTACTTTTTTTTGTTTACAACAACGCGATCACACACAGCACACCAAGGAGGGTTAGCAACTGCTGCACCTGACAGCAGCAGCAGGACAAGCATGCCGTGATCGTGGGACACACCGGCATTTCAGTGCTGGTAGAGACATCTGCAGCAATGAGCTCATCTGCTCTAGCTCCTGGCCTAGCCAGGAAGGTCAAGAAGGTGGGACACCTACACGCACTGCAGCGTGAACTGTCATCACCTGCAGGCAAGCCTCATGCATGGCAAACCATAGCCATGGGGCACTAGGGTTTGTCTGGCAGCCACGCAGGCGTTCATGCTAGTTGCATTGCTGCAGATCCTTGACATAAAGACGGAGTCGCCTGATGTCATTAATGCACTCAGCACGCTGTCAGGCATCTACAGCGACAACACACCAGCAGCCCGCCGCCAGCTGCGCTGCACCATTGAGCAACGAGGGCTTCACATCAATGGGAGGTTCCTGCAAGCAGCAGAAGCAGTCATGCAGGTGGGCAGATGTTGCTTGGCAGGATAGCAGCGGCAGCATCAGCCGTGCCAGGGAAGCTGCTGCTCTGTGCCTGCTTTGGTGGGTTTCACCGCTCTGAGATACTATGAATGCAGGGAGATTGCAGGGACCTTCTTGCAAGGCTTCCTGCGGTGCGGCGCAGCTTCAGCTGCAGCGCACCGGGCGTCAAGGCCTGGAGGCGTTTGTTGCCATCCAGCAGAGTCAGGCATGCAGGCAGGCAGTCTAGCAGCGGCAGGGCAGCAGCAGTGGTAGCTCTGCTGGGCTTTGCATCTGTGGCGATGGACGACTAGCAGCAGGACGGACCAGGCAGTCGGCAGCCCCTGGAAGCATGTGGGGCAGCCGTGCAGTAAGGCAGCACCGTAGCGCTTGCGAGGACAGCAACGCATGCACATGCATCACGCAAAGAACAAGGCGATGCCGCCTGGCTGCAGTACAGCAAGCTCAACACCACACGCACGTGTCAGCTGCATGCACACCGCCCCGGCGTTGCCTGCAGGCCCTGGATGACGTGCAGGGCCAGCTGGACGGCCTCACCGCCTCCTGCGGCGCCATCTCCGGCGCGCTGTCGTGCGCGCGCACGGCGGCCTCAGGCCTGCTGGCAGACGCCGACAAGGCTGGGCGGGAGCTGGCGGCGCTTGAGGCGAAGCGGCAGCTGGTGGAGCAGTTCCTGGACAAGTACCAGCTCACGTCTGAGGAGGTGCGGCTGCGCCTGCTGCTGTCGCTGGTGCGGGCGTGCTGGGGTGACTCCCGTGTGGCATTTATGCTGCTGCAAGAGTGACAGGAGACTCGCCGGTTGGTGTTGCAGTGTGCACACCCAGAAACATCGCTGGATACAGCTGCAGCCGAGCTGCTGCTGCTGCTCTGCGTGCCTTGCCGATGATGGTGGGCGGCATGCTGCTGCAGGTTGCGGTGCTTCAGGCTGGCCGTGTCGGCGCGGAGTTCTTTGCTGCGCTATCGCGCGTGCGCGGCATCCACGAGCACTGCCGCGGCCTGCTGCGCAGCCACCACCAGCGCGCGGGGCTGGAGCTGATGGACCAGATGGCGGCTCACCAGGAGGCCGCCTACGAGCACCTGTGCAGGTGGACACGGCCGCCGCGTGGACTGCACACCGGCCTGCATAGCATTGCATGAAGCCAGGCAGCAACAGCCAGTGGTTGATGTGTCAGCCATGATGAAAGGGCAAGCCGGGAGGAGACCAAGTGAATGCCACGGGCGCGGGCGGGCTTGCCTGCTTCTGATGCGTCCGACTTGTGCATTGCAGCATGATCAGGTGACAGCACACCAGGAAGCGGGGAATGGACCTGTGCGGCTGGGCCCAGCATGTGCCGTCGTTGCTGTCAGTCGCAGTCACCGCTGCTGCTGCTGCTGCTGCTGCTGCTGCTGCTGCACCTGTTTCTAGGTTGGTGCAGGCCAAGGACCCAGCCTCAGAGAGTTACTCTGTGTGTGGGAATTGCTGCTGATGCAAATGTTTGAGCCTGCTGCTGCTGCTGCTGCTTTCATCGAGTGTGCAGGTGGGTGCAGACTGAGTGCAATGGCTCTGAATCATGAACACGTGGAAAGACCTGCTGATGCTGATGTGCATGCCTGCTGCTGCTGCTGCTGCTGCTGCTGCTGCCGCTGCCGCTGCTGCTGCCGCTGCGTGTGCAGGTGGGTGCAGGCTGAGTGCCGCGGCCTTGGGGAGCATGATGCGCCCGAGGTCGACCCCACGCTGACGGCAGCAGTGGCAGCGCTGCGCGACCGGCCTGTGCTGTTCAAGTACTGTGCGGAGGAGGTGAGAAGGATGCTGCTGGCAGCTGCATGGATGCGCTGGGCGCACTACTGCTTGAAGCTGCATGTCCCTTTGTGGTATGATGTGCTGCCAGGAGGCAACTGCCGCTTGGCAGCTGGAACTGCTTGGAGAGCAGAGAGAGCGCCAGAGCGAGAGACAGAGACGGAAAGTGACAGAGAGAGAGAGAGACCTGTGTAACAACACCAGCTGCATGTAAGCTGCCGTCACGCACCCCACCACCGCAGCCAGCGCGTCAGCGTGCTTTCCAATCCTGCAGCCTGACCAAGGCCGGGGTCTGCTGCAGGTGGCGGGTGCGCGTCATGGCGCGCTGTTCCAGCGCTTCATCGTGGCGCTCACCAGGGGCGGCCCGGGCGGCCTGCCGCGCCCCATCGAGGTCCACGCGCACGACCCGCGCAGATACGTGGCAGACATGCTGGCCTGGGTGCACCAGGTGCGTGACGGGGCGCGGCTGCACCTGGACGACCTCTTTTGGCCGCGTGGGAAGTATGAATCTTGCGGCAGTTCTGTTGGCCTGGGTGCACCAGGTGCGTGACACGGCGCGGCTGCACCTGGACGACCTCTTTTGGCCGCGTGGGAAGTATGAATCTTGCGGCAGTTCTGTTGGCCTGGGTGCACCAGGTGAGGAAAGCTGTATGGTGCTCTTCAACCTATTCTGCCGCGCGGGGAGTCCACAAATGCGCGGCAGACTTGCGGGCTTGGGTGCACCAGCTGCGTGCAGCTATGTGGTGCAGTTGCAGCTGTTTGCTGCAAGGGTAGTGCACAGATATGTAGCTGACATGATGGCCCGGGCACAGTCAACGCTTGGGGGTGTTGGCATGCTGGTGGGAACTTGTCCGCGGTGTCAACTGGTGCGCTTACACACAAAAGTGTGCCGCATGCTGGCCTGGCTGCATCAGGTGGTTCACTCATGCATGCACTGCAATTGCATGCGCAAGCTCACAACTGGATCCTTCTTATGCCATAATGTCACGGCTTATCTCACTGTTCAACGCCCTGCACCCTGGTCAGCTGCTGCTGCATCCACGGGACGGTGCATCATGACTTGTTTTGCAGAAGACTTGGTCAAGTGGAGTGGCTGCCGCTATGGCTGACACGCATTTCAGTCAGCAAGCTTAAGCCAGTGCGGACTCATCAATGTGTATTGCTGCGCTGCAGGCGCTGTGTGGCGAGCGCGAGTTCGTTGTCGCCCTGTTTGGTGACAGCGAACAGACACGTACGGGCTCCGTCAACGGCAGCGAACAGCCACGGACAGCAGCAGCAGCAGCACCACCAGCAGCAGGTGCTGCAGGCGATGTGCTGGGGGCTGCAGCGCTGCTGGACCGCATCTTTGAGTCCATCTGCAGACCGCTGAAGGTGTGTGTGAGCCGGCCGCTCCAGTCCAGCCAGCCGCCCCGTTGGTGTGTGGACGGCCAGCCTCGTTGTAAAAATGCGCCAATGTGAATGCTCTAAGTTCTGCGTGCAATTCTTGATGGCAACCTGCAGCTGGTTCCCAGGACATTGCGAAGGGGTGCAGCGGGTGACACTCATGGTGCGATTGCTGTTTTTGGCGAGTTTTCTGAGATTGGTTTGTGGCGCATTCAACTGGGTTGTACCTGCTGCATTACCAACCGCTGTGAGGCTTGATATTCACCCCAAATCAGAAGCTGCGGCGTGAAGCAGTGGGCATTCAGGCACACTCGAGGCTTGTCTAGCCCTTTGCATGCCATTGCTGCCTGCCTGCTTGGCTTGCTGTGTGCCTCCTGCAGGCTGGCAGTCAGTCATGCTTCCAGGCACATCCGCACCAGGCGTGCGCAGTGCATCAACAGCGCTGCTGACCTCATCTGTGCCTGCCTGCTGCCCGCGGTGCCCGGCTGTGTGCGCTGCAGGTGCGCGTGGAGCAGGTGCTGATGATGACGCCGCCGCTGCTGCTGTGCTACCAGCTGGGCCAGCTCACCAGCTTCTACCACAGCCTGCTGCTGGACATCCTGGGGCCGGGCGCTGCACTCAGCCAGACACTGGCGGGCTGCAGGGACGTGGCCAACAGGTGAGGGCGACAGCCTGCTGCGCCTGTGCACGCTGACGCTTGACGGGCATGTATCCAGTGTGTTTCTAACAACGCACCTCCGTATGCCGGGTGATCTGGTGTGGTGCCGTGCGTGCTCGGTCACCGCTGGCTGCAGCTGCCATGCAGCAGGGACTTAAGCCCTATGTGTCTCTGACAGGCTTCACGTCAGACACCTGGGTGCTTCCAGGCCCGCTCAGCCTGAGGAGGTGGTGGCGCTGCATCGCATGTGTGTTTCTACGCATGTGACAAGAGGTGTGGCGCTGTGCGGCATGCCTTGTGTGTGTGCGCATTGCCGCTGCAGGACGTTCCTGGAGCAGCTCAAGGCGGCGGGCGACCGCCTGCTGCGCTCACCGCCAGCACCTCCGGCAGACCTCAGCCCGCCGGCACAGGTGAGGGCGCCGGTGTGGTGCCCATTGGCTGCTGCTGCTGCCATCCTCTGCGGGTATGCTTCTCCAGCTGTCCGCCTGTTGTAAGCTGGCTTGTGCTGCAAGCAGGTCAGTGACAGCAAAGCGATGTTTGTGTTCTGCGGCCAGTCTTGCCGTTGCAGGTCGTGAAGTCGCAGGTCGAGCATTGCTTACGCAAGGAAGTACCGGACGGCGCATAGCGATCAGCATCTAGTGCTCCCTTGCGTGTGTGCATCCTGTGCTCACACCTGGAAGTATACAAAAGCTGTGTGTGTGCTTGTGCTGCTGCTGCTGGCTGCAGGTCTCGCAAGCGATGCAGCTGCTGTCAGAAATCATCACAGCCCACGAGGGCAGCTTGCAAGCAGCAGCCAGCACACGCCCTCAGCAGCAGCCGCAAGCCGCAGATGGCAGCGACAGCAGCACAGCAGCAGCCGCAGCAGCGGAGGCGGGCCCTGCCGAGGATGGCATGGATGCCGTGCTTGCCGCTGTGCTGGATCCGCTGCTGCAGATGGTGCGGACGTCAGCCGAGGTGCTGAGCCCCGACAGCCCTGCCCGGCTGGACGATGGCGGCAGGCTGGACCCAACGGCACACAAGGTGCGCAGGCAGGCGGGCGGCGGTGCCGTGGTTGCTGGGCGTCTGTTGTGCTGTAGAGGTGCCGGCAGCATGTGCATGCTGCCGGCACACAGCCACGTCAGCGCCTGCCTTGCCTGTGACGGCTGCGTCAGCTGCCCCAGCTGCTGCTGCCAGCCGAGGCCAAGGTTGTGTTGCAACAGTGTCCAGCGCCTTGCAGCCATGGCGCCTGCTCTGTTCTGGTCTGACTGCTGCTGCATGCCTGCATACACTGCTCCTCCTGCTGCTGCTCCTCCTCCTGCTGCTGCTGCTGCTGCTGCTGCTGCTGCTGCTGGTGTCAGATCTACATCATCAACTGCCTGGCCGCCATGCAGTCTGTGCTGGCGCTGAGAGCAGCAGCAGCAGGGCGAGCAACACAGCTGGCTGAAGCAATAAACAGGTGCGGGGCGGCTGGCGGGGCGGCTTGGCTGGCTTGCGATTGCCAGCAGCAAGCACACACGGCTTGCGCCACCTGCGCTGTCATTGCATGCATGGCTGCGCATGAGGCCATCCTGCTTGCTGCTGGGGCTGTCACATGCGGCTGGGCGGCTTGTGGCGCCTCCTGCCGTGCCTGGGCTCAGCGCTTGAGCTGCACGTCAGCCTGCTGGGACGCATGAGGTCAGTGTGCACTGTGCCGACGTGTCAGGTCTGCTGCTGCTGTGCTTACTGCCTGTGAACGCGTCCTCCTGATTCAACAAGAAAGGATGGTGGTGGTGTGAACTGCACACAGCTACCCTCACATGCCTGGAGATTTGTTGGGGGTGTGCCTGCTGTATTGCCTGTTGTACTGCCTGTTGTTCTGCCGTTGCACTGCCCGTGCAGCCAACACCCTCACTGATGGGCGGGGAGGTCGGCGGGGTGCTGCTGAACAAAGCCCCTTGGCATCACCTTGGTGTGCTGCCTGCTGTTCTGCTGCTGTACTGCCTGCTATACTGCCATTGTACTGCCCTCGCAGCCAGCTGGACTCGCTGGTGGGCCAGGAGGTGGGGCGGCTGCTGGCCCGCAGTGGGCTGGCAGAGGTGGTGGAGCGGGTGCGGTTGTACCAGGTGCGCCTGGCTGCGGCAGCAACATGCGCTGGTCAAGCGGGGCGTGAGTGTGTGTTGGTGCTGCTGCATGGTCAATCGATAGTGTCGTTGCAGCTGATGTGGCGACCACGTGTGTGCGCAGCTGTTAGGAATTACTGTATGGATGCAACGGCAGTGCAACTATACGCGATGGTTATGGACGACCGATTGGTGCATGTTCAAGTGGCTCTTCCACATTCACTCTCGCTGACACTAGTCTCCTTGATGCTTCCCCCCAGTCGCGCAGCATTGCTGCACCCACCCCACCCCCTGCTCCTGCATTTATTTTGCTGCCCCATTGCTGCCGCGTGGTGCTGCTTCCCTCGCTGTCTGCTGCCATCGCTGGTCTTGCCTTGACACCCCCCACCCCCATCCCCACCCCCGCCGCCATGCTGCTGCCGCATGCTGTGCAGGCCTCCCTGTCGATAGCTGGTGCCACCCCCGCTGCCCCCTTGGCAGCAGACCCGGCGCTGTCACTGGCGGCAGTGACTGAGGCGCTGCGGCGCTTCTTCGTGGCGGTCAGCAGCCCAGATGTGCTGCCAGAGTTTGCAGGCATCCAGTCGCCACGCCTGAGGGGGGATGCCGTCAGCAGGTACGGGCGGCTCGGGGCGACTTACTTGTGTGGGTGTGTGCTTGTGCTGCAGCGTGCCTGGGTGCCTGCGCTGTCCTTGGTGTCACGTCCTGCTGTGTGCATGTTTGCGGCTGTTGCTGTGGCGTCAGCTGCCGCACGCTGGAAATGCTGCGGGCTGCTGGGCACGAGCAGATGCATGGCCTGGTGTCGTTATACAAACTCCTGCAAAGGATGTCTAGAAGTCTCCATGTGATATGTTTCAGCTGTGGCTGCTGCTGCTGCTGCTGCTGCTGCTGCTGCTGCTGGGTGGTGCCTGCAGGGTGGCGTCGCTGCTGGTGGCTGCGTACGTGCAGGTGCATGGCCTGCTGGACGACCCCACTGCAGGCTATGCGGAGCAGGGCGGCAGCAGCGCGGTCAAACACAGCCCGGCGCAAGTGCGCACCATCCTGGGCGTCATATGATCACATCGCTGACACACCAGCACCATGATGGGAGATCATCAGGGAGATCAGACGATATGTGTGGCGGGTGTGCAGAGCAGGGCGAGGGCATTATGGTCAGACTCAGCAATCACACTCCGTTTAGGGTGGGGTGTGGTCTTGCAAAGAGGGCTTCAGTGAACCCTCTGAGCTTGCTACACATGCATGCACACTTGCCAACTTGGAAGCACGCATGGCTGCTGTTGTCATTGTAGCAGTCACGTGCAGCTGCGAGTGGTGTTGTCCGTGCTTTGGAGCTGATTGTTGAACTCAGACACAACCATGCCCAGCAGCTGCCGCCGGAGGCCTGTAGCGTGCTTGTGAGTGACCACACTTTCTTTACTGCAAAATAGGCAGTGCCACAACATCTGTCAGAGGCAGCCTGCGGGCTGTTCACATTATGCTCTACAGGCACGTACTCTGACTTACAAAGCTGACAAAGAAAAAGATAAGCATACTACAAGTTCAAGTTGTTGGGTATGTATGTCCAGCTGGTAGGTCTTGGTCGTTGCGTTGTTCGTACGGAACGCAACAGTTTGTCGGTTTGGATGTCCGTTTCTGTATTGAACCCTCCATGTCGAGCAGACCAGCTACTAGGCAGACAGTGCTTTTATTAAGGAGCTTCAACAGTTACAGCACCATCGCACGATTTGACGCATCGCTGAAGACGCAAGCCTTGAAGGTGCTACACCGCCTTCAACGGTAAGGCAGTTGCACATTATTGAGGCATCTGATGCAGTGTTGATTTTTTAAAATGGGTTTTTACGGCGACTGTTGTTAAAAGTAGCTCAGCTACGAGTTGAAGCGGTCGCGCACAGCAGTACATATGTTGGTTGCGGTCTTGTTCACAGCGCTTCACCAACCAGCTTGCACGCGAACTCAGCTGGTTCCAGCCCAAGTTTATTCAAATCAACACTCAGGTGACACATGCTGTGTCAGCCACTGGCAGGGTTTGGGGCGCCTGTCGCACCAGCTGGGGTTCAGCCCCTGTGCTTGAGGACTGGCACGCAGGCAACGCGATAATTCAGTAGAGGGCTTTGTCAGTGTAAAACTGAAGTGGTGACACAACTGAACCCTCGTTGAATGGCAGCCGTTCAACCAGCAGCTCAAGTCGTGACTTGAGCACGTGCACATGCTGCTACAGCTGTAAGCCTGTGGGTGGGAACAGTACGCTGGCATGTTGCTGCTGGTGGGCGTTCAAGCATTGCCGCAGCCGCTTGTGCAGCTGCTGCTGCTGCTGCTGCTGCAGACGTTGCCCACTGTGCTGCTGCTGCATGAACAGCAGCAGGTCAGTTCTGCCAAAGTGTGCCCTCACTGCCAGCATCAAGCTAGAGTGCTGCTGCTGCTGACTAGCATCTGAGCCAGCGCTATGCTGATCCTTGGCATCCTGCTGCTGCTGCTGCTGCTGCTGCTGCTGCTGCGGCGGCGGCGGCGGCGGCTGACCAAGAGCCTTGTCAGCATTGTAGCTATCCTGCATTTGCTGCTGACTGCCGGGAACCTTGTCAGCACCAGTCACCAGCTGCTGCTGGTGCTGCAGGTGCATGCCTGCCAGTACTGCCTGGCTGAACTTGTCCAGGTCAGCACACCTGCTGGGCAGCTTGACAGCCAGCAGCCTGCACCTGCCAGCCAGCTGTATGCAAAACTCCAACAGTGCCAGCCCACCCAGCTGCAGCGCAGCAGCAGCAGCAGCCACCCTCACACTGCTCACAGCACCGCCAGCAGTACCATCAGCAGCAGGCTTATCCGGGGCCCGTGGCGCGTGCACTGTCTCCTGCTGCAAGGGCACAACAGGCTGCAACACTACGTGGCTGCCAGAGGTGGCATCTTCATCACTGTCTGTGTCAACAACATCATGCTCTGGCTGTTGCTGCTGCTGCTGCTGCCGCTGGTTGTAGTTGGGTCCTCCCCAAGGCGGGTCGATGAAAATGACGTCCTGCTGCTGCAACTGAGGCAGCAGCTGCACAGCATCCCCGCACACCACACCAACCACATGCTGCTGGATGCCCGGCTGCTGCCGCTGCTCCATCGGCTGATGACCAGGGGACGAAGTATATGATTGCTGCTGCTGCTGCTGCTGCTGCTGGGGGTGCAGTACTGCCATGTATGGCACCACCGCTGGGTCAAAAGCCAGCAGAGGTGGCAGCTCGTCTGCACCAGCAGGGACGCTGCTGGGACGCGCACCGCTGCAGGGGCTCGACTGCTGCTGCTGCTGCTGCAGTGCTAGATGCAAGTTGTGCGCCAGGTCTTCGGCCCTGTCAGGGTCCAGCTCCAGCGCAGTCACAGCAGCAAAGCAGCCGGCTGCGGCAAAGGCGATGGCGTTGCCGCCAGCACAGGCTGTGAGGTCTGCCACACTCAGCTGCAGCAAGCTGCCAGGTGTCAAACTTCCCTGCTTGCTGAGCGCTGCCTCTGCTGCTGCTGCTGTGGCAGGGCTGCCACTGGCAACGACTGCACCAGGTGCAGAGCAACTGCTGCTGCTGCTGCCACTGTCAGCAGCCTCACGCTTGCCCTGCCCGCTGCCCGCATCCGGCTGCTGCTGATCTGGCTGCTGCCGCAGCTCAGCAGCCAGCGCCGCCAGCAGCGCTGCCATTGCTGCTGCTGTGGGCCCGTCAGTGGTGGAGTAGGCGGCCACGGGGTCAAGCCGCAGCCGCCTCCTGCAGTGGAACGGCAGCGCGGGGAACAGCGCGTCCGCCCTGCCGCAGCACCTCGACAGCACGGCAGGCGGTGCGCCTGGCTGCAGCTGCTGCAGGGCGGCACAGCAAGCAGCAAAAGGTAAGCAGCAAGTCAAGCAGTGTGGAATGGCAGGTTGGAAAGTGGCACCACCCGCGCTGCCGCAGCAACAGCGGGGTGGGTGTGAGCAGGCGTTCGGCTTGACTACGAGTCCTGCGTGGTAGGACAGCAAGGAGAGTTTAAAATTAGCAAGAGGATAACTAGGAAGGTCAGCAGCAGGAAGCCAATGATACTCATGTTATTTTTGCTGCATCAATGCTGCATCTGCCCTGCCTCAGCACCTCGACAGCACGGCAGGCGGTGTGCCTGGCTGCAGCGGCGGCACAGTAAGCATCACAACGCACAGTGGCAGTGGCAATGTATCGCAGCTTGAAATGGCAGCGGCACTTTGCGGGGTGAGTTGTCTGCCCGGCCTCAACTACAGCAAATCGGTGTGTGTGTGTGTGTGTGTGTGTGTGTGTGTGTGTGTGTGTGTGTGTGTGTGTGTGTGTGTGTGTGTGTGTGTGTGTGTGTGTGTGTGTGTGTGTGATGCTTACCACGACATATCTGCTCGCACGATAGCGTGCTTCCAACTGTCGTGTCGAGACGCAGCCAGGGCAGCCTTTGCACACACAGTTTTTCGTCAATGACCTGTCAGTCGCAAACCACACACTGAGCATGGCCACCTGGGCGGCTGCGGCTGCGGCTGACATGCTCGCTTGATGCTGCGCAGCAGCAACCTCCGCATATGACCGCACGCGGCCGCGACGGCACATGCACACTCACCAACGCTCAGCCACGCGCCAGTGCCACGCACGTGGGTGACAGAACAGGACACACCACCACCCGCCATGGATGTGCTCGAGCCTGTCCAGCGTTGCGCAGGCAGCCACAGCCCATGCCACCACACCTTTGCTACACCGCAAAGACATGTCACACCTGGTCACACCTGGTCACACACCAAAAAAGCAGCCGGCTCACCAGGCCGCCTGCCAGCTGTCCCAGCAGGGCGGCTGCAGCTGCCTCATCAGCCAGCAGCCGCGCCCACCCCCTGCACCGCCGACCCTGGCCGACACCCGGCACGGCTGCGCCGACAACGCCCCGACCTGACAGCTGCTGCAGCAGCTGCTGCCGCACTGCTGCTGCTGGGCGAGCGGTCGGAAGACCCGAAACAAACAGGCTTGCTGTTGCTGCAGGTGTTGCACCTGGCTTGGAGGTGGCAATGGCTGCCCCACTGACATCTGCGGCACCACCAGCCACACTTGTTGGTAGCTGCATGATGTGCCTGCCGCCTCCTATGCCCGGCCGTCTGGCTCGTCCCTTCCCGGCAGCTGCTGCACTGCCTGCTGTGAACTTCACAGCAGGGCAACCGCTGTCAACTTTTGCAAGCTGACTCTGAACTTCTTGCTGAAGTTCCTGCAAGCTGACGTGGGGCCGTGCCCCACAGTGACACGGATGCTCAACCGCTCCCACCAGGAACTTCACCTGGGCCGTGCAGGGCCTGTCAGCAGCTGCCAGTTCGGGCCACAAGTGCAGCTTATTGCAGCAGCCAAACGGCAGCAGGCTGGGCCACTGCTGCTGCTGTTGCTGCTGGGCACCACTGCAGCAGGGACTGGTTTGACGCTGACAGGCGTCTGCTGCTCTGGCAGCTGCTGCCTGTAGCAGCTGCTTGCACACAGCAGCTGCCATGGCAGCAGGCACACCAGCCAGCTTCAGCGGTGCCACACCAGCAGCAGCGACTGCGTTCCCACCCCAGAGGCTGATGCCCACACCACCACAGCAAGCAGCAGCAGGATGAGGAGACACTACTGTTGATGTTGCCTGCTCCCTGTTGGCTGTTGCTGCTGCTGCACGCTGCTGCAGCTGCTCAGCTTGCTGTTGCCAGCCGTGTGCGTACAGCTGCAGCAGGCTCAGCACCTCCCTGCTGCTGCTGCTGCTGCTGCTGCTGCTGCTGTCACCACCTGTTGCTGCTGCTGATAGCTCCACCAGCAGCTGAGGCACAAGTCCAGGGTTTAGAGCTACCGTAACAGTGCCTGATGTCACTTCTGCCTGCCCAACTTCCAGCCTCAGCGGCACCCCACGCCGCTCCCAGGCGTGGAACTTGGCCCCAGGTGCTGCAGAGGGGCTGGCGTCAAGCAGCGCGGGCAGGCCAGCACTGCACAGCTGCACCACCAACTGCTCTGCATACTCCCGCACACCGTCTGCTGCTGCTGCTGCTGCTGCTGCTGCTGCTGACTCGAGTGCCTTTGGACTCTCAGAGCCCGCTGCTGCTGCTGCTCCTGCTGCAGTTGCAGTTGCTGGGCCGTCGCCTGCTGGGTCGTGGGTGCGGCGTGGGATGGGCACCACCACGGCTTGCCGGCCCCGGGCTGCTGCCAGCTCAGCATGGCTGACGCACCTGACGGCAGCAAGGAGGCAGCCGGCACATCCAGCCAACACGCTCGCAGCAGCACACCACACACGCACGACGCCGCCGGGATGCAGCAGCAGCATGCGCGCTGTGACTGCCGTGCGCTGTGTGACGAGGGCTGCCACCTGCGCGCATGCAGGCACCGGCATGCGGCTGCCACGGGGGCAGCTGTGCACAGCCATGATGCGCCTGGCAGTGCGCACGCTGGTCAGGCTGGCTGCGCAGGCAGCCTCTGTCGTGCCTGCTGGGGAGCGGCAAGGGCAGCTGCATGAGAGCAAGTGCATTTCGTGCCTGTTGAAAAATATTTGTTAGGACCAAGTCCTGCAGTGACTGTGCAGCCGCGGTCCGGCGGGTCTGACTGGAGGCCTCCAGGCGAGGACACCAACACTGGCCCATACATTTGCCGACGTACACGCCACAACCGCGTCATCAGCACTGCCGTGAGATATGCATGTGCACCAAACACAGCTGTTGGGTGGTGGATGGAGGTGACAATGTGACGATGTGTTTGGCTTGTGACGGCACATGCCTGTCAGCCGCACCTGCGTCCTTGCAGGAAGCCGCAGCAGATGAGGTCGGCCGCCTTGGGGCGCCTGGCGCCAGCGACAAGCTGCATGCTGCTGACCAGCCGACCAGCTGCCAGATTGTCACTGAATGTACGTGGCTTCCGATACTTGTGATGAGCAGTAGGTGGTTGGCAAGGGAAGGGGCGGGGGGGGGGGGAGGGGCTTGTGCCTGCTGCAGAGTCGAGCGCCGCCTGCACAAGGACTGCCGCACGCTGACGATTGCGATGACTGAGGTGGGTGCAGGCTCGCGACCAGCTCCTGCCAGGAAAGCTGCTGCGGCACCAGCTTGCGGTTGTAACGTTGGTTTGAGGCTGTTACTGGCTGCGACCAGGAGTGACGGGTGGGTGGGGTGGTAAGAAGGCGGCAGCAGCAGCAGCAGTACACCTGGATGCAGCAGAGATGCTAATGATGTAAGGGCGAGGTCAGGCATGCGCTGTTAGGGATGGATTTTGTCTGTTGGCCGACCCTACTGCCCATAAGCTGCCCTTACGTCAGCGAACTTGCTTGGGCGCCCGCCTTGCTGTGACATGTTCAACGGGAATGGGGTTTGGCGAGCAGAACCGCATAATCCGCTACGGTTGGTGTGTGCATTCAGATGCGTTATCAACTTGACATTAAAGAGGCTGCCGTGCTCAGACAACTGTTGGGCGTGAACAAGTGACTCGACACAGGTTGCACTCAGGTTGATCTCACGCGCTATAGTTCACACGGCTTCTTATCTTCATTGAAACGTTTATCTCCGAGAAAATTTGTATCCAGTGCTTGCAGTGCGTTCGCTGCACCGGAGTCACCGGGGCTCACCAACACGAGCAGCAGCAGCAGCAGCACCAGCAGCACCAGCACCAGCAGCAGCCATCATGCTAGCTGCAGCACTGCGCCAGCTGCTGCTTCCACCAATGCAGCTCGGCGTAGCAGCAGCCTTCCAGCAACAGGCCCTGCCCTGCACCCTGCTACTGCTGCCCCAAGCAGCAGCACACACCCCTCACTGGCCAGCACAGCAGCAACAGCAGCAGGCCTGCGCGCTCTCAACGTCCACGCCATCCGCAGCAAAGGCAGCCATGCGCCCACCGCCCAGCCGCCATGAGCGCAACTGCGCCAACCTGCGCTTCCAGCAGAAGCGCGCCGCGTGGCGGCGGCAGCTCAAGGAGCTGCGCAAGCAGTGGTGGCAGGAGCACAGGCAGCGCGTGGGCGCCCGCAAGGCGAGCGCTGACGTGGCGCAGCAGCAGGTGGCGCAGCTGCGGGAGCTGCGCGTCGCGAGCAAGCAGCAGGATCGGGCCAAGCATCAGCTGGAGCGGGAGATCCGCATGGCGGAGCGGGCAGTGGAGGTGGTGGGTGGCTGCTGCTGCTGCTGCTGCTGCTGCTGCTGCTGTTGACATTGTTGTTTCTGTCATTACTGCCGGTAAAGGCAGGGGCAGCATCTCACACTACTAGTGCTGCAAAGGCTGCATGCCGCAGCGGTGGTGCTGCACTTGGTTGGGCGTGGCCAGGCGTGGCCCGCCTGCAATGCTGCGCTGCCTGTGCTGTGCTGTCCTGCGCCTGTTCAGCGTGCCCATGCCATCCATGTATTGCTGCTGCTGCTGCTGCTGCTGCTGCTGCTGCTGCTGCTGCTGTGCCAGGCTGCGCTGCGGCTGTCGTCAGCCATCCGGCAGGACATGCGGCTGCAGACCATCCAGAAGCACAAGATGGCCAGGTGCGTGGGCAGCGGTGCCGTGTCGCCTTTTTGGGGTAGCACATCGCTAACAAGCACAGGTCATTGTGGTGTTTCAGCAGCACAAGGAGACGCAGACGTGGGCAGCGGCATGCGCGGCTTCTTGCATTGCACTGGCCTTCTGTCAGTATGGACAGTCTGCGGTGTGTTGCAGCAGCACAAGGTGCCAGGGCCAGCAGCAACAGCTTTCCACCTGCTTGGACAGGGGTGCCACTTGTGCAGACAGTGGCAACGCATTCAGAGCATCAAGTATGTGAACCACACCCACAGCTCTTGGCTGCAGGTGGTGTTGCTTGTAGCTTTCATGAACGCCTTGTGCATATCAAACCAGCAGTACACACAGGCAGTACACTCAGGCAGTGCACACGGGCAGTACACAGCACTCCAACCAGCGCGTCACAAAATTGTCCAGTGGCAGTGGGCTTGCAGGTATGGGCAGGCACGGAGTTGCAGCATCGTGTCCGCATGCTGTGCTGCTTGGATGCGCCGTGGCGCGCTCAGAGCAACTGCCGCAGGTAGTTATACATCAGCATGTTTGGCTTGTTCGAAGGCTCCTGCATGCGCTGCTGCTGCTGCTGCTGCTGCTGCTGCCGCCGCTGCAGGCGCCACGAGCTGTTGAAGGAGAGCCGCACCTGGATCCCGCCGCACACACTGGAGGCACGCATCGCAGCAGCACTGGACAACCCACAGTCGCTGGGCATGGCAGAATGAGTGATTGAGCGGTTGGGTGTCCAGCCTGGTGGCTCAGCGATAGGTTAGATGAAGAACGTGGCTAGGGGAGCTTGTGCTGTTACTTGAACGACAAACAGGCAGATGCTGGTCGGTGTGGCAAGAGTTTAGCCTGCGATAGGTTGGTGCAAGGGTTTACGGTTCAGCAAGGGTTTGGGCGGACCCAGCAACTCAGCAGCATTTGTTCGCTGCGCGTTACGGTCAACCATGCCGTTTGCAATTAAGTAGTTTTCTTGCACGTAGAACCGATACTTGTACCCGTGCATAATGCAATGGCACTGGCACGGCACTGCGCTCAAACGTCTTTCAAGCAGCTGATCGGCAGGCACCTCCCGCACACTGCACAAAAAACGAGCCCTTCATCTAGATCAATGTCAGCATCAACCGTCACAGACAATATAGCGCTGCTCTACACAAGTGCGCAGGCAGCAGCAAAACACAGCTGGCAGCACTGCTGTAGAGCAGCAGCTGAGGAGAGCATGCCCAAGCCTCCGCGGCTCATCCGCACAGCTGCGTGCGGCTGCAGAATGGATGAACAAGCCAACTTATATCGAGCTGCTGAAGGAGCGGGGAATGCCTGTTGTGGATGCCGATGACCTGGCAGAGGAAGACTGGCAGCGGTGCGGATGCTGCTGCTGCATGAACCTGAAAAGGCCGTGCTTTTACTCTGCAGCTGTCCACGTCGCAGAAGATTTCCACATTTTTATGCCATCTGCATATATGCAGCACTGTTGCATCTGCAGGCTGTTGTGTCGGCTGGCAGGTAGACGTGTCGGTTGTTTGCACGCTGCATCTGACTTCAGGGTGACGTTCGCAGCAGTGTGGAACCCGCCACCCGGGTTGCTGGCAAAAGTGAGCGCATGCAGGACAGCAATGGCAGCAGCAGCTGCAGCAGATCACACGTGTTCTAGCCGCGTTGCAAATGAAGGAGATTTCTTCAACCATGGAGCAGCCACCACAGCGGACTATGTACCCCTGCAATTGCAGCACGGGTGCAGCCTGCATAGTATGTTGCAGCTCTGAATGTGCTGTCGTTGATGTGCAGGGGCAACTGGCACGGGGTTGGGCTCAAACCTAGACCGTAGACCCTGAACCCTAAACTGTCCATTGCCCCCTCAGCAGTTGTCACAAATGTGTCACGTACGCAGCTGCAGGCAGCAGATGAGTTGGTCACATTCCATGGTGTTCACACTCCTTGACTCGTCAAAAGCTGCAGTGCAAATGGCGCTGCCACTGCAGTAGCTTGTGTTTTAGCCAGTTGTCTTCTGCTAAACCCCAAACCCCTGACCCTGAGCCCTGCCCCTGCAGTGCCCCAACCTGCAAGTGGTGCAGTCGCTGGGTGCTGGCGTGGACTCGCTGCTGGCGCCCGGCCAGGTGCCGGAGCAGCTGCCGATCACACGCATCGTGAGTGGGCTGTGCTGGCGCTGCGCACTGCAGCTCCACTGAGCAGCAGCAGCAGCCAGCAGCTGTTACAGACTGGAACCGGCCTCTGCTACACTTTGAGCCCTGTCCGTGTTGGTGTGATGACACGGTTGTGGCCGCGTTTGCTGACTGATTGCCGTACCAGCACACGACAGTGAGCTGACTTGCTGGGGCAAACCAGCTGCATGTGCTTTCAACCCTGTGAGGTGAATGGTGGATGCACCTGCAAGGCTGGTAGCTGGAGAATGAATAACTGGGGTGCATCCGTATGGTCACCTTCACGCATGCGTCACTGAGTAACAGTCATAATGCTGTTACAACGCAGGTCGACCCGCTGATGGCGCAGCGCATGGCGACCTGGGTGGTGTGGGGCGTCATCAACTACCAACGCAAGATGGAGAGTACGCAGCAGCGCAGCGCAGGTGCTGTGGGTTTTGACACATGGTTTCAGGGTTTAGGGTTGAAAATGAGCAGGGCTGAAGATTGCTGCGCTTGTTCGGGCGTACTGGATGTGTGGCTCCAGGAGCTGTATGGCTTGGCGGCGCCTGCGCCATCAGCAAGAAGCACTGTTAACAAGGCCATACAAGTAGTACCGTCCACATGTACACTGTTTGTATATGCTACCTCTTATGCTGCTGCTGCTGCTGCTGCCGCTGCTGCGCGGTTGACTTTTGCTCGCAGCCGCCGCTGGGACCTGTCCATAGAGGCCCGCTCCAGCAGGGACAACGCTGACGTGGCGGTTGGCGTGATGGGCCTGGGTGGGTGGCGCCACGTCAGCAGCAGCCCAAGCGCCGTATGCTTTCCCGTGCTGCTTGCATGCTGCTACATCAGCAACGCGTGGATGTGGATGACCTTCAAAACTTTACTAGTGACGCATCCAACGTAACAATGCCCGTCATGGGCATGGATCGCCCCCAAACACACTGTACCACCTGTCACCACAGCCACACAGAGCTGACAGCTGCGGCGCGGGTGTCACCGGAGTTGCAGCTGGCCACCTTGGTGCTGTCCTTCACACATGCCAGCAGCAACACCTTGAATGTACGTCTGTGTGCAAGCGTGGTGGGAGGGCGACACAGCGCACCAAGAGGCTGGTGCATGGCGTGTCCTGCCCCTGGCTGTTCACTGTGTGTTCACTGAGTGGCCAAGACGTGCCCCACCTCACCCCCCTGCAACTACCCAAGACGTGCACACAAACAGGCGCCACGTGCCCGTTGGTGTGGGGCACGACAGTGCAGCTTGCGGGACACATGCTTGGCGCCGCTCCTCCCCACACACGGACTGCACAGCTGCTGCTCGAGTGCTGGCTGCCTGCTGTGCAGGTGTGGCGGGCCACGCCGCTGGCGTGGCATGCAGCTGCTACTGGTGCGGGGTCACACCATTGGCGTGCTGTGCGTGCATCGGCGATGCCGTGCCATGCGCCTGGTGCTGAGGTGCAGGTGTGGTGCGCTGAGTCACTTTTCAGCAGCCACCCGGCCAGCGGGTGCAGCAACTCAGCCCTGTGCGTTTGTGCTTCACCGCATGCATGTCGCGCGTGGCGTCTGCGGTGCTGCCGTGCAGGCGTGATGGGCCAGGCAGCGGCCAGGCAGCTGCTGGGTCTGGGCTACAGCGTGTCGGGCTGGTCGCGCACCAGCAGCAACCACAGCGCCTGCACGGCAGCAGGCATGCGCTGCTATGCGGGGGAGCAGCAGCTGGAGGCGTTCGCAAGGGCACAGGACGTTGTGGTGTGCCTGCTGCCGCTGACTGAGCAGACGACAGGTGGGGGCTTTGAACCTGGTCTGCCACACTGATGTGGCTTGCATTCCTGTCATGCCGGGCAGCAGCAGCAGCAGCAGGCGCCTAAATGGCCACAGGCGTGAACCATGCGGTCTGAGGAAGCCTGTTGTCTCGACCTTCGACTTAATATTGCGTGTCTGCTCTTGATGAGCTGCTAGGCTGCCGGGCACCCCCGGGATGCTGCTGCTTGCAAAGGCTGCATGTAGCTGTTGCTGCAGCTGCTGCTGCTGCTAAGCATCATCACTGCGCAGCTGCTGTTGGCGACCGCACTGCCGTATGGCGGGCAGACGCTGTGCGCTCAACTACTGTTGCTGTCGCTCTCGCTGCTGCTGCTTGCCGCTGCCTGGGGGCTTCACTTCAGAGAGGCTCGCACTGTGTGCGTGTCCAGTCGCCTTCTGACGACGAGGGTCAGATGATGTCTGTTGGATGACCATCACAGCTGCTGTTGTGGGTGGTTGATGATCAACATCGCTTTGTCACCCTCTCATCTGTTGTGACTTGCTTCTGCTTCTGCTGCTGCTGCGTCAGGCATCATCAATGCGCGGCTGCTGTCGTGGCTGCGGCCCGGCTGTGCGGTCATCAACGGCGGCAGGGGCAGGCAGCTGGCGGAGCCAGACCTGCTGGCGGCACTGGACAGAGGTCAGGTGCGGACGCCACATGCGCTGCAGCATGCCGCTGCTGTCCATAACCGGGCGTTCTTCGCACTCGCTGCCAGTGGCGTCATCTGCCTGTTGCGGCTGCTGCTCTCACTGCTGCTGCTGCAGGTCGAGTTTGCGCTGCTGGATGTGTTTGACCCTGAGCCGCTGCCGCCGGCGTCCCGGCTGTGGGCCCACCCGCGCGTGCGCATCACCCCACACGTGGCCAGCATGACAACCATGGAGGTGCGCAAACCACTGCTGCTACTGCTGCTGCTGTGTTGGACAGTCATCAGCCAGGAACAGCTACTCAGTGCCTTGCTGCTGCTGTGGAAGCTGAAGCAGCTTGGGCAGGTGGCGGCTTTCACAAGGAAAGCAGTGACGGCTGCGGCTCATGCTTGAGTTAATATGATAAGTTGATCATGATAATGATCATTGTGTGCTGGGCTACCTGGCGCTGCAGTTGATTCACTGGGCGCTGCTGTTGTTTGTCTATTCGCGGCTTGCTGGACCCGGCGGCCCTGTCGGATGCTGCTGCTGCTGCTGCTGCCGCTGTGCTGACCGCAGACTGCTGCTGACCAGATCGCTTCCAACTACCACAGCGTTGCTGCCGGCAAGGGCCCACTGCCAGCCAACCTGGTGCACAGGGGCAGAGGCTACTGATGGAGAGGTGGCTGGCACTGCAGTGGGAGGCAGCCCTGGCTTTGAGCCTGATACAAAATGCGCATGCGCATGCGGACTGCATGTATTGGAGGTAGCAGCACATGCCCTACCAACGCCAGGGGTGTTTTAACCCGCGGGATACTGCGATTATCTGATGAAAACCTGATGGATACCGTGATTACCCTGTGCTGGTGTTGGATAATCTATCAACTGGTTCTATCCCTCATAGCGATGGATATATTACGGGTAATCAGCAGATAATCATTTATCACATGCGCCTGTGAACCAGTCAAGGCAGATCACCGTACACTCCCAACACAGGCCTGAGGCTCCTTAAAGCCTGGCATGAAGTTAATCAGTATCAACAGCCGCCGCACAACATAATCAACTCTCAGCACACAGCTGAATGGCCAGCCAGCAATGCTGATCACCGTTGCCTAAGGATCATGTGCACAGCTGCCACCCACAGCTGCCCCCAGCGCACACTACGCACAACATCAGCCGCTGTCAGGCCACACAGCTGCACGCCTGCTTACTGCCGGCCAAGTTAGAATTTTGTAGAGATGGCGAATGGTTGCAGACTTTAAGCACAGATGACAGTAGATCCAGTGATCACATGTGGAGTGCAGGGATCCAGGAGTCAGTCATCATCATGATGATGGGGTGTTCTTAGTTTAGCACCAACCTACACACTCCAGGCGCTATGCAGTGCTTTGGTTCACACCAATACATCTGGTTCTTGTGAATGGTCTCAGGTGCTTCTGGGTGCAAGCGGGTGTGGCTGTCACTGACAGACTGTCATTAGGCTTCAAACAGGTGACCACTCCCTGCGAAGTACACGCGGTGTTGTTTGAGCGTTTTTGATACCTAATGCAACCTATGACCATGCTCGCAGCAGGATCTGCTGCGTTGCCATGACCAAGGAACAGCAGTCTTACTGATGCTCTGCCCGGCGCATACGCTCTTCGATGTGCTGCCGAATAGATAAGAACGAACAAAATCTCCGCAGATCAGCAGCATCGAGGCTGATGCTCGCTTCAGGGCAGCGGTGGAAGGCAGCCCAGGCAGCAGCCGTTGGGGCCCACTTCTTGGCAGCAAGCAGGCAACATTCTGGCGAGCTGGTGCATACAAAGTTTGAATGATCAGTTTCAATGGCTTCAACTTCGTGTGCTTCGTGGCGGGAGCTACCACAGCAACCAGTCCTCGCTGCAGGTGGTGAGACAGCTGCCGCTGCTCATCATCATCATATTACCCATTTGAGCCATAGCATCAGCGCCATCGGCCCCGCGCCCCACCGCTGCTGTTGTATTGGGCGTTTAACACAAGGTGATGATGAATAGACGTCAAGGGGTGTGTATCAACAAGTCGTGTGTGCCGCAGCGATAAGCATGCTGAGCAGCAGAATTGTGCCAGGGCATCACAGCCAGCAGCTGCTGTAGGCATGGACTGCAGGTGCGCGTTTGCCTGCAGCAGCAACCCAGCATAACATTCATTTCTTGTGCTGCACGCAATTGGTGTCGAGTGTAACTACAGTAGTGCAGAGTGCTGCCCTGGGGTGTGGTGCTCGTGGTGATATATCCTGCTGTGTACAGTCAGCAAAGAGATGCTACATGTGGTTGTTGCAACATGGTCAATGGTGTTGCACTGCTGAAGAAGACTTGAACGCGGCAACAGTTGTGTACCTGCTAGGGTATGCTACACCTGTGTGCATGTCTCATCGGCAGGGTTGCTTAGCGGTTGTTTACCCTTCAGCACCTTTCCTGCCCACACTACATATTGACACTGCAGCTGCACAGAGCATTGTATCTTGCTCATTACTGCTGCTGCTGCTATGCATGCATGCATGCATGCATGCATGCACTTCTGCTGCAGGCTTGAAGAAGGACAAGCAGGGCATCACGCAACAGCAGCCGGGCAATGCAGCAGCAACGTCTGGTACAGGTGAGCCAGCAGCCTGTGGAGTTGAGTCAGCGGGCGCAGGCACACCACATGCAGTTAAGGCATCACCTGGCATTGCATCACCTGTGCCACCCCAGCAGCAGCCCAGCTTGACCCCAACTCAGTGGGGCGTGGCTCTCTCCCCAGCAGCAGCAGTGGTGGTGGGCCGGGTAGCGAGGATTTTGTTCGCCTGCTTGAGCTGGTGGTGATGCAGGTAATTGCGTTGTTCCCTATTGTTGGGTTGACTGTGCTGTTGGGCGTTTGGTATCGTCTGTGGCATACTGCATGGTTGCATGCCCGGTCGCTGCTGTTGTTGCTGTCAGAGCTGGGGCTTAATGCTGACTCCTGTTACATGTACGCTGTGCCGCGTGCCTGCAGCAGTTGAGCAGGTGCTGAACATTGCGGAGCAGCACAAGCAACAACAGCAGTTGCTGCTGCGTGTCAAGTCTGAGCCGCGTACAGATGAGAATGGCACCTGGCTGCAGATCAACACTTAAGTACAGACTGTTGCTTTAAACAACAAGGTAGCTGCAACAGGCGTCATCAAGGCGTCAGAGGCCGATGCTGTCGTGGGCGGGGAACAGGTGGGCCACAGCAAGTCATGTATACATAGCTCGCACATGTGTGTGTGCGTCTGCGTGTTTGTCACTGTGTATGTCGGGTCATGGATGCAGCATGCAGCAACGCTTTAACAACTTGTTGGCAACCAACCTCGTACTTGCAAATCAGGTTGTGGCAGACACCAACTTTGCATGGTTTGTAGGAAGGCAGCGTGCTGCGGGAGCAGAGACGCCCGCTGTTGTTGCTGTGCTTGGTAGTGTTGCTGTGCTTGGTTGGTGTTTTGAACCTTCATTCATGATAGTGCGCAACACTGCATGTGTTTATGCAGTAATCTAATCATAATGTCTCCATGACCGCCACCTTGCTGCTCATACATTTGCTCTTCATGTTCCCCTGCAGGTCATACATGCACACGTGTATGTGTGTGTGGTGCACAGCCAGAAGAGCATACAGCAATGCAGCTGGCCTGCAGCGGGTATCACATGCTGCAGCAGAAGCTACAGCATTATGATGGCTCTAAAGCGGATGTTCTCAATGTGTAACTTTCTTGATTGTATCAAAGGAGCCACAATATGGGATCATATTGACCAATGTCGGCCCAGCAACAAAAGCGTGACCCCTAGCAGCGCCTGATTATATGCCCTGCGTGTACCGGAATATCCGTCAGGGCCGCGGCAGATAATCCGCCACACGATGACTACCCAAAAGGATTACCCGTCAAGTATATATGATATATGAGTATATGATATATCCACAGCGATTATCCGTGAGTACTTGATATCAAAGCGGATTACTAAAAAGCGCAATTTTTACCCTCGGATATATAGGATATATCCGAGGATATATCCTATATGTCCACAGCGATTATCCGTGAGTACTTGATATCAAAGCGGATTACTCGAAAACGAACATGTTTACCCTCGGATAATCGGTTACCCACCCACTGCAGCAAGGATAACCTGGTGGGTGTCCTGTTGATTATCCGCTCTCTTCACTGGAGTTTTCCTCGGATTATCCACCCCTGGCGTTGGTAGGGATGGTCTCCATGGTGGCCACGGCTCATCTGATACATTGAGGGCTGCGCTGTTGTAGATCCACCTGATTGAACATGCAACAGACGGCAACATATGCTGTCAATGGGTGCCTATTCCTGGAGCTTTGGGCAGGCGTCCTGCCCTGCGGCCCCTAGTGGGATGAGCAATGAATTCACAATGAGCACATTTCCACATGAGTAACTTTGCCCGTTTGGGAAGCCAACAACAGGCGCATGGGGCAAAGAGCAGTCAGCCACCTGGGTGACAGCAGTGTGTGGCTTCATGCACAGGAGCCGCTTAGCGCGCAGACATCTGGCTGAATCTACACGCATTGTTTTTTTGCGTTTCACCTATTGGTTGACCCGCTGGCTGGAGGAGCACGACA
>JACERP010000416.1:0-64568 GCA_014080715.1 Scenedesmus sp. NREL 46B-D3 | reverse complement strand
TTTGTGGCGGTAGCAGTGGCAGGCGGGCTGGCTGTGCATGCAGCAGCAGCAGGGCTTGCAGGAACAACCACCTGCGTGCATCTGCTCTCTCTGCCCAGACGCACAGCAGCTGTGTGGCCACTGCAAGCCTCTCTTTTTCACTTGCCTATTAAGATCTCCTGGTGTGGGACCTCACCCCACATTCACGGCCACACACTTTGCTGCTGCCTCTCCCGCAGGCAGCAGCAGCCAAGCTTGAGCGTGTACGCCGCCAAGGCGTGGTCAACTGGGCATGTGCCTGCATACGCGCAGCGCCGTTCATCAGGGCATGCTGGCCAAGCAGAAGGCAAAGATAGCAGCCAAGATAGCAGCCGGCATTCAACGGGACGGCCTGTCGCTGGCACACCTGCCCAAGCAGGGGCGGCCTGCAAAGGCTGTGCTGGAGCTGCTGAAAGGTGACCTGCTGGCTGGGCGAACGAGCAGCTGATGTTGATGGAGATTCAGGCTTACAGGACATGGGTGGCTTGCAGTGCACAGTTGCGTGTACAATGTGCTGCCAATGGTTGGCTGTCGGCATGAGCTGTTACGATGCTCCATAGGGATGCAGCTGCAGCACGGTGCTGTGCGCATGCTTGTGGCGCTTTCACTGCCGACGTACGCTTGCAGCTGCCTGGCGCACATGCATGCACAGGCTCACCCATTAGCCAGCACCACACCACAGCATGCCGCACAGGGCAGTGCGTGCGTATGGCGTCCGCTGGGGCAGGCGCATGCATGAGCTGTGCACGTGTGTGAGGTGCTTATGGCGCTTCATCAACTGCACATCTGTTGTCATCCACATGTCGCTTCCTTTATCATCATCTCACAGCTCTTTGCCCTGCTGCTGGCCGTCTTCCTGTGCTGCTGCTGCTGCTGCTGCTTCTTGTGCGTCTGCTTCTGCTGCTGCTGCTGCTGCTGCTGCTGCTGCTGCCTGCTGCCCTGCTGCGCTGCTGCTGCATGCAGCCAAGGATCGCGCAATGTGAGGGTGGCGCCAGGCACCAACAGCATGTCGGGCGTGGTGTACATCAAGGGTGCGCTGCTGCCTATGCCGCATGGCAGGCTGCATGCACTGCTTGGCGGTGTGGCTGCGGCAGCGTGCATGCTGTGCACCTCCAGCAGCTGGTTTGTGCGCATCTCTGAACTGCTGCTGCTTATGGACACGTGCAATTTCAACGCCTGCACGCATGCCTGCTTCCCTGACAGCGCACTGGATGTGTGCAACAAGTTGGTGCTGCATGGCTTGCACTGTACAGGCACATCTGTCGCCGAACGCCTGGCCTCCTGTACTTCACACGCTGCTTACAATGCAGCAGCACAAGCAACCGCTGGTGTGATGTCCACTGAATGACGCCTGCTGCCTGTTAATCTCCTCACCCTCCCTGCCTGCCGGCCTGCTTGCAGCTTGGTAGATTTTGTAGACGCGAAGCATAAGCAGCAGCTTGCCACAAGCGTCAGCCCCTACAGCTGCACCAACCCGCTGCCATCCGCCTGCATTTCTGTCCTGCCACCCTGCAGATGAGGAGCACAAGCAGCTGCTGGACAATGTGTACTGCCTCTTCAGCTGGACCAACCCGCTGCACGCAGACATCTTCCCCAGCGTGAGGCAGATGGAGGCGGAGGTGGTGGCCATGACAGCCGCCATGCTGCACGGCGGGCCGGGCAGCAGCGCGCCTGACGTGTGCGGGGCGATGACGTCAGGTGCGGCTGCGAGTGGGCATGGCTTTGGCCGAGGTGTGGGTTGATGTGGCTGTGCAGCAGCACCGCAGGCGGCGTGTGTGCACATGAGGTGAGGCGGGGCTGGCAGGGCTTGGTTGCGTGATGAGACGTGCACGCAGCCTTCACACGCCGGTGCGTGGCAACGCTGGCAGCAGGCGTGTGCACACTGCAGTGAAAGAGCCACGCGGCAGGGATTTACGGATGGCGGATCACCCATCAAGCTCTGCCTTTGCTGGCAAGCTGCTAGTTTGCCTGCCTTCCTCCTTGGCAGCGCCTCACCCGGCACTGCTTCTACTCGTGCGACGCTGCTGACAGCGTTGGGTCTGCTGGGCGTCCCGCAGGTGGCACGGAGAGCATCTTGCTGGCCGTCAAGGCTGCGCGGGACGGCATGGCCGCCAGCAGGGGCATCACCCGCCCTGAGCTGGTGGTGGGGCCCTCGGCGCACGCGGCGTACTGGAAGGCTGCCGAGTACTTCAACATGCGGCTGGTGCAGGCGCCGCTGGCGCAGGACTTGAGGTGCGACGCTGCGTGTTGCTGCAAGCTGCCGCGGCAAGTGCCTGGACATGCAGCCGTGGCAACGCATGCTGTCGTTGCAGCAAGAGCTGACGTCACGGCCATGCCTCCTCAGCTTTCTACAGTGCTCGCAGGCGCCAGAGCTTGCAGCCGACCGTGTTGCCAACATCGAACGTCGCGCGATGCTTGCCGCTGCCACGGTCATCCCTGCCGCCACTGGCTCCTGCTCTGCGTGCTTGCAGGCTGCACGGTGCCTCTGTTGCCCGCTGCATCACGCGCAACACCGTGCTGGTGGTCGCCTCGGCGCCAGGCTTCCCTCACGGTGTGGTGGATGACGTGGCTGGCATTGCTGCTGCTGCTGCGCGGCGGGGTGTGCCCTGCCATGTTGACGGCTGCCTGGGCGGCTTCTTGCTGCCGTTTGTGGAGCAGCTGGGCTACGATGTACCCATCTTTGACTTCAGGGTTCCAGGTACGGCTTGAAACTAGGTCTTGTGACCGCGGTTGTGTAGCTGTCATTGTGCACAGGGCAAGCCTGGTTGCATGCTACAATGATGGCTGCTGGCAGGCTTGCTGCTGCAACAAAGGCGGCAGCTGGTCTGTAGGGCTCCTGCTGAGCAGGCACCTGGACCTGTTGAAGACTTGCTGTGCAGATTGACCCCCCCTCAATCTGCCTATTCTACTCTGCGTTGCACGATGCCCTCATGTGTGGTGCCCTGCACATCCTTTTGCCGCTCCTGCTGTTTGCAAGGCTCTGCATCGCTTGCACGCTGTGTGCATTGAACATTGCAACAAGCCGCCCCAACCTCCCGCCTGTGCCTTGGCTGCTTGCTGCTGCTGCCGTTGCTGCTGCTGCTGCTGCCGCCAGGTGTCACGTCCATGAGTGTGGACACGCACAAGTTTGGCATGGCGCACAAGGGCACCAGCGTGGTGCTGTACAGGTCACCAGGTGAGAGCGGCTCCCTCCCTGCCGCATGCGTGAAGACCAGCTGCTTTGCACGGGCACCAGCGGGGAGCTGCATAGGTCGACAGGTGTGACTCTGTTGAGCAGCTGGTGTTTATCACCGTTTGCCTTGCAAACTTTAATATCTACAATACAGTACCATACAATACAGTAGTACAGGACTGAACCTGCCTCAGGCGCTAGCCCAGCGAGCCGTCGTTCCATTTGCAAGGCACTACCAAGCAGCTACAGGCAGGCACGCAGCCAGCTAGCCAGCCAGCCAGCCAGCCAGCCAGCCAGGCACCTCAGAGGGGCAGCCACACGGTGCATGCTTGGTGGGGCACGGGGCCGATGGCGATGATGCTGTTGCTTGAATGGGTGATATGATGATGATGATGGTGCATGCTCGTCCAGCGTTGACCGCGTAAACCGCGTGTGGTGCTTCGTTCAATGTTGACCGGAAAAACTATGTGTGGAGCGGGAGTGGTTCGGCCGTCACCTCAGCCAGCTGCTGTGGCGTGCTACTACTGCTTCGCCAGCAGCATCAGCAGCATGCAGCAGCAAGTCCCTTTGAGACGTGACTGGCGTAGCTGCGTCACCACAGAGCAAGCACTACTGTCGGCATCACCTGTCGCATCTGTCTGAGCTGGCACCAGCATGACTGCCCCTCTTGCACTTTGCCCCTCATGCAACCGCAGAGCTGCGGCGGCACCAATTCACAAGCGTGACAGACTGGAGCGGCGGGCTGTACATCTCCCCCACGATGGCGGGCTCCCGCTCGGGTGCCGTCATCGCCACGGCGTGGGCGAGCCTGGTGCACCTGGGCCAGGACGGCCTGCTGTCAGCAGCGGACGGCATCATGCGGGCGGTGCGCGACTTCAAACGGCAGGTGTCGCTGCAGCTGCCGGAGCTGCGCGTGCTCGGGCAGCCGCATGCGTCGGTGGTGGCCTTTGCTGCCGCCGACCCTGGCAGGCTGAACATCTACTGCCTGAACGACCTGCTGGCGCAGAAGGGCTGGCACCTCAACGCACTGCAGCGGCCGGCAGCGCTGCACTTCTGCTTCACCGCGCAGCACGTGCACGTTGTGCCTGGGCTGATAGCGGACCTGTCGGCAGCGCTGGCCGCACTCGCTGCCAACCCTGGGGGTTTAGGGTCTGAGGGCAGTGCGCCGCTGTATGGTTTAGCTGGCGTGAGCCCTGACAGGGGGCTGATCGGGGAGTTCCTTGTGGCCTTCCAGGACGCAATGCTGGCGCCATGAGTTCAGCTCACAGTGCAAGTGCCGCTGCCAGCATGGCTTCCAGCCACGATGATGATTTGGTCAGCAAAAATTGAAACTGTGGCATCAGCACGCACATGACCTTTGCATGCATGCAGTGCTGTGTCCTGGTACTGGATCATTTGGTGCAAGCTAGCTCACGCTTGCAGGCAATGCAGCCCCCAGGGTGCTTGTGTCGTCATGGTCAGCATTCCTCATCAGAGGTGATGATGATGGATAAATTTTTACTTTACGCGGATTTGGTAATCACCTACCTTTGTATGCGCACTAGCAGTGTGTCATCTTGCAGGCCCGCCCACATCAGCATGAGTCAGCAGCCAGCCACCTGGCTAAGATGCACAGGCTGTTTAGCTGCAGGTGCACGCCATGCTTACATTTTGGCTTGACGTTGATTGTTTTTGCTTCCAAGCGACTTGATTGTTGTGTCTAAGTCCCGCCTAAGTTCCAGTTGGCGTTGTTTACCCAAGAAGGGCTGACAACTGCCGCCGGGCCAAGCGTTCAGAAGGCTGATCGCCCATCTTACTCTAGTTTCGAATCTCAACAGCTGACGTATTCTCTTCGTGTCGGCACAGCTTGCACACTCGATTCACTACAGCCTGTCTGACGAGGTGGCACTTTACACTTAGCTATTTGGACCTACGATTGGTTTTATCTGTAATTCCTTGAACTATTATTATCGGTTTGGTGCCTGCACGCGTGTGCGAACAGCCAGTAACCTTGGCCAGTGGTGTATCCCTTGGCAACGGTGTGCGTCTGTCCATGATCACGCACTACCAGTTCCTCCAACCTGTAAGATTGTTCGAAGGTTTACTTTCAGGGCAGAAACCGTAGTATCGTGCGCACTTCTATCTCACGCACGGTGAACCGCCCTTCAGGCCTGCTTCGCTCCCAGTGACGTCCTAGCTAGCTTCCGTTGCGCTTCTTCCACGTCGCAGGTTCTCAGCCTTCAACTGAGGTCTGCAGCTGACGTGCACACAAGGCAGGCGGCATGACGTGCGTGAGCGCAGCGGTGTAATCCAGCAGCACCTTTGAAGCTCAGGTCAGCGACATGGGACAGCTTTTTGCGACCCGCAAGCGACAAGTCTGAGTGCTTGAGTGCTGGGGGATAAGCACTGTCGGAGCCTGCAAGGACAGCGGCAGCACACAACTTCAGCGGCAGCACACACCTGATCTGGTGGAATGAGGGCACTTCTGCACAGCAGCGTAGCAAGCAAGGATGGTCGTTGAAGAGAGATTTGTCAGGGTTGCACCACAACTTCACCCTAGCAGCACCTGCAGCATCGCTGCCTGGGCATGGCGTTGCAGAGCCGACGCAGGAAAGACCAGCAGGCGCCCTCACAGCAGTAGGCACAGCAGCAGTTGTGGGGGTGCAGTGCATCGCCTGCACTCCTGTCAGCTGCTAGCAGCAGCAGTTATGCTGCTGCTGCTGCTGCTGCTGCACCCTGCTGCTGCCAGTCGTCCGTGGTATGCAGAGGGTGTGCAGCAGCAGGATGCGCCTCGACTGCAACAGCAGCAGCAGCAGCGTAGTGCTTGGCTGCCGATACGTTGGAGTGCTGGTGGTAGAAGCAAGGCAGGAAGCAGATCACTTGGTGGCAGGATCATTTTCACCTTTGCGTGGATGTTACCTCAACCTGCAGCCAGCACAGATGGCAGCAACAGCAGCAGCAGTGGCCCTGTACTGCTGGGCAGCCCGCTCTCAAGCCGCAGCAACAGCAGCAGCAGCAGCATCCCTACAGTCCAAAGCTTTGATACGCCATGGTGGCAGGGCAGTGATGCTGCAGCTGCAGCAGCTGCAGCGACACAATCCCAACAGGCCTCGCGTGTCAGCATAGCAGACCTGCAGCTGCCAACTGGCAGCGGCAGCAGCAGCAATGGCACAGCAGCATCTACACTGCGAGGGCGCCGCAGGCGCCTTACACAGGCCAGCAGCAGCAGCAACCCGCAGCCACGGGTCCAGCAGCAGCAGCAGCAACAGCAGGGGCAGTCGCTGTTCAACAGCGGCGCGCTGTGCTCTGCCACGATCAACTACGGCGCCAGCGTGGGCGACGCCAACAGGAGGGGCACCGCTGACGTGCCGATCTTTGTGGGCGTGTTTGATGTGGCGGTGACCGCGCCGCAGCAGGTGAGCACGGGGCGGCCTGGCTGGTGCCTGGCGGGCATGCCTGCCGACATGGAGGGCTCCAGTCAAGCTGATTTCCTTCGCCATGCGCAGGCATGGAGTGGTGCTGATCGTCACGAGGAGTGCATTCGTGTGCATCCGCCTCTGCTTGCATTCTGGGCTTGCACTTCACTCCTGTGCATCGCGCGCTTGCAGCTGTGAGAGTCGTCACCAACGCGATCAGCAGCAGCAGCGCCGCTGCTTCCGGAGGCCCCGGGCCTGGGCCTACTGCCAGACAGCACCGCCTCTGCTCCCCACCCCCTGTGCATGTGCCTGCAACCCCCTGTGCCTGTGCCTGCAACCCCCTGTGCCTCTGCTCCCCACCCCCTCTGCCTGTGCCTGCAACCCCCTGTGCATGTGCCTGCAACCCCATGTGCATGAGCCTGCAACCCCTGTGCATGTGCCTGCAACCCCCTGTGCCTGCGCATGCAACCCCCTGTGCTTGTGCCTGCAACCCCCTGTGCCTGTGCCTGCAACACCCTGTGCTTGTGCCCGTGCATGTGCCTGCTGCTGCCCCACAGGCGCGCGGCAGCAACGCCAGCTGGGTGCTGGGCTGGCAGTTCACGGCTGGGGAGCACCTGCAGCAGCAGCGCGACGTGTTTGGGGATGACGGCATCTCCTTCGTCCACCTCACGCCGCCAGAGCAGCCGGCTGCAGGGGCATCGCAGGGTGTCGCCGTCTTCAGTGAGCTGCATTACTTGTCAGGGTTGTGTATGCTGTGTTGTGACAGCAGGAGATGGGAGGGCAGCATTCATAACATGTGGGCTTGCAAACACTGCTGGCAACACCGGAAGGATTGTTGGTACCTGATGATCAAAGCACTGCACCTCACGGCACAACGCACCTGGAAAAAACAGTGTAGGGCCACATGTCACTCTTGTCTGTTAGTTGCCAGCAGCTGGCGTCAGGCAGTCCTGCCAGTCCCTAGACCCATAGCCCACACCCAGTGTCCGCGCTGCGCCCGCGTTCTGCGTCGCTTGCGTGCGTCCGCAGGCAACAGCAGCCTGTCGGGGCCGCAGGCCGAGGCCACCTTCAGCTTTGTGGGCCGCAAGGGGCCGAGGGGCCTGTCGCCGGAGACGGCGCCCTTCCAGGTGGCGCCCCCCGCGCACCTCTTCCTCAACAACCACTACTGCTGGCCCCTGCTGCGCCCCAGCGCCACGGCAGCGGCGCCCAACGCGTCCGCCATGCCCGGGGCCGGCAGGGCTGCTGCCGCATCGGCCGGCGAAGGCGCGCGCATCGTGCCGGTGGCGGGGCTGGACGGCCAGCCGGCGCCGCCGCAGCAGCAGCAGCAGCAGCAGTGGCCGGCGGTGGCGGCGCCGCAGCTGCCGGGCGAGCTGGTGCCGCGCGCGCTGCTGGTGGAGTACCTGCCGGTGGAGTTCACCGCCGCGGGCGAGGACGGGCTCGTCTTCGCCAAGAACCTCACGCAGTTCTACTTCAGGTGTGAGCGTGTGGGAGGACGCAGCACTGCATGCGTGCAAAGGAGCAGACGTGACGCCTGATTGGCTCCTTTCCTTTCAGTGTGCAACGCTGCGTGTTGTCCTGGTTGGTTGGTGGGTGGGTGGTGTGTGTTGCTTGGGTGTGGGGGGGCTTGGTGTTGCTGATGCACGTGACTCTTCACTGCCTGCACAGTTTCACACCAGCTGGGTTTGCACACCAGGTGGGTGGGTGTGTGCACCGGTGCCTGGGAGCCTCGTCAGGAGCATGTGCGTGTGGCGCTGCTCTTGTTACTAGTCAAGGGTGTTGCGGTGGCTTGGAGCGTTGCCATGATGTTTGCTTCCACTGCTGCTGTCAGCTGCACCAACGCGCACGAGCCAGGTCTTGCCTGACGCTGTTGTGCGCTCAAACCCGCATCTGCACCAGCAGCTTGACTGTGCCACATTTCTATGTGATCACTTGCATGCGTTCCCCAGCCAACAGACCGGGGACGGAACCCTCTTGCTTGTGGTGCTGCTGCTGCCTGTCGAGGTATGTGTGCATGTGCCCCATCGGGTGTGATGCGATCGGCTGCCGTGCGGGCAGGTGGGCTTTGCCGAGGCAATCAAGGTCAAACACCAACCTCCTCCCACCTGCCTGGGTGCTAGCGGGCTAGTTGTCAGGACTGCTGGTTGTAGCACAGTGTTGGGTGTTGCTGCTGGCTTCATACCTGACCCCCCCCTCCGCCTGGTGCCGCTCGGTGCTCCACAACACATTACTCATATTTTGCCAACGCCCAATGCGCAGTGCATTACTGATACCCACCCAAACACACTAACCCCCATGGACCATGACTGCACCGCATTGCCAATCTGACCACTCGGTGTGCTAGTGCTGCGGCCGTCAGAACACACCATGGGTTCCGCCTGCACCGCAGGCTGAGCAACAGGCAGCCAGCCAGCAGCGCCCCCGCTCCCGTGTTCCTGGACGAGCTGGTGCTGCAGTACTGGTTCCAGGGACCAGAGGAGCCCACCGCAGCGTCTGCGGCAGCACTGGCAGCGGGCGAGGCCGGCAGCAGCAGCAGCAGCGGCAGCGGCGGCAGCAGCGGCGCGGCGCAGCAGGAGGAGGCGGTGGCCGCGCTGGTGGCCTCGCAGTTCAAGATGAGCTGCAGCGATGCGACGCCGTCCATCGGTGAGTCGTTGGGAGGGGTCACGCAGGAGTGCTGTAGGCGTCATGCGGTGTGCACCAATCACCGCATGCAGAAAGGGTTTCAGCTGTTTAGTGGTGTGTGAAGTCCTTGTGCCTGAGGATCAAGCTGAAGGTTGTTTTGTCAGCGCCGGCGGTGCATCGGCCGCGATCCGTCTGTGCAGCGCTGCGTGCTTTTGGGATGGGTGGCAGGTGTAATGCGATGCAGTGCATGCTGGGCGCTGTTTGGCGTCAGCCGCTGTTCGCCACGGCCGCAGCAGCCAGCAGCAGCACTGCACATCCGTCTGGCATCAGCATCCCGGTCCTTGGCATGCAGCTGACAACGATGCCGACGGCCTCCTCGGCATCGCTGCCCGCTGCCGTGCAGGGTGCGGCGGCATCGCCTGGAACGTCACCGCGGGCCTGCTGGACGTCTTTGGCGCCCGCTTCGTGCTCAACATCTGGTTCCCGCAGCAGGACGGCACCCGCTGGCTGCTGCTGCCCAACGACACTGCCGCCAACAGCAGCGCCGCCGCCGGCAGCGTGTCTCGGCACCAGGCGCAGCAGCCGGCCGCGGCCAACGGCAGCAGCGCGACGATCCTGCCGCTGGAGGGCGTCGAGGGCATCCTGCTGCTGAGCTACCGGCGCTTCTTCTCCAGCATCAACGCCAAGGACGACTACAGCTTCGTCGAGACGCCGCTCGTGCCCGGTTCGGGCAGCGACAGCAGCGGCAAGCCAATCGTGCGGCGGCAGCGCGAGCCGAACCCGCAGCTGCCGGCGATCTGGGCGGGTCGGCTGGCGTGGGGCAGCCCGCCGGTTGCGAAGAAGGTGCAGAGTGACGTGCATCGTGATGTGTGTGCGCCGAGTAGGTTGCGCCTGTCAGCCGTGTGTGTGTGTGCGGCGCGCTGACTGGGATTGTGCTGCAGCGACGTACTGCGCTGTTGTCCAGTGCGGTGGTGCAGGGCGATGTGATGCAGGCTTCCTGTGCTGTGCTTCGTGTGACAATTAGGGTTGTGTTGTCTGCACTCCTGTGGTGACTGGCTGCCGTGGACTGCCGGCACTCACACGTCCAGCGCAGGTTGAAGCATTCGGCGTTTGTTGCTCACGCGCTTCCTGCTCAGGAGTTTCACGCTGCTCTCGTGTGTGTGATGTGCTGCGAGTCAACGCGTGCTGGAAGACACATGTTTGCCCAGCAGCAGGCCTGTGGCAGGCCTCGTCTGACCATCTCTGCCCGTGTTGCCTGCTGCCCTGCTGGTCGCTCAGAACACGCCTGCAGCTGTTGACGCGCCAGCTGCAGGCAGCGGCAGCACCGGCGGGCTCGTCTACCCACCAGGGAGCTACTGCCAGGTGCGCTTGAGGCGGGGCGCAGCGCTGCATGTGCCAGAGGGTTGGACGAGATCATCATCTTCTCCAACACAACCGAAGAGCACTTCAGACATGTGTACCTGGTGTTTTAGGCACTACCTGTTGATGACCTGTATCAAGTGCAGTCCCGGCCCTGCACATGCCACTGGCAGGGAGGCTCTGCGTGCCACAGAGTCCAGCCCTCTGTAGGGTGTCATTGCACGTGACGCGCCCCTAGCAGAATGCGTGTACCGGTCTGCTGCCAGCTGTGCAACGTGGGCTGCTGGTGCTGCACGCTGCTCCAGCAGGCTATTCACCTGTTGAAGCCCTTTGTGCTGCTGCTGCTGCTGCCGCTGCTGCTGCTGTTGCTGCTGCTGCTGCTGCTGCTGCTGCTGCTGCTGCTGTCTGGTGTGTGCAGCGCAACGCTGACGGTGTTTTGGTGTGTGGTGTGGACATGCTCTACTGCTGCTTCGGCTCAAGCCTGCTCAGCAGCGGGCCCCCAGCAGACTGGCAGCAGCGCTTTGCAAGCATTGCGGCAGGCCCCGCAGCAGCTGGAGTTGCTGCGGGTGACCCTGCTGCTGCTGGCGCTGCTGCTGCTGCAGCCAGCGTGCCTCCTGGCACCCCTGCCAGCAACGCCAGCAGCAGCAGTAGCAGCAGCAGCAGCAGCAGCAGCAGCAGCAGCAGCAGCGCGGGGGGTAGCCAGCAGCTTCAGGGCTACATGATTGCGCTGATCGTCGCTCTGCCGGTGCTAGCGCTGGCTTCGGCGGTGGCGCTGTACGTCACGCTGCGCTGGGCAAAGCACGAGATCCGGCGCAACGCGAGTGCAGGCAGCAGCGGCAGCGGCGACGGCAGCAGCAGCATGCAGGCCCCACTGGCGCCTGAGTTGACGCCAGGGTCAGCGGCGATGGGTGCTGCTGGGTATGCAGTAGGGCCGACAGAGCAGCACGGGGAGCCGCTGATTGGGAGCGGTCAGCATTACAGCAGTGGAAGTGGGCTTGGGTTCAGGTCTCTCCCAAGCCCTAGGGCTCAGCAACAGATGGGGCTGAATGGCAGCTGTTACGTGGGTGCAGATGTTGAGTGCGGTAAGGCGGGCGCCGGTGCTGGGGGCAGCAGGCGCAGCAAATGGCTGTGCTGGAGAGGCAGTGCTGCTGATGGGGACGGCCGCTTGCAGCAGCAGCAGTCGTCGAGGGGCCGCAACCACACTGCCATGCATCCGGATGACGCACACGCTGCTGCTGCTGCTGTTGCGGCACCTGCTGGTGGCGGCAGCAGCCTTGATGATGGTGGGTTCATTGTGCGGCATGCCCTGCTGGCACCTGGCAGCGACGCAGGCCAGCCGCACAGTGTGCAGCTGGCGCAGGTGCCCCGCACTGCAAGCGCTTCAGACGGCGACCATTCTGCAGCAGCAGCAGCAGCAGCAGCAGCAGCAGCAGCAGCAGCAGCAGCAGCAGCAGCAGCAGTTCAGCCGTCAGGGGGCAGTCTCAGCAGCAGCGGCAGCGGCAGCAGGAGCGCAGCTGGCCGCGCAACCAGAGGTGTTACGTTTGCTGATGACATTGCACCCCAGCAGCAGCAGCAGCAGCAGCAGCAGCTTGTATTGGCTAGCCGTTTGCAGGACGCTACGCGTGCAGAAGCGGGCAACTCGGCTGCAGCAACAGCAGCTGTGCTGGGCGGCGTGCCATTCGTTGCTGCTGGTGCAGCAGCTGAGAGTGCCGTGCTGACGCCCGAGCAGCTGGCCTTTGTGCACCAGCAGCAGCAGCCGCAGCTGGTGCGCATGGTCAGGCCCAGGGGCAGCACACTGCCAGAGGGGGTGCTGGGCAGGGCCCTTGAGCAGCTGCACAAGGCACAGCAGCAGCAGCAGCAGCAGCAGCAGATCTCTCTGGAGGGAAGGCAACAGTCAAGACATGCCGATGCCGTTGGCAGCTCAGTGTGGGCGACGAGCAGCCGACGCATCAGCAACGCCTGTGACAGCGGCTGCGTTGATGGCAGCGGCTGTGCTGCCATTGTCAAGGGGTCCGGCAGCAGTGCCAGCAGCAGCGGCAGCAGCAGGAGCAGCAGCCCCCGGCATGTGAAACGGTAACAACAGCTTGGTTTGCGGTGTGGTGTTGCTGTGTTGAATTATTGATGGGGTGATGCATCCGAGACTGTCTCATGCAGCATGGAATTGTGAGCAACCCGCTGAACTGCTTACGCTGCGTGCTTGTGTTCCTTGTAGCGGCAGCCGCTCCCCCGTGTGACTGTCGCTTCCCGCCCTGCTGCCGTGTGTGCTTGCAGGCACGCCACCTGGAACGGCCGCCTCAGCGACGACGCCTTCACAGACGACACAGTCGACACCCTGCTGACGCTGCACGTGGAGCGCCGGCTCAACAAAGCCCTCACCCCAGCCCTAAACCTCACCAGCAACAGCACCCAAAACCCCAAACCGCTGAACCCCAGCAGGGGACCCTCGTTCGACGCCCCCGCCGCCGCCGCAGGCGTTGCCGGTGCACAGCAGGGGGCGTATCCGACCGCAGCAGCGCCTCCCGTTGTCGTCGCGGGCGCCGGCGCCGCTGCCGTGGAGGCGGCCGTGGCGGCGATCAACGCCGCGATCGCCGGCACCACCGTGCAGCGCCGCCAGCAGCAGGATGCACCGCCGAATCCTGCTGCTGCTGCCGGCGCCGACGGCTGCGGCCGCAGCTTCTACCGCGCGCTCATGGACACCGGCGGCGTGCTCAACCCGCCCGGCGGCCCGCCCATCCCGCTCAACGTGGACTTTGCGGGCGAGATTCAGCCGCACCTGGGGCGGCTGCTGGGCAGGGGCGGCTTTGGCGCGGTCTACGAGGCGGCCTGGCGCGGCTTGCAGGTGGGGGCGGGTGTGGAACCGGGACCGCTGCTGCTGGCCTGAGGCCTTCACACTGTTTCTGTCAGCTGTTGCGATGGATGGCTCACCACGCTGCAGGTGCTCCCGTGACGGCCACGGTTTGCACTGCAGAGGACTTGCTTGGAGGGGGAGGGCCTGCGACGAGTGCACCCATGATGCGCTGCCCCCTGCTGACAACGGCGCTGCGCCATCTGCTGTCCCGCCGCGCCCTGCTGCCCACTGTGGCCTTATCCATCCGCCTTCCACCCGCACCCCGCAATGCGCCAGGTTGCGGTGAAGCTGCTGACGGTGGACACCGAGGACCCCGCGGTGCTGGACGCCTTCCTCAAGGAGGTGGCGCTGTGCGCGTGCCTGAGGGGCTGCAGCAGGATCGTACGGCTGCTGGGCGCGTGCCTGGGCGGTGTCGGCAGCGGCAGCAGCGCTGGACAGCCTGCAGCAGCTGCAGGTGGCGGCGGCGGCGGCGCCGCTGCTGCTGGCAGCTTGAGGCAGGTGGGCGAGGCGGACATGATTGCAGCAGACGGGCAGGATGATGGTGGTGGCAGCAGCAGCAGCAGCGGGGTCCCCCATGGCAGCACTGCAGAAGCAGCAGCAGGCGATGCTGCCGCTGCTGCTGCTCGGCAGGCGCAGGCGGAGCGGCAGCATCAGCAGCCCCAGCCGCAGCAGCTGGCGCTGATCATGGAGCTGGTCGAGGGCGGGAACCTGGCGCAGCGCATCTACCACCCCAGCAAGAGGCGGCTGAGCTACCTGGAGGTGCGCCGCTGCTGCAGACCCCGCCTTGTCAGCAGCCGAATTGGTGCTCGTCCGAGGGTGGCTCACACCAAATGCTGCCTCGACCCTTACAGAGGCTACTCGCTCTGTCTAACAAGGCTACCAACCTTAGCCAGCTTTTCTTGCCCCTCAGGCGTGCGTGCGTGTTTGCACATCTTGAAATGCAGGCAGGGGACACCTGCCTGCGTTGCTGCTTGGAAACCTATATGCCGCAGGTTACCCGGCAGTTGGAGTGAGCGCTGGCTGCTGCTTGGACCAGCCCAGCACTGGCGTTGCCGCAATGCTGCCTCAGTGTTTCCATGCCAGGGATTCAATGCCATACGTGGCCAACCTTCACCATCGCTGCCGCTGCCGCTGCTGCTGCTGCTGCTGCTGTGCGCCGCCCCGCAGGTGCTGCAGATCGGTCTGGACGTGGCCGCCGGGCTGTCCTACCTGCACCCCGCCGTGCTGCACAGGGACCTCAAGCCGCAGAACGTGCTGCTGGACGCCCAGGGGCGCGCCAAGATCGCCGACTTTGGCATCAGCAGGTGCGCCCTGCAGCGCGCATGGCGCCGCACCAGCTGCGTGTGCTGCGTGCGCGTGTGCCCTGGACAGTGGCTTCACGTAGCACCTTGGTGCTGCATGCTTGCTGGCGTGCTGCTGGATGGTCCAGGGACGGGGCGCCCAGGCAGCAGCAGGCTGTGGCAGCAGCATCAGCGCGCACCTGCTCCGCTGGTAGCCTCCAGTTCAGGGTTGCCGGGCTTAGGGAGGAGAGGGCGGGGCACTGGGTGCGCCGTCAGTCCGTTTGGTCTGCCTGCACAGGCTGCTCGGCGGGTGTGATGCGCACCAGGCAGGGCAGCATTGTTGGATTTCCAAGGCGCCTGAAGACAACGCGGTTGCTCATGTTGCGCATGCTTTGTGCCTGCAGCCTTTTCGCCTCGAAGGACGGCCAGTCACGGGGGGGGGGGGGGGGGGGGGCGTGACTGAGCGGGGCGGCGCCCGCGTGACAGGGGCCTGTTGTCGCAGCAGCCCTTGGCTGACACAGCTGTCATTGCCACCAACACAATCCGAAATAGCTGCTGCTGCTGCTGCTGCTGCTGCTGCTGCTGCTGCAGGTTCAAGGACCCCACCCGCAGCTACCTGTCAGTGACGCACCAAGGAGGTGGGCAGCCCCCCACGCACCAATTTCTCCCATGGCTGTGCTGCATGTGCTCCCAGCTGGGTGGCCTGGGTGCAGTTGCGTGCGCTGAATTTGCGTGGTGCATCTGTTAAACAAGGTGTCCAACAGCCGCTTGTTGGTGTGCTGGCGCAATAGCACGCGCTCCATGTCCATGCAAAGGTCTGCACAGGCAGCAAGGCATGCAGTTTGCAGCAAAGATGTGGTCAGCCACCAGCAGAAATTGGATGCTCAGTCGTCAACGGTCCAGACCAGGACCATCAACAGTCAAGTACCGCAACCCCGCTAAATTTTCTGCTGCTGCTGCTGCTGCTGCTGCCGCCGCCGCCGCTGGCAGGCACCCCCAACTACATGGCCCCCGAGCTGTTCAACGGCACACGCGTCGACGAGGCCGCCGACGTGTACAGCCTGGGCTGCATCCTGTACGAGTGCGTGGCGCGGCGGCAGCCCTTCAGCAACCTGGCCGGCGACGGCGGCAAGAGCTTCAACATGCTGTTCAAGGTGAGAACTCAAGTGTGAAGTTTGCCGTGAAGAGAATTTCGGAGTGCGTGGCGCGCACCATCCGAATCACACCCCACTCATGCGTGCCCATTTGTAGTTCACAGTTGTACTGCCGCTGCTGCATCTCCCACTCGAGCCTGGCGTGGCACGCATGGCCTCGTTCAGGGTTCGATTCCTCACCATGCCGGCTTGCACATATTGCATCGCCCTACAAACCACAGATCATCGTGGCCGTCGCCATCAACAAGGAGCGGCCGCTGCTGCCGCCCGACACGCCGCCCCGCCTGGCCGCCCTCATCGGGCGCTGTTGGCTGGAGGAGCCCAGTGCACGGCCCCGCGTGGCGCAGCTGGCCGGGGAGCTGCAGGCCATGATGCAGGTGCGCCGATTTTCTTGGTGTGCTTCACCGATCATGATGTGCTGCTCCACGTGCATTTGTGTTGCGTGCTGAAGGCAGCTGGGGCAGCCGGGGCGTGCGTGTGGTGTGTGGGTGTGCTGTTTGTGGTGCGTGCTGAAGGCAGCTGGCCTCGGAGCTGCAGGGCATGATGCAGGTGCGCGGGGTTTCTTGGTGGTTTCTTGGCGTCCCCGCAGACCATGCTGTGCTGCTCCACGCACACTTGAAGAGAGCATTGACACATTGTTTGTGTACGGGTGTGCTTGTACTGTTTGTGGTGCGCGCTGAAGGCAGAGCAACCTAGCACTGTGTCGGCCGTGCTGCTGGCAGTGGGTGCCTGCACCTGAGTCGTCTGTCTGCTCGTTAAACAACAAAGAGGGGAGGGCAGCGCCAAGACAATGTAACGGGACTGTGTGGTCCGTTGACACCAGTGCTTCGTGCAGAGCCTGGCCCAACTGCTTCAGCGGTGTTTGGCGTGGAATGCATTGCGCACTGAGCTGCGTTGTGGCTGACACCTCTGGGTCTCAGGGTTGTGCCTGGTGCTCTGCTTGCAGGAGGAGCTGCAGCATCGTGCCGACAAGTTGAGCCGTCTGCGGCGACTCAGCGGCCGCAGCAGCAGCCTGCCCAGCCAAGCCAGCAGCAGCAGGCGCGGCAGCGGCGGCAGCAGCAGCGGCAGCGACGACGCCCCTGTTGCAGCGGTGCAGGCAGCAAGCCTGGCCGGCAGTGGCGCGTCTGGTCTTGCAAACGGCCTGCACACTGCCAACGGCAGCAACAGCAGCAGCAGCAGGGGAAGCAGCAAGCCTCCTGGGCTGCTGAAAGCCAAGTCAGCTGGCGCTGCATTGATCGAGGCCTACATGCGCAACGGGCAGCAAGAGCTGCCGGGCGTTGCACAGCCAGAAGGTGATGCAGCAGCAGGCACGGCACCAACCTTGGACGGCGCTGCTGCTGCTGCAGGCTGCAGTGACGCCAGCAGCAGCAGCACCAGCAGCCCGACAGCGCCGATGCAAGCTGCTGCAGCAGCACCGCTGCCAGCTGCGCGGGCGTCTGCTGCTAGCACTGCAAGCTCGATCAAGCACGCCCCCAGCACGCTCGGCCAGTTGTTTGGCAGTGTGTTTGAACCACTGTCGATGCAGCAGCATAGCAATTCAGCCAGCTTCCAAAGTGCCACCAGCACAGCCTCAGCAGCAGAGGCTCATGCGGCAACTGTCAAAACAGCAGCTGCAGCAGCAGTATGTGGGCAAGGGTCTGGCGGCAGTCTCCTCTGCCCTCCCACCCCAACCCCTAGGGCCCCTCCCCCAGCTGCTGGGCTGCTGTCTTTGGTGCCAAATAGGTGGTGGCAGCAGCAGCAGCAGCAGCAGCAGCAGCAGCAGCAGCAGCAGCAGCAGCAGCAGCAGCAGCAGCAGCAGCAGCAGCAGCAGCAGCAGCAGCAGCAGCAGCAGCAGCAGCAGCAGCAGCAGCAGCAGCAGCAGCAGCAGCAGCAGCAGGAAGACAGCGCTTGCACCACCAACGCTGGCACTCCAGCTGCGGCAAGCCTCAGCCCCAGCAACAGCAATAGCAGCAGCAGCAGCAGTGGCGGCGGCGTCATCACAGCTTGGCAGCTGGAACCACTGTCAGGCCCCGCGCTGAGCCCCCAGCCCCCGCTTCCTGCAGGCCTGCTGTTGCCACCAACTGGCCTACCCGTCCCCCGCACCAGCAGCGGCATCAGCTGCCTCACCACCCCGCGTGCTGCAGCAACACCCGGCCTAGGTCGCAGCATCAGCAACATGAGCGGCACCAGCTGTGCGAGCAGTAACGACGCAGCACTTGCTGTTGCTGCTGGCACTGGCGTGCTGCATAGTTTCCCACAGATGCGGCGTGTCGACAGCAGCAGCGCCCACAGCTTTAGCAGCTGCCACCCGCCACCGCTGCCGCAGCTGCTGCTGCCTGCACAGTATGAGCAGCAGCTGCAGTCTTTTTCCAGCCGCAACGGCAGTCCAGCAGTAGCAGCAGCAGCGGCTGGGGTAATGTCAGCTCCAGCAGTAGAGGCAGACGTGACCGAACCTGCCGCTGTTTTTGAGAGTGCTTGTGAAAGCGCCAGCTGGCATCAGCATTCAAGCACTGCTGCTGTTGAGCCTGCTGATGGTGTTGGCAGCTACACAATGCAGAATGTGGCTGCGCCTCTGTTGGCAGCGGCTCCAGCAGCAGCAGCAGCAGCAGCAGAAGCAGCAGCAGCAGGGGCGGTTGTGTCGTCCGCACCTCCCTCGCCCAGAGTGAACGGTGCAGGGGTACACAGCGCTGGCAGCAGCGGCAGCAGCAGGGCCAGCGGCGGCTTGGCGGCTGGCTCTGCGGTGCAGCGCAAGGTCAGCTTTGCTACGGAGCCCAGGGTGCTGTGCTGATGGGGCGCCTGGCACATCATCGCTGCTGCCAGGCTGGGCGCCTGCTTGCAGGTTGCAAGAGTGCTGTGGCAATGTGATGGGCATGTGGCTGGGCGTAATTTGCTTGCCGCGGGTCAGCGCTGGGTGGGGCATGCAGTCTGCGCTCAGGGCCCACCCCCTTGTTATTGGGTTCGATGGGATGGATAGGCATGCTTTCTGTGTGACTTTGCTGCAGATGATCTGTGAATGATTTGTTGGTGCGGCTCGAAGAAGGGTGTGTTGGTCGTTGGTGTGGATCTGTTGCATTGGTGTGGTGGCAATTCGTCGCATTGGCGCGGTGGTGTGCATGTACACGCCTGTGCTCCTCTGTTGAACGCTGTGCCAACTGGTATTGTACCTGAATGCATGTGAGCTTAATTTAATTGGCGGCTGCTGTTGTGTCGTGGTTAAGTCTCAACCTTGCGGAGGGCCGCAGCTGCGGCTGCTCACGCATGTTGCTGCTGGTGCGGGGCCCACTCCACTCATTACCTGTCCAGGCTGTCGCATGCTCACAGCAGTTGCCAGCAATGTCACAGGCACATGCTGCTGTGACGTGTGCCTTGCACATGCGCTTGCAACGAATGTGTGTACAGCACAGCCATGCTATAGTTGTGTCTGCAGGGCATGCATGGTTGAGGACTCGCTGCATGCGCTGGGAGTGGGTTGGATCGGGGCGGGGTTGCTGTCAATGTAGCTGTGCGATTGGCAGGATCGTTCCAGAAAGTGCAAAGCAAAGGATGCAATGGACAGGAGCCGCGCTCTGCTACATGTACATGTGTGAAGGTTTTTACAGGCAGCAAGGCATGCAAGATGCAGTAAAGCACATGTGATGTGATGAGGTATGGGTGTAGGGGCGACAACAACCCCCGCTGCAGCGGCCTCCGGTTGGCTTGTGTGCCAAGTCTGGCGCTTGTCTTTGAGCCGTCTGGCAGCTTGCAACGCCACGCAAACCTGCAGCAAACCTGCAGCTGGGTTGCGTGTGCGTGTGGCACAGCTTGCAACGCCACGCAATCCTGCAGCTGGGTTGCGTGTGTGTGTGTCACAGCTTGCAACGCCACGCAAACCCCACCTTGCCGCTTTGAGCCGCTTGCAGGACAACTGTGTCAACAAGTGCACAAAAACCCCACATTGAGGGTGTCAGGCAGTGCTGCCTGGGGTTCTGCTGTGTTATATTACAATATATGTGCATCTTGCAGTGTCTGATCTTGATTTGTTGTTGGGGATGTGTGGATGCATGGTCAGCAGCATCATGGATAACACGGGAGCAGTGCAAATTTGATTCGGCACGTTTCATCGCCAGCGCACATGTGTCGTGTGCGTGTGTGTGCGTCGCGCCTTCCTTTTGTGCTCTGCGCTGAACCGGTGATGGTGCCGCTGTCATGTTCTCTCCTCCGAGGTTTGCGAGCCTGTGCTGCGCGACATAAACCTCCCTGCAGCGGCTGGCTGGCGTTGGTAGCATGTTGGCCCGCCCACCCCAGGCGTGCAGGTTGCAGTTGTTGCCGATGTTGCTCAGGCGTGCATGCATGTGTGCAAGGAAGTTTATGGAGCCGTAATAACTATTGTTGAAACATCTACATGGGGCATGTTGGTGGAGGTTGTTGCCAGCCTGTTGGGGGCTGCTGCACTGCACCCTCGGCACTGAATAGCAGCGCCAAACTCTGGCATCATTTAGTGGATGCCAGGTTTGCCAAAACAGAGGAGGCACTTTGCGGTTTGGACAGTTGCAAGGCTTGACCCAAGGAATAGTGTGCTGCATGTCTGAAAGGAGTTGCTGTGGCGGGTGTACTTGAGGTTGTACTTAAGGGTGTACTTGAGGGTGTACTTAAGGGTTTACTCGAGGGTTTACTTGAGTACAAGCTTGTGCGTTCAGGTGTGCTGGCGTGCCTCATCACTACCTGGCGCGCCTTATCGCTGCCTGCATGCTTGATGGGGGCAATGATGTCACATCAGAAAAGGGGCCACTCTTCGTTCCTGGTTGTATGTTTCATATGAGATTGGTGAGATGTGAATTTGCATTGTGCGTGCGTGCCTTGCTATTGGGCAGCGTGTCAGGGAGCAGTGGCTGCCTTCATGCTCTGCATCATGCACAGTTGCTGCTGCATGCTGCTGGTGACTGCGCTTTGCCCTATGAGTGCAGCCGCCCTTCACCGTGCGGTGCGACGTGCAGGGCAGGGCCTGGCGCTGCTGTTTGTCGCACACAATCATATGGCAACTGGCATGCGCACACACCAAAACTTGGCACGCGTTTTACACGAGCGCGATGTATTCATCTCCATTCAGCAGCAGCACCCTACAAAGAGGACCAGCTGTGGAAGCTGTTCAGAGCAAGTGCTGTGTGCAGTGCATACGTATGTGGTAGCTGCAGAGTTGCTACAGATAGTGCTGGGATGAGGCTTGGCATACTTGGCAATGCACACAAGAAGGCGAAGCTGTTGAAGTACCTCGCCAGTGTGCATGCGCTAGCACCTTCGGCTACACAGGATGCTCCCGGCGCATTCGGCTTGCAACAGGGCTGTGTGTTGGCCAACACAATCACTGCCAAGCTGGCATGCAAAACGCACTGGTGTTGCTCTAGTTGGCTCTGGCGTTGTTCTCGCTTGCCATGTTAGTCCGTTCATCTGCCCTGTGGCAGGCACGGCTGCCACACACTGCATCATGCAATGATTGTGACTACAGCATCGCCACTTGCAGCGACACTGCTCTTACACAGCACAGCCGTTGCTCGAAGCATATGGGGTTCTTTGGGATGTGTTACCTGCAGCCTAGCAGCACTTTGCACATATTGCCAGCTTGGTTTTGGCTTCTGCAATATTGGCAGATGAGGATCAGCGCTGATCTGCATGCAGGGTGCATTGGCCTTGCTAGCACTGCATGCTGAGTTATCAGGTGTATTGTGGGCTTGTCGCAGATGCTGCATCTGCAGGTGCAACCGCGGGTTTCTGCCAGCACCATGCGGGCATGTGCACGCGTGCCTAGATTCCATGGGTGTCCCACGCACCTGGATCAGACGCTGTTGCGGGTACTGACTGACTGCCTAGGGCTTTGTCATCTTCATGACGTCAGCGCGTCAGGGGAGGGAGGTATGGTCATCTGATTGAGCATGCTGCAGACTAACAGCTCCATCACCCGGCAGCTGGACGGCCTGCTTGCAGCTGTGTGCAAAGCTGGACTGCACGTTGGTCACCCCTTGCTGGGTGGTTGCCAAGGGCGTGATGGCAGCCGTGGCTCCTGCTGTGCTGTCGCGGTGCGGAGCACGGTGCTGTAGGAGCGCACAGCAAGGAGGCGGCTTTCGTGGGCCTGGTGGCAGCAGTGGTGCTTGCTCAGCTGGCACCATCACGCGCATGTGAAACACCGTGCACCGTGCACCGTGCACAGCACGTGCTGTAGCACTGCACCTGCAGCCGCTCCACGCCAATGCAGTTCAAGCTGGCTGCTGTCACTGCAAGCACCCAGTGGGGAGTTGGGCAGAGTGTCGGCTAGCTGGATGCAAGCTGCGCTGCTGCTGCACTGGCTAGTGGGCCGCGCCTGTGTGCATCGCGTTGAAGTGGCCTCTGTGTTCTGGCACGGCACTCGTGTGAATGCCCGCGGTTACAGTTGTGGCATGCGACGTGTAGCATGCAGGCCAGTTGCAGTTGAGGTGGTTGACCATCTTCAACCTTTCTTGGTCGGCCGGTATGTTACAGGTGTCTGTTGTTCCAAAAGACCTGCTGGTGTCTGTTGTGCGTGCAGCAGCGCCTGGACGGGGCCACAGCAGTGCTGCGATGTTTTGGAAGCAGGTATCCATTGGGTGTGACACTCCGACGGCTGTGTTGCTTGCATCCTGGCTTGATGGGGCATGATGCGGCACGATGCAGGTGGCTGTGATGGTGTCGAGTTTTAAATTTGAACACGCCGCATCCTCTATGTACACTTGGCACCGTACAGGCAGGCTGCTGCCCATGGCTGTTGCCTATGGAGATGCACTGGCAGGAGAGGGGCTGTTTGACCGCTTCCAATGGGAGGACCCACTCCTACTGAATGCTGTCAGGTTGATGGTGCCTGCATTGCGCGTGCTGATTTGTGTGAAGGCCAAGCCTCAGCACAGTGTATGCTGCGTCTTCGGTGATTGGGGATTGTGGCGGTTGTGCGCGCTGGAGAGAAAGTTCGGTTTGATGTCAGATCAGACTCTGTGGCTCAGCAATCGTGCCTCTAGCATGGCAGCAGCAGTGTCATTGTCTTTTTGCACTAGGGTGGTAGTACAGGTAGCAATCTGGTTGGCGGTATGACTGCCGATGTGACTGTCCACATGCTGAAGTGTACGTTGCTATAGCTACATTGGATCGATGCATATGCATGTGATCAAAAATGGATGTCCAGCGGTTTGGAGGTGCCTCCTTCGCCAACAATGGTTGCGCACATCATCATCATCATCATATTACCCATTCAAGCCATAGCATCAGCGCCATCGGCCCCGCGTTCCACTGGGGCGGAGGGAGCACTGCTCCAGAATGTTTACATTCATTGCGCACATCCCAAGACTTGACAAGAAAAGCAGCAATACACAGTGACACCATCCAACATCTTCCAGAACTGCCCCACATATCATCAGATACAAAACGCAACACCTTGATTGACGAATCAGCCATGGACAAAACGCTGCGCAACTTGTCAGCGCAACCAGGCAGGGATCTGATTTCAGCAAACATACTGTCCCTCTGAGCAGAAGTAGCAGGGCAATCAAACATCAAGTGTGACAAAGACTCAACTTCTGCACCACAACAAGGACATCCTGAAGTGGAGTTGGCTCTGCGACCCCCAAACTGACGTTCATGTACACACGGACAGACTATACGAACACGCAAAAGCAATTCAATACCATGTGGTATTGCCACTGAACGCAAGTACGGCCTAGGCCTCCTGAAACTCATAGCATCAACATGATGGGATGCACATGAGCCAAATACCGTTTCAGAGTGGATTGTTCCAACGTTTCACATGCAATCCTTTCAGCATGTAGTGTCCTGACCTGCTTGTTGACATGGCTCTTGCACACACTGGCTCTGCCTTCCGTGGTCACAACATTCACAGCATACTTGCACAGCAGGCTCTGCACATACTTGTGCCACGGTGTCACCGCCACAGCACCACTAGGACGCCTCCATTCAGCTGTAAACACTTGATTTGGCAGCCGAACCCCCTGCATACGCTGAATCCTGTAGTAGTACTCCAAAGCCCTCTGATGAAGCCACATATGCAACAGTTTCACACCCCATTCTGCCAAGAGAGCTGAAGAGCATGGGGTTTTCACGTACGCGCAACCACACAATTGTGACTGGACCAGGTTGCAACCATGCGAGCTGATCAGGGTGTTGTCACATGGCGTTACATGTGGCCCACTTACCCTGCAAATTATGTACATCAGTGGCATGGACATGTCTATAACTTGGTATGCCAACATGCACCTTGAGCAAGCGGTCATTTCAAGCACCTGCGAAGGTGTGTGCAACGGGATAGAACGCATATGCCACTGAGGAAGTAATCCAGGGAGGCCCTGGCTGTATGAATATAGCTCAGTTGCTGATGAGTGATTTTTCAGACTGGACTAGGTTGCAACCATGCAATTGCACCCTGTTGCCGAAGACCCGCAATTTCGGGGCTGCAAGTGTGGTGTGCACGCGGCCGGTTTCAGTTGTTCAGGGGTTGGTATCACTAGTCGACTTGTATGCTGGGCACCATATGCACCAGTTGTGATTATCACATCATTTGTGCATCATGTAACATCATGAGACTGCATGAGACTGCCGGCTACAACTGTTGCTGTAGTGCTGAGCTGGCTGAAGCAGCGCTGGCATAGCGTTGCTATGTTGGCCCAACATGGTGTAGCTGAGTGCACATGTGGCCATAGCATGGATCCAGCATGGGTGATGACACACAGAAACATTGCTGCAACAGGAATTATAGCTAGGTCAGTAACAATAATAGAACAGTCATTGACTCCGAGGCAGGCTGAATCAGACTGTTGACTGCAAGTAGCGCATGTGACATGTCTTGTAATCATCACAAGAACACAACACTTCATCTTGGTGGAAATAATAACTAGAAGCAGCAGCTGTGACACGGTTGCATATGTCCCCAGTACCTGGCAGCCTACCTGGCAGCCTACCTGGCAGCAGCAACTGCAGTACAGCAGACAGCTACCAGCAGCTTGGGCCAGCAGCAGCGCAAGCAGCAGCGTTGATCTTATCTGTCAGAAGACACCTTGAGCGTGGTTCACCACAAACAAGTTGCTTTTGCAGCTTGGCAGCAGCGGCAACAGCTGCTGCAGCGTCTGACGCAGCAGCAGCTTGACATGCAGCAAGCAGCCAGCAGTGGCCAGTGGGAAGGGAGTCAGCAGCAGAGGGAGTGGCAGCGGCAGCATGCCGTTGCAGCCGCTGCTACTGCTACAGCTAAACGTGCCTACAACACATTGAACAGGGCCGTCACACGCAGGGTGGAGCGTGACCAACATCGGCAGCTTGCTGCGCAGGCAGCGCATGCGGAGCACCTGTGGAAGACAGGGCGGATGTCAGGTTTCCACAAGTTCGTGCAAGGCATGTTCAAGGGGAAGCAGGCCTTCTCAGCAAAGATGGGAGTACCACACTACGCAGCGTGCATGAGCAGCTAAGCAGATTCCAGGAGCATTTCCAGGAGGTCTTCAGCAGCGATAGCGTATCTGCTGAGCAGGAGCAGCTCATGGAGCAGCTCATTGCCGGTGTGGAAGCCTCCCTCAAGGGCAGAGTCAGTCACAGCAGCAGCGAAGGTGATACGATTACCCCTGAAGCGGCGCATGTTTCCAGTAGCAGCAGCGACAGCAGCAGCAGTGAAACTGACCTGAGGGCAGCAGCATCCCCGCCGTCACCTGAAGAGGTGGCTGAGGTGATTGCAGCTCTTAGGAATTGTGCAGCAGGCGGTGTTGATTGCATCACTGCGCCTTTGCTAAAAGCTTTGCCGCTGATGGCAGAGTGGTTGCATAGAGTGATTTGTGCAGTTTGGGTGTCTGGCAAGGCCCCGGTTGATTGGAAGCGTGCTTTACTTGTGCCGCTCTACAAGGGCAAGGGCAGTGCTAAGCTAACAGGCAATCACAGGCCAATCAGTTTACTCAGCATTCCTGGCAAGGTGTATGCATTGCTGCTGCTCAGCAGGGTGAATGCCCAGATTGAGTCACAGTTGCAGGATTGCCAGAGTGCTTTTAGGAGAAACAGAGGTCTGTCAGATGCTGCATTCACCTTGCGAACGCTTATGTCTAAGTGTCGTGAGCACAAGCAGCCGTTGTACATGGCTTTTGTTGACCTGACAAAAGCATATGACTCCATACCAAGGCATGCACTGCGGTGTGTGCTGCGAGCATATGGAGTTCATGACAAATTAGTACAGTTGCTCATTGATCTGCACACAGGCACTCAAGCAGCAATCAAACTGGCAGGTAGGGTAGGAGAGTGGTTTGATATCAGCACTAGGGTGCGGCAGGGGTGCGTGATTGCTCCTTTGCTGTTTAACGTGTTCTTTAATTGTGTAGTTAGGCAGGCGCAGGCAGCAATGCCAGAGGGCTGTGGTGTGCAGCTGTCTTACCATGCAAATGGTGAGCTGTTCCAACGGTCAACCGGTGCTGGTTCCTGCTTGTTTACCCTTTCCACTTTGTTGTATGCAGATGATATGGTGCTCATGAATTGCTGTCATGAGGAGCTTGAATGCATGCTCAGGATTGTGGATGACATTTGCAACCAAAATGGGCATGCGTATCAATGCCAGCAAAACATAGTTGTTAGCTCTGGCACCCTCTTCTACTGGTCCTCCGCCGCAAGGTGTGCAGCTGTCAGGAGGGGTGGCAAATTATGTGTCTAGCTTCAAGTATCTCGGTGGCATTGTTGATACAACTGCCACTTGTGATGCAGAAGTATGTGCCCGCATAAGCAAGGCCAAAGGCAGGTTTGCTCAGATGCAGAGACTCTGGGGGATGAAGAACATGTCTGTGAGTGTAAAGATGCGATGCTACAATGCGTATGTTTTGCCTGTTATCATGTTTGCCAGTGAGACATGGGCTTTGACTAAGCAACAGACGGAGCGCCTGGAGTGTGTACATTCTAGCTGCTTGCGGCAGCTGTTACACGTGTGGCTCTCTGATAGACACCGTCTGGTGAATATCAGGAAGCAGTGTGGCACAGTTAGCCTTGCAGAACACCTTGCGGCGGCTCGCCTGAGGTGGCTGGGGCATGTTGTGCGCATGGATGAGGGCAGGATCCCCCAAGTTGCTTTGTTTTCTTCATTGCATGGAGTTACGAAGTGGCCTAGGGGCCGGCCTCCAGTTCGGTGGCAGGATTGTGTACACAGCGACTTGCAGCGGCTGGGACTCCCTCATCAGATGGATGACCTGCGTGGTTACTGCCTTATGAGGGCGCATGGCGTTCTATGGTCTACAGGGTTACACACCCTGAGGCCGTAGGGGCTCCCCTGCAGTTCTCCCGTTCCTCCTCCCACTACAGGCAGCAGCAGTCACTCATGAGACAGCAACGCCTACAGCAGATGTATCCGGTTTCTAGTGAGCCGTTTATGATTGCTGCTGTGGGCTGGCAGTGCCCTTGTGGGAGGAATCATCCCACGCGGGAGTGCACTGACGCTGTGGTCCAGCTCAGGGCCATCAGTGATTAGGGTTTGGGTATGATCATTGCATGAGAGATCTGTCAAGCGAGCGCTCTTGCGTTCAAGGTTTTGGCCGTATCTGGCCCTAGCTTGTGGGCCTGCGCCCACCGGTTAGGAACCACTGAAGGTGGTTTGGGAGCGGCTCCCCTTTCTTTTGGGTTGTCACTCTTGCTAGAAAAGCGTGTAATTGATTGACTGATTGACCTGGCAGCCACAGTGCTGAGCTATAACTTTATAGTTTGGTGAGTTTAGAGTCGCTTTACACGACTATACAAGCTGTTGTAGCCAGGTTATAGGCAGTATGTAGCTGTGCTGCACCCCCACAGTGCAAGGGCTACCACTTGCAATACAGCCCGTGTACCCCTGACAGATTGCCCTCATGATTTAGGAGTATGTTCTACCATATATATGCAGCAAATGAGGCGCGTTCAACCTGAGCTAGCACCATCATAGCACAAGTATGCACCCTGCATGTGTTTGAAGGGGTTTTTCACGTACAAGTGCGGGCACAGTTTCCGGCTGTATGATTCGGCCGGGCTGTACAGGGTCGTTGGAGCTAAACTTGAGCAATAATTGGTTTATTAAAGCACGTGTTGTGTAATTGGTGGTTTTCTATGCACCCCCAGAGACCTAATTACGCGATCCAGCTTTTGGGGCCAGCCGGGCACTGGGCACAATTCCGGCTGTCGCTTCGCCTGGCAGCTACAGCGTGTTACTGTCGACGGGCGGGCTACAGAAATGATGAACCTTCTTAAAAATGTCTAAAATAGCAAGGGCGAGAAGCTCGACACCGAAAGTGCCCCTGCTGGCAGCACCAGCAGGTTGACCCATCTCTTTACAACTAGAGCTGAAATGTCGCAGGGACTGCACAGCAGCTCCGTAAATGTATTGATTACAGTACCATGCCACTTTTTGAACCGACTTTAAACCTTGAACCATTGTTGTCAAAGAGTGGCAATGTTGAGCGTGCGACGTGTGACAAGGCCCTAGGGGCTGTTGACTCCCCTTAATTCCTGTCACACCCCTTGTAGCGGACGGGTAAATGGTGGAAGTTAGTGATTTCTGCTTGCACAGCTGTGTTGTACGTGGTCTAAAGGGGCCAAATCAACATAGTGGAAAAATAAACTTCTGCTAACTCCCAATTCCCATAATGTAACGAGTCGACCCCAAAACCGGTTGCCTGGAGAGGGAGTCTCAGGCATATAGACCGTAGCCAGGCGGTGCCCAGTTCGAACCCGGGAGCAATGCTCAACCAAGGCCTAGGACTTAGCGGCCTGCTACACATAATTCTGGGCTCTCCCAGTAGATTTACCTCCTGACTTCCTGCTGAAAGCCTCATTTCAGGAATTTAGGGGAAGTTAGTGACACAAGCCAGGATATTAGTGGTTGCCAAGCCACTAGTGTTATCTGACATCATTTCCAGGGCACAGGCTACTCTCACCCACTATGGGCAAAACGAGCTTCTTATGATCCGCATAAGCGTTTCTTACCACCATTGTTATGTACCTTTTACCCTCTTACGCATTGAGCTTATGTGTTTACGCCTCCTTATCCCCTTACCATGCAAGGTCTGTGAAAATTGCTCGTAAGCTGCGGGTACATACATTTTATGCTCTTATAGTTGTAAACTACAATCTTCCCCACATAAACTGCTTTATGATTGCTTACCTTTTCATTACATTTACTACTTTGGTTACTTATTCAGCATCTTAAGAAATGTGATGTAATGTAAGACAGCTCATGTCATTAGCTGCATGCCCGGGGCCCAGCCCTTTGTTTCTCACCCACGCTGCAGGTGACTCATGGCACAGGCGCATGATGAGCTTGCTTTTAAGCCCAGTTGCCACAGTACACCGATGCAGACACCCCAAGGAGGGGCCCAGGGGACCTCTGGCAGTCACAGGTGCCCAATCCATGTCGTGAGCAGCTAACTCCCCCAAGTCCGTGGCTGTTTGCACTAACTTCCTGCTTTTGCCTTACCACTAAATCCCACTAGCTCCCAACTTCCCCGGTTTCAACCCTGCCCACTGAAATTCAACTCCCAACTTCCGCTGATTTCCCACCTTTTTTGCAATATGTTGGAAGTTAGGGGAAGTTAGCACATATACATCCCTCTGAGGCATGTAGAAACATTTCTGTCGTTTTACATTCACTAACTTCCATCATCTACCCCTCTGCTACAACGGGTGTGACAGGAGTTAAGGGGAGTCAACAGCCCCTTCGTGTGACATGTCAATGTTGAGCGTGCGACGTGTGACATGCCTGTACATGCCGAGACTGCAACTTGCAAGTTTTTGAACGTGCACCTTCCGCCTATCAAACTCATGTCAGTGACTTTCTATACCATCTGTAACCGATTTCAAAGGGATTGCGATCCTGTAGATGCTTGTAAAGCTCAGCTGTGCCCTCAGCCGGTTTTATGTCCGGCCGGTAATTGATTGTGCTTCCACTTGTACTACGTAGTATGCGCAACCACACAAGGGCTACCACTTGCATTACAGCCCGTGTACCCCTGACAGATTGCCCTCAGGATTTAAGAGTATGTTCTACCATATCCATATATACATACAGCAAATGAGGCGCGTTCAACCTGAGATAGCACCATCATAGCAGAAGTATGCACCTTGCATGTGTTTGAGGTTCAGCGTTCAAGTCTCGGCTCTAGCCATTAGGGTGCACCCGCACGTGCGCGCATCATATTGACTGCTCAAAGTATGCACAAAGCTTGAAGAGCGATGTCAAGATACGAGACACAACAAGCCAGGAAGTGAACGTGCTCAACTCTAGGCTATTCCATTTCCACCTGTCACATGCACAGACCTGCCGCCGCGTGGATGCAGACCGTCGAACTCAGACCGTCGGGCGCAAATAGATACGACAGAACTCGTCATTTGAAGCTTGAAAGTTGTTTTACATATGTCTAATACATTTCAGGGACACAAAGGCGACGATGAGGGCGCTTCACAGACCTGCCGTGGATTCGCATAGACGATGCCAAAGCAAGTTAAAACGCCTTCGAAGAAAGTTTTTGTAAATTAAATACTTAAATAGTTCATAAATACTTAAATAGTTAATATTAATAGAAAGTTTTATGTAAAATTTATACATTTTAAACAGCTTACGCTGCCAGCGAGTGCCAAGCAAAACACGAGTGTTGTTTCAGTGACAAACAGAGTCCTAACCACTCGTCGCTATGTTAAATACCCTTTTTAAGACATTTGACTGAACGTATGTGTCATTTACGTACGTTTGGTCGCTTCAAGCAAGGGCCGGGGACTGAGCAGTTTCAGAGCACATGAAATGTGTTAGTCGTTTGCAAAAACAAACGTTCAAGCTTGCAATGACGAGCTATGTCGTATTTAATTGCACCCGACGGTCTGAATTCGACGGTCTGAAACCACGGCAGGTCTGTGCATGTGACAGGTGCCTATTCGATTTATTCGGCAAGTCTCTGTGGGCTTTGATCGTCCGCACAGAGCCCGACCAGCGAATTTGCTGCACAACCATACGACGTCTCGTCGGACGAGACTGCCGGTCAGGCCGGTTCGGGTTCTTGGGCGTGAATGTGCAGCGCCCGCCCAGATCGGCTAGGTGGTAACTCAAATGCTTTAAAATCATTGAATGTGCTGCGAAGCTAGCCTAAAAGGGACCCTGCACCGGGCCCGCTACTCTGGACACGTGCAGGCTATCCCCATCAACGCACTGCAAATGCACATGGTCAAAGCAAATACCGTTCATTTTTCAAAGCATACGTTCTTGTTTATAAGCTGCTAAGAAAGACAGGGGAACAGCAGCAGCAACAGCAGCAGCAACAGGCTGCACCAGCTCGCTGCCAGCATGAGGCCGGCACGGCGCACCAGACAGGCAGCGGAAGTCGCTCGCGAGCTTCAAACACTGCTCAACAGCTTCACCATGTCACAGCTGCTGCAGCGCACCCAGCATTTCTCATTTACAGCAGTCCAGGAGGCGCAGCTGATGCACTGCTGCGACTTCCTTGGCCAGATGAATACAGCCTTGCAAGAAGCGGCACCATTATTCGAGCTGCAGGTGCTGGATGCTGTCCTGCAACAGCAAGCAGCTCGCAGTGCAGGCACTCTGGTGGCGTGGGTGCAGCAGCTGCCGGAGCAGCTGTTGGGCTTGCGGTCACTAGTGGGGTTTGGCAACGGTGTAGCCGTACCAGTTGGCCGCACAGCCGCGAAACTGTGGGTTGATGGCCTCAATCTTCTTGTCACTGCAGCTGTGGTAGCCACTTCGCAGGATCGTAACAGGGGAGCAGCCGACGCCGTGGCAGCAAGCATGACGCAGCAGCTGGACCAATCTGGTGAGCGTTGAGGCCACCATGAGTGCAGCGCCATTGCGGCATGCTGCTGGGCCCGCCTGGGCTGACATGCAGGCTGCTGGGCAGATGCACCTGGGCATCAGCAGTTCCTGCTGCTGCAGTGCACACCCCCAGTCGCAGTCCGGCACGTCCAGCACGTGATGTACTGCACACAGCAGCTCGTTTGCGTGCGCACACTCAAGACAGTTTGCGCGGCCTGATCCAGTGTGCACACGTTGGCTGTGCTGCAACCTGCTGCTTTGTCTGCAGGCTGGCTCAGCAGCCTGTCTGCTGGCCTTCCGGCACTCGCGCGGCTTGCAAGCCAGCAGGTGACTGCCCAGCCAGCCGGCAGCAGTGGCTGGACCCCACTGGCGCATCTGCTCTGAGTGATGCAGCGGCTGCTGTCTTGGTGGTTCAGCTGCATCAGGAGATTGCCTGCCCTGGTGCCTACTGTGGTGAACACGCTGCTGCCGCTGGCGCAGCAGCTGCAGAGCTGCAGTGCACAGCTGCTAGGGGCGGCAGCAGACGCAGCAGCATCCACAGCAGCAGACCCTGGCGCAGAAGCCGGCAGTCCCAGCTGCAAGCATGTGCTTCGATCAGCGCTGCTTGAAGTCCACGTCATTGCATCAATGCTTGCTGGCGTGGCCGCGTTTGTGCTGGGTGCTGCAGACGGCCAGGCTGGCGCTGGGGTCCCGGTTGATCTGCTCAGGTTGCTGCATGCACCAGCAGTGGCTGCACTGCAGCTGCAGGCGCTGGCTGCATGGACTGCACAGTTGCACCAGCAACATGTGGCACAGCAACAGCAGCAGCAGCAGCAGCAGCAACAGTTGCTGCGTGCCGCAGCGGGAGAAGGCAGCAGCAAAAGCCATTTGCAGCAGCAGCAACAGCAGCCATACAAGCAGCAGCAGGTGCGTGCAGACAGTATCCCTGCCTATCATCAGGGCATGCTGCAGCTGCTGCCAGGTGGCCAGGCCTACCTGGATGCAGCAGCCGCTGAGGCAGCTCGTTGGAGGCGGACTTCTGACCAAACAGCAATGCGAGTGCAGGATTATGCACTTTTCTGCTGCTACATCATCAGCAGTTACATAAAGTACAGCCTTGCAAGCACGTCAGGCCAGCAGCAGCTCAGCAGGGATGCAGTACTAGTGTCACCAGCTGCTGTGCGGCTGATGCTGGAGCTGCAGCTGCTGGCTGCTGGCCAGGTGCAGCGGCAGCAGCAGCAGCAGCAGCAGCAGCAGCAGCAGCAGCAGCAACTGCAGTGGCGGCAGCAGCAGCAGCAGGTGTTGATGGCGGAGGATAGTTTCAACACAGATGCGCTCCTTATCAACTCTTCAAATGTGCTCCACGCGCTGATCAGGGGGCTGGCTGCCACTGGCGGCAGCTGCCTGCCGCCTGAGGTGCTGCAGCAGGCTGGGCTGCAGCTGCTGCAGGCATTGGCAGCACCACTGCAGCAGCTGCAGCTGAGCAGGCCTGGCAGCTTATTTTATGACACTGCAGCTTCAACGCGTGTATTGCCTGCCGTAGGTGAAGCAGCATATGTGCTTGTGACTGCAGCATGCGGGGCAGAAACATCACGCAGCAACGAGCACGATGGTGAGCGCAATCATCAAGCAAGCATGTCGTGTGCTGCAGGAGCAACAGCAGCAGCGGCGGCGTTGAGCTTGCGTTTATTGGGGCCTGCCCAACAAGGACCTGCAGCCGGCTTCATTGACGTTGACAGAACTCCTCCTCTTCATTTTTTGGTTGCCGACAAACCTGCTTGTGATCTGCTGCATGCAGAGCCCCCAACAGGGCAGCTGCCAAGCCTGGCAGCAACACACCCGCAAGCCTACACAGCCCTCATCGACTGCTACCGGTTCTGCGAGCAGAGTGCATGCTGGTAGCTTCTCAGCTGCTGTCACATGCAGTTGCTGCAGTGCTTGGTTCTGCAGCAGCACTGAGCACCACAGCAGCAACCGCTGGCCTGGCGTCTGCCCTGACCAGCCTGGTGAAGCGGGCAGTACAGTTCATCAGAGCATCAGCGGCACTGCAAGCACAGTCAGCAGCAGCAGCTGATGCTGCTGCATGCTTTCCAGCAGCCATCATTGACATAGCTGGTTGTTGTGTGGGCAGGATAGCGAGTTCCATCTGTGACGCAAACACAAGCCACATCTTTGCCGCTCCGGGTGCTGGCAGCGCAACTGGTAACAACAGCCAGGCTGCTGCAAGTGCTGCGCTGCTGGCTGTGGTGCATGCTCGCAGCCTTGTGCAGCTGGCAGATGCCATGGAGGCAGCAGGGCTTGAGGTCTACTTCAGGTCGCTGCAGGGCAAACCATCGTTTCGAGTCAGATGGCTGAGCCAAGCAGATGCCGGTGACAGTAGGTATGAAACCGTTCAAATAAGCAGTGAGCAGCAGCAGACTGTGGAGATGCAATGGCACGTGTGGCAGCTGTGTGTGCTGCAGGCAATGCAGCACCTGCTGGCTGCTCTGGGAGCTGTGGGCATGGCAGCACCAGCACCCACCGAAGGAGACTCAACAGCAGCAGCAGCAGCAGCTGCTGCCGGTAGTGGCGGCACTGGTATTGCTCACGCCTCAAGCGGCAGCCAGCAGGTCAGGTGGGGCTACCTGCTGCAGCTGCAGCAGTCCAGCCCGCGCTGGGCAGCAGCATTGGCAGCTTATGATGCCCAGCAGCGAAACAGGGAGGAACTTGAAGTGGGAATACAGCCTAGCGCTGCAGCAGCAGCAGCAGCAGCAGCAGAGCAGCGCACACAGCAGTACGCAGCAGCCGTAGGGCTGTGCAGGGCCTTGGCAGCAGCAGCACCGCTGCCGGTGGTGTGCAACAACCCCAGCTGTGAAAGCTTTGTTGGAGTGAGTGAGGCAGCGGCTGCCCGCAAGCGTGCTCTGGCTGCAGGTGCCGCTAATGCAGCGTGGCCTGCCAGAGGGCTGACTGGAAGCGGCACAAGCATGCGTGCCGGAGCATGGCTGCTGCTGGCAAAGCGCGTGCCTGAGTAGTGTCACACATGGCACATTTGTGCAACCTGTTAAGCGTGAATTATATGTGTGATGGCATAGGATTGGCTCACAGCAGTCGTCTTGCCTTGTTCTTGCGAAAGTGTTTGATGCACGCGCTGACCTTGGGCCCCCACCTTTGCTTGTAGCGGTGTTGGTCTTCCACCTGGGCTGCTGCAACGTCTCAGTTTGTGATTGCAGGGTATCAATGATACAGTAGGATATTTGCTGCTTGTGCTGTGCTTGCTCTGCCTTCCTTCATCCCTTCGGGTGTTCTGACTTTTCTCGATGTTTGAACCCCATGAGCCTTGTTTGGCTCCTTACGGGGTGGGCCGGCGTCCCTACTTTGGTATCTGGTATTTGGTTACGCATGATGTTATGATGTGACCAGGTGCAACGCATTGCAGAGTTTACTTGCTATACTTGTCAACAAGGGTACAAGCACCATCTTACCATGGGTTGCCATAGGTAGTGGCAGCCAATCTTGCAGCGCAGCACCTGGTGGGTGCCGAATATGATTGTGTTCTGCATGCCAGGGCGGCCTACACACGCCATGTGTTGCTTGGTGTGGCATCTGCTGGGTCACCCACAGTGAGCCCTGCTGAGCTCTGCCAGGCTGCTCGTCACAGCCTACCCGCACTGAGATGAAGGCCACGCCTCCGCACCGAGCATGCTGCATCTTCAGTGATTGTGGGTTGTGGCGGTTGTGCTTGCTGGGAGTACACTGCGCAGTTGATGTCAGTTCAGACTCTGTGGCTCAGCAATCGTGCCTCTAGCTTGGCAGCAGCAGTGCCATTGTCTTTGCACTAGAGTGGTAGTACAGGTAGCGATCTGGATGGCGGTATGACTGCCGATGTCACTGTTCACATGCTGAAGTGTGCGCTGCTACATTGAATCGAGGCATGCGATGAAAATTGGGTGCCCAGCGGTTTGGAGGTGCCTCCTTCGCCAGTGATGGCTGCGCACAGCTGTGTTGCAACTAGTTGAGGCTGCTGTTGCCAAATACCAATACCAAATACCAAAGTAGGGCCACTGCGGCTGCCGTTGCAGTGTCTGCCTTCAAGGCTTGACTGAAGAGCACCGCAGCTGCCAGCTGCAGGCAGGAGTATTTTGACAGAGCCCTCCAGGGACGTGCGGTGTGCACGTAAAGTGCGGAAGTAAAAAAATAACATACAAGTCTCACATGCAGCTGGGTGATGATGCCAGCCGCACATGCAAGGTGTCCGGGCTGTGGATCCCATTCCTTTGGTGCCTGGAGCATGTGATGCATTGCGATGTGAAGAAGCAGCAGTCTAGCATGAAAAGGCAATTGCGATATTTGGTGTCCCTGCTGCCTTGTGCTGGCACGTCAAGCCGCAACAGCAACAGCAGGGCGTCAATCACGCCCAGATGTCCTGGGATGCTGCTGTCACCACCCTCCAACATGCAGGCACCTGTGCCTTGCAGCCTAAAGATGCTTGACATGGCAGACTCGAGAACATTTGCGTTCATGCCTGGCCCATTGCTGTCGCGTGCATTTCTGCACGGCGGGGCATGAGTGCAGTGCAGCATGGTGAAGCGCTGTGCATCTGCAGATTTGAACAAGATTTCGTCTACAAAGCAATTCACACTGCACTTTGTTGATGCGAGCAGCCTTAAACTGCACTTGCAGGTGCCGCCCTGGTTGTACATGCACGCATGCGCATGTGCACAGCTACCTGCCAGGTACGGCCTATAGGCCTAGCTAGCAGCCGCTATTCCAGCTGTAGACACACGCCAATCCGCTTGTGCCATCATTGTGCCACACACCCAGATGCTACCACAGCTTCAAGGTGGCGGCATCAGCTTGGAGCGTCCAGTACTAGTACTGCCCGCAGATGTCCGGAAGGCGACATGGGATGTCGCATGTAGCGAGTTCTGGAAATACAGCTTGCGCTGATAGTCACAGTATCAACCTTGTATGTTGTCGTACACATCGTCACGAAAACTGTTTCCATATTCTATAAGCTGAGCCCGCCATCTCCGCTGTACCGCACTTACGGTGCTGCGCTTGCTAAGCCTGGCTCATTGCCAGAAAAATCAGAAGTGCTGTTTATTTTACGGATCAATTTTTCCTCTGAAAGTAACAGCCGCTTCGCGGCTGGGCAGACAGCTGCCAGCTGGGATTTACAGGGTGGGCATGTGCCCGTGCATGAGCACTGCGCTTGCCTGTCGAGCACATAGCCTGCTTACAGCGCACATAACGGATGCACAACGCCGACAATGTAGCTGCTTTCAAGCCCAGCATTCGAGCATACTCGGTCATCCAACAACAAGTGCGCCCAACAGGTCTGCAGCTGCCTACAGAAAACAAGGTTTGCCAAGTCCCTCAATATGTGCTGTCCGCAGGAATTCAAGGCCATAACCCACAGTTCAACTTGCAGCGGACTTCTGGCTTGTGCATTCACAGGAGGCAAGCAGTCTAGCAGCGTCTTCTGCAGTCCCTGTAGCCTTGCATCACAGCAGTACTGCTGCCTGACCCACAACCGTCCCAACCGCAACAGCAGCAGGGGCGGCAACAACAGCAAGCCTGTCTCCTCTTGCTTTGGTTATTGGGGGGTCAAATCCAAGCAACCCCTGGCACAGCTGCACGAGGTGAGTGCGTCATGGGTGCGTATGCTACGCACCAACAAAGCTGTTTGGTACTCCACTGTCCGGCTTGAGGTAGCAGACAGGGGGCGGCTGCATGTAGTTCTGCCAGACATGGCAGCAGTCGCCCGTCAGTTGCGGCCGCACCGTCATCTGAATGCCTTGTTGCGCTGATACCTGGCTGCGCTTTTTAGGGTGCTATGTTTGCGGCATGGCAGCCGCCGCATGCAACTGCTGCCACCACAGCTAGAACTGCTTGAGCTGCTGGTGTGTGCAACATCAAAGCACGCTGTTAACGGCAGCAGCGGCATCAAGATGCGGACCAAGCAGCATGCACAACAGCAGCTTGTTAAACTGATTCCTGCACTGCTTGCAAGTGCCATGTCTTGCAGGTGCTCATCTGGCTGGGCGCCCAGCTGCCAAGCTCGTCACAACAAGAAGGAAGGGCAGCGCCTTATCCTATATCCTGCAGCAGCATTTATGTCATATTTGTGCATTGTGATGAGGCACAGACGCCTCCGGCAGCAGCAGCGGCAGCAGCAGCGGCAGCAGCGGCAGCAGCGGCAGCAGCGGCGGCAGCAGCAGCAGCCAGCCGCCATTTGCAGAGGCATCACCAGCAGCAGCAGCAGCAGCAGCAGGCACGAGGGTACATGCAACTGAACCACCATGGCCAGCAAGCGACATGACAGCTGTATGGTTAGTGGATATTGCACCACCACCAGCAGCACCAGCAACAGAGTTTGCAGCACCAGCACCAGCAGCAGCAGCAGCAGCAGCAGCAGCATACAGCCAAGGATCCGAAGCAGCAGAGCCGGTGGCAGCAGCCAGCAAGCAGGGCCTGCCTGTGGTCCCGCTGCTGGAGCTGTCCGCAGCAGTGCCTGCGCTGAGCCCGCTGATGTGCGTGCCAGTGTCGCCGGCTGCCACCGCAGCCCCAGGAGACGCTGGCAGCATCTTCACCTGCGCCGACCAGGAGCTGCAGCAGTATGCTGAGTCGGCGCAGCCAATACAGCTAAATGTTGCTCTGTAAGAGTCGGCGATACAATGAACAGACTGGATGCATAAAAAGTATGCTGCGGCGCTGTACAGCACATGTGGTTCAAGTTGCCTTCTCGTCTGTAGTGACCCAGGATTGGCACATTTTTTGCTTCCTAGTGATAGCAGCACTAGCAGTACAGCATGTAGTTGTCGCTCGAACCGCGGCCAGCGCCTTTGTTCCCCTACAAAACAACTCCATCTCTGGATTAACGGGAGGAGGAGCCTCCCGAATCAGACTGAGGCAAGCAGACCTACGTTGGGCCATTATAAACGAAACGGACTAGTAGTTTGAAGCAAATTCAAGCGCAAGGCTTACAAAGATGCTGACAACGAGAGAAGCGATGACTTGCATGCACAGGCCAGCAGCCTGCATAGGTGCAACCAATGTGTTATGTGACGATGTCACATAACACACGCATCAAATCCTGCAGCATTTGTGCAATGTAACACGCAGCCGAGCGACAACCACGCTTTCACTACAGCCCTGTGGGTACAGGGCTTATGTGAAAGCTGCAATTACAGCATCGCGCGCGTAGGACTGACACGACGGGTACCCGACCTGACCGGTCAAGCCTCAGCATGCGGTATGCTGCGCCTACCGTGACTGCTGGTCGTGGCGCGGTTGTGCGTGCTTGAAGTACAGTTCAGTTTTGATGTTGGTTGGGTCTTTGTGGCTCAGCAATCGTGCCTTAAGCTTGGCATCAGCAGTGCCTTTGTCTGCGCACCAGAGTGCTAGTTTAAGGTTGCATCCTATGTGGCTGTGTGAGTGCCGCTGTGACTGTACACATGTTGAAGTGTTTGCTGCACCACTTATAGTTCAGGCAAGAAACTTACTGGAGTGTGCAATGATTCGGAGATGCCTGCTTTGTGAATGATGACTGTGCACACCACTTGGCTTTGGTACCTTGGTAACTTGGCTAAGTATATTTGGCTGCACCGCAAAGCACACGTTACTTGTCACAGCAACCATGCTATGAGCACGCTGAAGGCATGCAAAGAACACACGGCAGTGTTGCCGTTATCAGTGCCTGACCAGCAAAAAAAGACCGACATAGCAGACTCAAATGTACACTTTTATTCAAGCCTGGCCTCGCTGCTGTCGCCTGCAGTCCAGCATGGCGGGGCAGGAGTGCAGCACAAACATGGTGCAGCGCTGCACCCCTGCACACTTGATCAACATCTCGACCACACTGCGAGCACATTGCACTATTCCTGATGTGAGCAGTTCCAAGCTGCACTTGCAGGTGCCACCCTGGCTGTACATGTCAAGACTCAAAAGATTTGTTTTGTCTGGCCACACTGCTGTCGCCTGCATTTCAGCATGGCGGGGCATAAGCGTAGGACAGCTTGCAAGCCAATTGGTCAAGCGCTGCACATCTGCACACTTGAACAGCGTTTTGAATGCACTGCATGCACGCACCACACTTCCTTGACACCACAATATTTGGCGCGAATGTCGCATTTGCAAAGTGCATAAGCATATGCCACGGCGCATGCGCGCTGGCTGTACATGAGCACAAGCGCACCTGCATGGTAGCCACACACCCAGCTGCTACAATAGGTCTAGACATACACACAATTTGCTTGGTGCGCTGTCGCTCCCGTCGTATGGCCATACATAGCAACAGCTGCCAAGCCAGCTGCTTTCCAGATGACGTGCTGACGCAGCAACAGAGAGCCTCACACACTCAAGCAAGGAGTACACGCATGAATGCATTATGCTGTGCTGGATGCTGTGCATGCACGAGGGGTGCTTTCACCAGGCACACCATGATCAAACAACATGGTAGGCCAACTTGAAGTCTAAGCACTCCAGTGCAGGTCGAATGCCTGGCCAACCGCTAGCTGCAGCCCCGAGACCTTGAGCACGCCACTCACACCATCAAAGCTGACGTCAGCCGCAAGAACCTCCTCGCCGTTGACACGCACCGCCGCCCCCGCCGCGCCGCTGCCCACTCCCAAAACGTGTACACTGCTCACCCGCAGCGTGCCTGCCGCTTCCCCGCTGTTCGACACGACGCTGCTGCTGATGCTGCCCGTACGGGCATCTGCCGCGGCGACGGCGGTGAAAAGGACCTGCACCGAGTTCTCTGCTGTCACCTCAGGCGCGTCGGCCTCGCCGTCCATGAACAGCATGCCACACGACACCAGACGGTCTGCATGCTGCTGCCGGGAACTCCTGCAGAACTCCTCCGCCGTGTACGGCGCCACGCCTCCAGCCGCCGCATCCTCAGCAGCTGTGCTGCTGGGAAGCGCCACCACCAGCGTGACCGGAGAGACCCGCACATCACGCGTCACCAGCGCGGGCTGCTGCAGCGGTACAACCGTACCGCCCCGGTAGTGCACCGCGATGTCGCCGACCGGCACCTCCAGCTCGACCGCCTGGCCTGCTGGCCCCTCGACGACCAGCGGGCTGTAGTCCCAGGCGCTGTACCACGCTCCCGCGGTGAAGTACGGACTGATGCTGCTCGTGTCGGGCGTGATGACAGGGCTGACCAGCAGCGCCTCCCCCACCATCCACTGCGCCTCTGCGCTGCGTGCCCCGGCGTCGCGTGGTGCGGCGAAGAACAGCGGCCGCAGCACGGTGCCGCCCTTGCTGTGGGCCAGGAACAGGCTGCTGTACATGTAGGTGAGCAGCTGGTAGCGCAGGCCGTAGGCCTTCCTGGCTGCTGCTGCCACAGACGGCCACCTGTTTGCGGGTGGGGGTGTGAGGTTTTGAGCAGCAGCGGCAGCAGCGCGCGACAGGCACTACTCAGAGCGGCAACTTCAAGATGATGAATTATGGCAGCTGGTCGTATGAACACTGTAGCCTTTGTTCACTGCTAGTGTTAGTTAGAGCGTGTTGTTGGGTGTGAAACAGACAGGGTTTTTGAGTATCTGAGGCTGCAGGCCTGCCGTGCAGCAGCTGCTGTCACTGCTCAGAGGCTTCGCACAACAAGGGGCAGCAAGGTAGACAGCCATTTGCCAACCCCACCCTCCTGGCGCAGCAGTGCTGTGTGGCTGTGTGGAGCCACAGTTGCAGGGTGACCGCATGTCTGACCGTCCCCTCCACTGTTTGAGGGGCACGATACGGCGCCGACTTGCTGCAGTGCCAGATGTTGTTGTGCAAGCAGCTGCTGTCATGCTGCAGCATCATGCAACAAAATCATGCCCCTGGAGCCAAGTCACAGAGCATGCCGCCTTCCGCGCTGACCTGTAGAACTCGTGGTGGCGGGCTGGGTAGCCCATGTGGTTGCGGCTGAAGGTGTAGAAGGCGCCAGCTTGGGCCCACCTGCAGCAGCAGCGGAGTGGCTTCAGCGCCAGCCAAGTGATGCAGCCGCAGTCAAACCGGCTCCTAGCATGCTGCTCGGGTAAGCAGTGCCAATCAGCAGGTTGTGTGGCGTGCATGCGCCCGGTGCAAGTGCTGCTGCTGCTGCTGCTGCTGAGCACTGGCACGTCACAGTTAGTTAACTTGTGGCAGGGCTGCTTGTGCCGGCTGCCTGACAGTCTGCTGTTGCCGGCCAGCCGCCTCACACTCCCTCAAGCACAGCCAGGCCATCATGTCCCTCGCTAGCACGTCTGGCGAGTTACACAAACGCTTGCCCTCGCTGTTGCGCAGCTGAACGCACTAAGCACTACCAATGCTTGCGAGTACAGGTGGACACACGCGCACCCCAACAGTTAGCAACACACTCACTCAGACCTGGTCAGCACTTCCACTATTGCAGAGCTGCTTGTTCTCAGCATCAGCAACCCCCAGCAGGCGCAGGCGCCTGCACGCACACCCTTCAACCCCTCAGCAACTTCAATGGGCCGCTGTGTTGCTGTTGCGTTCTCACCTGTTGCAGAGCTGCTCGTACTCGGCTTCCGGCAGCCTGTTCTCGTTCTGCCAGGGGTCACCGTCCTGGGTGGCGTCGATGAAGCCGCAGATGTCAGCACCCACCATGGGCATGCCCCAGATGTTGCTGTTGATAACGCCTGCAGAAATCAACGGTTACATCACAATCACCAAGTGTCACGGTCTCTGAACGGCTGGAAAGTGCCTTGATACCATGGTACCAGCTCAGGTGTGGGTACATGCGGGAGAGTTGAAGAAGCATCAGTTCAAGTGTGGTACTAGGCACATTGCTTATCAAACACGTAAGTGCTGTCAACATGAGCCCTAATCACACACAGCATCGGTGTACATGAGATTGATGTAATATCACCTGCACTTTTGCTGCTGCTGCTGCTGCTGCTGCTGCTGCTGCTGCTGTTGCTGCTGCTGCTGCTGCTGCTGCGCCAACCACCCGCCCAACCACGCCACGCACCTGCAATGCTGTAGAAGAGGTTTTCCCAGTTGCCTGCGTTGTCGCCGGTCCAGTGCGCGGTGTAGCGTCCTGCACCTGGAAAGGTAGACCTGCAGGTGATGACACATGTTATCAGCAGCAGCAGCAGCAGCAGCAGCAAGCAGCGGCGGGTGTTGTTGCTGCACATGCATGCTGTCACCCAGCCAGCATACCGGTAATCGTACTAGAAAGACAGGTGAGCAAGTAATTTGGACAGATACATTGACCACCGAAGCTGCGGATCTGACTAAAGAGTCACCGCGACAGCTTGAACCTCCTGCTGCTGCTCCCTGCGGTTGCTTCTGCTTCTGCGCTTGCTGATTCCAACGGGGCAGCCTTCTCCTCAAACAAGCTGCTACCGCTCCTGCAAAACCACTTTCACCTTTCGCCTGCATCCTTGCTACCATGGCTATTAATCCCTAAGCAGCCTCCTCATCTAGCTGCTGCTTAGCGGCTGCCATTCTCATCGCTGCTGCTGCTGCTGCTGCTGCTGCTGCTGCTGCTGCTGCTGCTGCTGCTGCTGCTGCTGCTGCTGCTGCTGCTGCTGCTGCTGCTGCTGCTGCTGCTGCTGCTGCTGCTGCTGCTGCACATCAGTCACCAGCAGTGCCCACCTGGACACCAGGAAGGGCCTCTTTCCAGTCACCTCCACCGCAGCCTCATAGTGGGACTTGGCCATTGCAGCGCCGTACAAGTTGTGGGCATCGTACTCCAGAGACCCATCTGCATGCTTTGCTGTCGGTGAGATGACGTTGCTGCTGAGCGGCGCTGTGCGCGGCTGGCCCGGCCCCTTGTAGTTGTGGATGGCGTAGGGCGGGAAGGCCAGGCTGTTAGAGGCCGCGGGCTGCTCACACTTCATCACACACGTCGACAGCATCTTGTACAGCTCTGCAGGATGAAGCAGCAGCAGCAGCAGCAGCAGCAGGGTGAAGGGAACCGGATATGGAGCTATGTTTCTGGTTGAACCTAGGTTTTTGGTTAATCCTAGCCCGCGCGTGCACGGTCAGTGGCCTCCTCAGCAGGTCTGCAGCTGAGCTTGAGTGGCAGCAGCTCTTTGAGGCCAATGAGCAGTGCTTTGCCAGCTGCTGGTGTCATCTGATTGGGCTGCTGCTGCCCTGCTGCTTTACGCTACCCAATGCACCAGTCATCAGCAATGGCTGCTGCCCCTGCTGCTGCAGCTGCTGCTGCTGCAGCTGCTGTTGCTGCTGCAGCTGCTGCTGCTCCATGCTCACCGCTGATGTTGCCGTCCTTGGGCACCTGCATCTCAAGCCCTGCAGCAGTGACAACCCGGCAGCACATAGGACACCCAAGGCACATTCGGTGAAATCCCGTGCACACATATCAGCGTGCATGCTTGCCGGCCGTTGTATTGAGTATGCACATCATCGGCACAACACATTCACGGGGCCCATGTGTGACCTCATATGGTTGCTGCTTGCTGCAGCATGTACTTGCTGCGGAATTCAGCTGCCATTCATGCCATAGCTGCTGCCGCTGCGATTGCCATTGATGCTGTTTATATGAGGTTGAAAACACGTTTGGCAGCAGCAGAGACTTGAGCTGAAGCCTACAGCCGTTGCTACTTCTTTGGCTGTGTTGGCATGCGAAGCTCTGCGCTGGGGTGTCACTTGTTGTGCGTGTTGCAAGTTCCTGCTCCTCCTCCTGCTGCTGTTGCTGCTGCTGCTGCTGCTGCTGCTGCTGCTGCTGCTGCTGCTGCTGCTGCTGCTGCTGCTTTGTGTCACTCACAGTGCATGTTGGAAGCCACTGCCACGTCTGGCTTGCAGTTCATGCCACTGCAGAAGTTACTGCAGGAGAAAGAACAGGCACAGGCACAGCCACAACAAAAATGGCAGACAGCACAGCATACAGTAGTCGCGGTTGAGAGTACAGATCCAGCGCGTGCTTCAGGCGCGGCCGCAGCTGCTCGCCAAATGAAACAGCCTATGCACCCAACAGCAGCCTATGCCCCACACAGCAGCAACTTACGGTGTTGCTCAGCATCCACAACTGCTGCATGACTTTTACGGGACTATGTTGACCGTTTGCCGCACCACACCATTTCTTAGCACTCTCTCGTGCCCATCCATCCGCCACCAGCTGCTGCCAACTTGGCAGTTGAAATGGCGCATGCATTCACCCTGCGCCATGCAACACGCCACCATCTACTGTTTTGCAGCGCCTTGCAAGTCTTTGACCTGGCCTCAATCATGTCCAGCCCAGACAGCTACATGGCACAAATATCTTTACTAATACTGTTACTAACAGTGTTAAATGTGGGACCGTCACCCACCTGGCTTCGTTCATGTCCAGCCACAGGCCGCTCCAGGGCACCTGTTTGTGGAAGCGATCGATCTTGCGCTGCAGCCAGGGCCCCACTGCAGCTGATGACATGTAGTCGGGGTACACCGAAGGGCCTGGCCACACCTGCAGCCAAAGCAGACGCACACGGCTTGCACACTGGATGATGAGCGAGCATCATCGGGGCAGCCATGGCCGAGATGCTGTTGCGGTTGCAGCGGCCATACACTGGCAACCTAAGGCGAGCTGCTGAAACGGGATTCCAACGCTTGCATCGTCCAGCCATGCGTTGTGCCCTGAAAATAACTGTTGCATGTTCAGTTGAGATCTGCTGCCAAGTGTGTGAATGCACAGCAATGCTTGCTGGCCTCACTTCAACTGCAGCAGCTGCTGTCTTATCTCTGTACTGCCCGTCACCTGTGCCACAACTGTTGCCGTGCTCATCACTGCTGGCTGGTCAAACACCAATACAGCATGTTATAACGCACGGTTGCCTCCCTGCCCTCACCTGGCCCACAAAGGTCTCCTTGCCGGTGTAGTCCTTGATCCAGATGCTGTCCTTGCTGCCCTCCTCATACGCAGAATAACCGTTACTAACGGCCACGCCAGCATCCAGGATGGGGATCCAGTGCTGGCCCCGGCTGTGTAGCGCCTCGACAAAGCTGCTCATTGCGTGCGCTGGGTACCTGTGGGGGTCAAACTCGGCGTTCCTGAACCTGTTGTGCATGTAGTCGATGTCTGCAGAGCAAGCACGCAAGGGCGGAGGCAAGCGCCTGTCAAGTACACATGAATGGTCGGCGGCGATGCGCGCCTAGGGCCGGGCAGTGCATCTGGTCCGCGATTGCAGATAGGTAGTGCAGTTTGAATACAAGCAAGCTATGCCAGCCCTGCTGCTGCTGCTGCTGCTGCTGCTGCTGCTGCTGCTGCTGCTGGTGCTTCCACCACAAGCACCTCACTTCCCTGCACACCCATACCACTGGCAGCTCAGCACAGACACTCCCCAAGGCTGTGGGCACGCCGGCTGCTGTCAGCGGCATGCAGCACAGTTTGTGTGTGTGCTGCAGCCGCTGGCTGGCTGCCGTGCCTCACCAGACCAGATCGTCTCCAGGGGCAGCCCTGCTGCACTGTGGTTGGCAACCACGTCCTGGACGTACTCCAGGTTGGGGTAACCCCTGGCGGGTGAGGACGGCAGCAGCAGCAGCAGCAGCAGCAGCAGCAGCAGCAGCAGCAGCAGCAGCAGCAGCAGCAGCAGCAGCAGCAGCACCAGCAGCAGCAGCAGCAGCAGCAGCAGCAGCAGCAGCAGCAGCAGCAGCAGCAGCAGCAGCAGCAGGGAGGACAAGCACAACAGTTGACATGGGGTCATCACCCCGAGCATTACGAACATGTGTGCCTGAAAGCAGCACCCAGCAGTAATGGAGCACATGAGCACATGCATGACAAGCGCAAACACCCGTTGGCAGCCTCAAGATTAAACAGTTTGTTGGCACCTGCTTGCTGCTGCTGCTGCTGCTGCTGCTGCTCACCACTTGCTCTGGTGTAGGCCCAGCGACCAGTATGGCGGCAGGGCAGGCCTGCCGATGACCTGGTGGTACTGCCGCACCACCTCCTCGGGGGAGGGGCCTGTGAAGAAGTACAGGTCAACCAGGCCGCCAATCACCCTGCAGCAGCAGCAGCAGCGGCATCATCATCATCATCATCATCAGCAGCAGCAGCAGCCACTTTTTGGCGATTGCGACCCTGCATTGCACTGCGCACTGTCATTGAGCTCAAGAACATCAGCCTGGCAGGTGGAGCTGCTGGCAATTAACGGTCGGCTGCCTGCAGAGATTTAAGTTACTACACTAACCAGCTTTTAGCTGGCACTACTAGCAAGGCAGTTGGCATCTGTACATGCATGCAGACAGGTCAAGCGTTCACTACCAATCTCCAAGCACCGGTGCACTTTGAACCCAACCCGCACCACAGCACGGCATGTACTGCAGCCAAGGCTGCTGGCACGTCAGCGGCTCCGCACACAGCGCTGCTCACTTGTACGTCAGCGCCGTCGCATCCGCCGCGACATCCATGCCGTTGCTGTTCAGCAGCAGCACCCCGTGCGAGCTGCCGTCCTTGTTGGTCTGGACGTAGAACGGGTGCACGCCGTACAGGTTGGCGTACTCGTTTGCAGAGCTGATGTCCCTGGCCCACAGCGCGAGTGTGCGGCCGTCCCGGGGCATCATGAGGCCTGCTGGGTTGGTGAACTCCCCGAGGCCGTACACGTCAGCGTCTGCCGGCAGCGCTGTGGTGAGCTGGATGTACTGGTCCTTGAACAGGAACCTGCAGCGTCAACACCAGCATCATCAGCAGCAGCCTGCTGCTGGTGGTGACGATGGCTAAACCAGCCAGCTTACTTCAACTCGCAGTGGCTCTGCCACCGCAGCAGGCCCGCAGCAAAGACAGTGTGACGCCATTTCTGTTGTGTTTGGATTGCAGACACAGCATCAGCATCAGCATCATCATCATCATCATCATCATCATCATCATCATCAGCAGCAGCAGCAGCAGCAGCAGCAGCAGCAGCAGCAGCAGCAGCAGCAGCAGCAGCAGCAGCAGCAGCAGCAGCAGCAGCAGCAGCAGCAGCAGCAGCAGCAGCAGCAGCGGCAGCAGCGGCAGCAGCGGCAGCGGCAGCAGGGCCACCCGCCCTCACCTGTGCCCTGTGGTGTCAAAGATTGCGCTGCCGTCTGCCTTCCTGATCACATGTAGGGCAAAGGGCTGCCCCTGAGCCAGATCCAGCACGTCATAGGTGAGCTGGCTGCTGCTGAGGCCGGGCTGGGGTCCAGGCCTGCAGGGACAGATCCATGATGAGCATGTGGATGTAATTGTAGTAAGATGACTGTAACAGATAGTTCACTAAGACACTGCCAGATGGTCTCATGTTTGAGCATGTTTGAGCTCCGACCACACGTTGCAGATGTAGACTTGCATGTCAGTGTGTGTGGAGGTCGGATGGCAGTGCCAGACAGGTACAAAACAGTGCCAAACAGGGTCAACGTTAGACAGGTTAGGCCAGGCCTTCTTGAGCTCCTGGCAGAATTCTGCAGATGCAAATTGCACTGGAGTTGATTGGACAATGCAAAGCAAAGCTTCAATTCAAATAGCGGAGCGCCAGGGAAGATGAGTTTTCACGCTGACATTGCAGGGTGCAAAGGCCAATACAGAGTTGGTCGATAAAGCAGCAGCTCGCTTCAAGCAGCAATGCTGTGGTGATGCAACAAAGCATGCAATGAGCAGTGCCTTAGGTCAAGTGAAGCTGGGAAACAGCACAGCAGCTTGTTTTCAGGCAGCAGCAGCAGCAGCAGCTTCTGGTAACAAACATCCAGTACTGGCTGCTGCCAGCCGTCATGCCGCTGGTGTTGTGTCTCATCATTTCTGCCAGGTGGCTCAACCTGTCTGAGCCCTAAGTGCAGCTTGGTACATGAAGCAGCTATTACATGCAGCACCTGCCGCATGCAGCAACTGCTTCAACAGCAATGGTCACCATGGGACTGATATTACTTGCAGTGCAGTCTAAAGGCCAAGCTGCTATCTAGGACCTAGCATATCTGTTTGTGAACCCTGGAAACCGCCTAGATTGATATCACCTGGGCACGATGCTCTCAGGCACCTCCCATCGCTGCTGGCCGACAGGTTGAATCCTGACGCGCAGCCTGTGTGCTGTCTCTGGTGTGACCTCAACGGACAGCTGCCTAAAGCTGGATCCATACTCCTGCAGGGCATCGCTACTTAGACTAACTTGTGTTGTGTAGGCCAAGCCACCTGCGGCAGCGAGTAATGCACAGCGCCAACCACCAGGTTGAGTTGATGCGGCAGCAGGAGCACTGGCAGCAGCTGTTGCAGCTGCCAAAGTCAACTAACATGCATTAACACTAAAATATTCGTACAGAGCTTCTAATTGACTTGCCTGCGCTTGGTTGGCTGTGATCTACCGTGTAGCTGCTCCATTGGACGACGTCTGCTGCTGCGCCTGCAAGACAGACATCCGATGGCACTAGCAGAGTAAGATCCGCATCAAACATACGTGTGTCAGTATAAGATACTTTGCGAGCCATCCAAACAGCATCAACGCCTCGTTCATGATCCCGCCCACCTGCATCTGCCACAGCCGTGGCACAGAACGCCAGCAATAATGAACATATGCAAGTTCGTATAGCCATTTTTCACGCCAAAAATTTACGTATCAGGCATGTGCTGCTTGCTCCAGCTTGCTGACCAACGCAATTACACTGTGCACATGGCAACGTTGGTGCTACTTTAAAAATACTATAACTCCATGAACGAGTTGAAAATGTTCCAATACGGCAGTTAAATAGTAAGTGAGAAATGCAAGCTAGACGGCCAACAGCCACCGTTTGCTTGCAAACAAGTTTGTATGGGAGTGAAGGCTGCGTGTCGAATGGTGCCCAGATCTAAGGCTTGGTATTTGAACGAATGTTGGACAGATATATGCCTACACGAGGGTCTTATGTAGCTGGCGCAACATGCCGTCTGACAAACCCTGCCAAATCAGCACACGTCGGCGCGAGACTCTTTGTAGTTGCGGTCCCGTGCGTGTGACGCTAACGTTCTGTTGCCGCAAAATCATGACAGTGGCAGCCATACAGACACGACGTACCCGCGCTCGGCTGCGCTGAGGAGCACGTGAGCGTAGCTCACTAATGCAAGGCCCAACGCGCAGAATCAAACATCTGCCGACACCTACACTATAGCACCAACTTCAAGGGGCACATCGCTGCGCACGAGTCGGCTGCAGCTGCAAGGCGCCACAACGACGAATTCAGCTAGGTCGCGCTTGAAAGCATACAATGCCAGAGAAACGAATGCGAATCAGCAGCACACTGTTTTTGACCAGAGCATATGTTTGCGGTCAACGAACCAACACACATAGGTAAGAAGTTCCATTGTAATTGATGTGTGGTAGTGCAACATCACGGCTGCATGCAGCCAACACCCAGCACCAGCCCAGCAAACACCAGCAGAAGCCTCAGAACGCGCCCACAGTGAGCTCAAGTATACTTGCAGGACATGCAACAGTTTCTGCACTATCGCGCTTGAGCCGGGACAGCGCTGCTGCTGCTGCTGTACGCAGGCAGACCCCAGTGCTCAGGCTCAAACTGCTCCAAGCTGCTGAGCACCGCGGCAGCACCCAGCCCCTCTAAATGGCTCTTGCCAAGGTTTGCATCAGGGACCATGACAACGTGCATGCCTGCAGCAACGCCAGCCTGCACGCCGGTGGGTGCATCTTCAAACACCAGGCACTGGGCTGGGCTTGAAGGCTGCTGCGCAAAGCTGCCCGCTGCTTGCAGGAAGATCTGCGGGTCCGGCTTTCCCTGCAACACAATGTTGAAGCAACAGCGGTACGCCAGGCCTGAGCCAAGCAGCAGATTCCATGTCTGCATCATCGATGGAGTACTGAATCTAAGAAGCAATACCTTGGCATGCCCCATCAATGCCTTGGAATGGGCCCAGCCTTTCCTTGTTACTGCCCCAAAGACTTCTTGATAATCTGATTTGGGCTCAAACAATCGCAACAGCGCCAGCAGCACACAAATCACCAGGCCATTGACAACAGCATGGCACTGTGCGGAACGGCGGCAAACAGGGATGTGCTGCTGTACTTGCTGTGCCTACCACATGCTCCTGCTGCTTGGACACTTCTGCCTATCAGAGAGCAACTCCATCTTGGGCTGCGCCCGCTGCCCATGCACAGCACATGAAACGTTTGAACATGCACATATCACCCGCCAATTGGTGCCCTGGCCTCCTGCTGTTTGGGAAGGTGGAAGTCCGCTGACATGTACACATCGCTCTTTTCATCTTGCATTCCCAGCACACCGGGGCCCACCTTTGTGACCTGGTCTCCCGTCACAATGAGGTCAAACAGGTCAAACAGTTGACCGTGCCGCTGCGTCTTCACATCAAAGTGGCGCCGGTGCGAGGACGTGGCCACTGCTATAGGCACCTGGTGCCCATGCAGGTGCCTGATGAGCCGCTCTGCGCCTGACAGCAGCACGTTGCAACAGCCACGCCGGAGCGTGAGGCAAGCGCATCACCCCCAACAGTCGTGCTGCATGGCTGGCTGAAAGGGCGTTGCTGCTGCAGCTCGCAAGCCTCGGGCGCTCCCGGCGAGTTGCTGCGGCTGCTGGTCAGTCGCCTGCTGCTGAACAAGACATCCCTGCGCACCTGCGCTGCTGCTGCTGGCTGCTGCTGTTGACTCTGCTGCCAGTGTCGTCACTTGCCTGCCTGTACATACCTGTCCTTATTCTGCTGCTGCTGCTGCTGCTGCTGCTGCTGCTGAACATTAGCCCAAAGCTTCATGCATCCCTGGCATCAACAGGCTGTTCAAGAAGGGCCTGTCACCATCATGTGCTGCGGCTGCTGCTGCTGCTGCCAGCCGAGACAAGCATGCGGCGTCTCACCTGGCATGAGGGGGCTGCTGGGGAAGAGCCTGTCCAGAATTGCCTCGCGCTGCTGCAGGAACTGCTGCGCCGTGAGCTGGCCATGCAGCTGCAGGTCATCTATCAGCACCTGCAGCGCATCACAGGGACGCAGGTGCAGGGTTGGCCGCCGGCGCAGCTTGCATGCTGAGTCAGCACCGCTGCGCTGTGACCTGGCCGTGCAGCGGTAGGTCTCAGCTCCAAGGTCATCAACAGACACTGGAGCACTCTAACAACCTGATCACACGATCCACGCCGCACCAAAACAAACCTGTTTTCCATGTCTTTGCCGCCACAGCTGCTGCTGACTTGATGTCTGAGGTTGTATCCCCTGTGTTCAAACTTGACAAAGCGATACAGCGCGCCCGCCCACCTGAGCAGCATCCAGCGCCTTTTTGCCCATCATCTTGACCTTCAAGTCCCAGCTGAACTCCTGCAGGACAGACAGCAGGCAGCGCCACACGTCGGCTTGTTACTGACATATATGTAACAAAGCATGGTGACTCCCACATGAACTCTTGCGGGACAAACAACAAGCAGCTCGACAAGCACAGGGCAGCGAGCGCAGCCACTGAAGGACAGGTGCATAGGCTGTGTGGGGCCAACTGCGCAGCAAGCTGCTGGGAATCCCAGCACGCTGCAGCACAGCAGGTTGGCCCCGACTCTGCCAAGCATGCATGCAAGAATGTGCGGTGCTGTCGGTCAATCCAAGCTGCTGCCATCACCAACACATATGCAACCACTGCCAGCAGTACCCAATGTTTGTTTGTCACAGGCTGATGTGTTGTGGTCGCATCTGCATCTGCACCTGCGCCTGCTGCTGCTGCTGCTGCTGCTGCTGCTGCTGCTCACCTTGCCCAGTCCTGCAAGGATCTCCTGCTGTGCAATGGTGTAGAAGGTCTCGGTGTCCAGCAGCAGGCCGTCCTGCAAGAGTGACAGGCGCCCAGTAGCAGTAGTAAGTGCAGTGGGTTGCTTGCAAGATCACCTCTGCTAGTACTGCAGCATGGCTGTTATTGAAGCTATGCATGAGGTGTTGTGCAGCCCAGGTGGCAGCCTGCAGACAACCAGTGCAAAGGGTTATGACCATGGCTGGTACACACCATATCAAAGATCACATGCGTTATCTGCTTGGTCGCCATGTGTCTCGCGCTTGCAGAAGTCACTGTTAGCCCGCCTTGCTTGTGCTGCTTCAATATACAGCCAGGCCTCCTGCTGCTGCTGCTGCTGCTGGTGCTGCTGCTGGTGCCTTTGCTGCTTCCCGCAGTAAGCATAGAGCTGGATACAATCGAACGGCAGGTAGGAAAATTTTATTAGTTAAACGCTTAAAGGTGTCGATCATAATTCGTGGTGACTTGAATGGCCAGGGAGTGACCATGTTCTGACTAGGGCTCAGCACCGGCAACGTGCATACCAGTTCACTGTCGGAGCCGCATTAAACAGCGATGCAGTGCTGGACTGCCTTACTACAAAGTCTGATGTTTCCGTGGTTGAGCGGTAGCTGTCGCAGCAGCAGTGACAGCATAACTGGCAGCAGCACCCCAGCTGTCACCACTAGGCACACTTGCAACTTTCAAAACTCGCTGGATGATTCCCACGTCGTCTGCACACCAAGTGTTTTCATGAGCCGGGAAAGCAACAACGCGTCAGTGGTACACATTTCCCAGCCTGACAACGATGCAGCAGCAGGAGGAGCCCAAGCTGATTGTGCTGCTGGCAGGCACAGCAGCAGCGGGCGGCGCAGCAGGACCAGCTGCTGCATCAGGAGGCGCCTGGCTGCAGCTGTCACCTGATACCATGCACCAGCACAGGCTGCACAGCCAGCAGATGTGCCTGGTGCGCAAGGGGCCTCCATGGCCAATCCACTTTGGATCTTGTGCTTGCGTTCACGTGGCTGTCGGTGGGAGAGCTGGTATGCTTTGCACACATGCTTGCGCACAATGCTCCGCTTCCAGTACACAGAGCTGTTTCTGCCCCAGTTCACAAACACATCACACACGCCTTATCTTGCCATACCAGGTAGGGGTGTGTGTTGCCGAGCCAGCAGCAGCAGCAGCAGCAGGCAGCCCATCTCCTGCCTCCCTTACAGGCCTAAGCCCCAGCAGGTTTGGCCCTGCCCAAACCCCAGCCCTAAACCCTGCTGAGGTTCAACTCGCGGACCTGGCACAGCGAGCAGGCATCAGCAGCGGCAGCAGTGACGACCAACAGCAGCAGCAACAGCAGATGCCAGGTCAGCTGTTGCTTCCAGTTGTTGTTTGGCCATGTGCCAGGCTGGCACGTGGTTCAGCACTGCTAAGCCCTGGAGCATGGGACAGCTTGACTCAGCCGCCAGGTGGCAGCTACCTGTCCCTATATGAACAGCCGCCTGCAGCGGCAGGTGGGTGCAGTGCTTTGCTGCCGGGACACTGCTTGGTACATGCTAACGCAACAAACTGGGGTAAGCAGCACCTCAGCCTAATGATTAGCTGTATCCGCTGGTGTTTCATGTTATGCAAGCGGGTCTCAGCCCGGCTAGCTTTGTTGAGCATGTGTGTACCTGCAGCCGTTGTGTTGTGCAGCAGCAGCAGCATCAAGCGTCTCTGACAGTGGCTCTAAAACACATGCATCGGTTCGCCAAGTCATCTCTTCAGGTCATGCGTGTTGTACCACACTTGCTGCCCCTGCAGGCCCTCTTGCAGCAGCAGCCAGCTTGCTCCTGCAGCTTTGCACAGACAGCAACAACGGCCTTCCCCTAACCCCACAGCACATTAAACCCCTAAACCTTGCAGCTGCAGCACTCCGGGGTACCAGCCCAAGCCCGGCAGGGTTCACAACACCCAGCAAAACCCCAAATCCAACCAGCAGGACGGCAGGACTGGCGTCCTCAAGCAAGAAGTCGAGCAAAAAGGGCAGTGCAAGCAAAGCAGGGCAGCAGCAGCAGCAGCAGCAGCAGCATGCCAACAGCAGCAGCAGCGCCAAGCAGGCTGATGTGGCAGCGCAGTGGCAGCTGAGGCTACTGCAGGGTGGCGTTGATTGGTCAAACATCAAGCACAGGCAGCTGATGCAGCAGCTGGCACTCAGGCACCTGATGGGCAGGGCCCTGCTGCCAGGTGTGCCGTCTCTGCCGGCACACGCACTCCTTTCAAATGCACTCACACGATCCACGTTGCTTCCCAAGTGGCACATAAATGTTGGTTGCCGAGTCGTCCCTATCCTGATTGTGCATGCAACCGCACCATGCTCTGCATCGACCTTGCTGTGACGCTCTGCTCTCAGGGTGTGCAGTACTTCAGCAGCGCCGTCGGCCTGCGCATGGGCAATGCACTGTGCTGCTGGCGCAACTGCTCCCGCTACTGCTCCCGCTGCTGCTGCGCCTGCAGGCAACCTCACATACCTGCCAGTGCTGGGGCTGCAGCTGCTGTTCCGGCTGCACCCCAAACCACCAGACCAGCAGCAGCAGCAGCAGCAGGTGTCACCGCAGCCGCCGCTGCTGGTCACTGCGGCCACCAAGGTCCAGCTGCTCATGCCTGGGGAGGATGCAGCAGCCGCCGCAGCCGGCAGCAGCAACCCTGCTGGTGGCAGCACAGCCAGCCAGGCAGCCACAGCAGCGGTCGCAGCAGCAGCAGGGCTCAGCAGCAGCAGCAGCAGCGTGGTGAGAGCTGGGTCGGCTGCACAAGGTGCAGCAGCGCAGCAGGCGGGCCTTGCGGCCTGCATTGCTGCAGCCAGGGCGGCAGCGCAGGAGGCTGTCACTGGCAGCGCTCAGGAGGCTGCAGTGCAGGCAGCAGAGCGGGCTGTGAGAGCAGGTGGGCGGCAGCAGCGGCAGCAGCAGCAGCAGCGACGCATCGTCCTGCCCTTTGACAGCTCCGGGGCAATGGTAGTGGTACTGCCCAGGTGCTGCTGCCCAGCCTCACACGAGCGCACGTAGCTAAGGCTGCGTGTTGCAGCCAGCCATCACCCGGCGCCCGTGTCTTGTTGCTGCAGGCGCTGCTGCGTGTGCTGCTGGCAGCGGCTACAGCCGTCTGGGCGGCATCGCCGCCTACAGCGCCGCGCTGAAGGAGCAGGTGCTGCTGCCGCTGCAGCTGCCAGAGCTGTTTGCAAAGTGAGCAGGCAGCAGCCCAGTGACTGCAGAACAGCAGCAGCAGCAGCAGCGGTCAGGTGGTTGCTTGCTGCATGTGTGGTGTATGGCAGCTCAACACCCAGCTGCTGCAGGGCAGCGCTGCAGGTGCAGCTGCTCTGCTAGTGTGGCCGCCATAGCAACTGAACATGCTGGTCACCCCTAACAAACAGTCATTTCATCTACTGATGCGGTTGGCGGCTGCTGCTGCTGCCGGCGCAGGTACAAGCTGCGCCCTCCCAAGGGGCTGCTGCTGCATGGGCCGCCCGGCAGCGGCAAGACGGCGCTCGCACGTGCTGCTGCCGTCGAGGCCGGGGCAACGCTGCTGGTGGTGAACGGGCCTGACATACTGACAGAGTTTTACGGTGCGGGCGTGTGCGTATGTGTGTTGCATGTTGTCCGGGGTCAGGATTGCACCTTGGTGCACCATCTTGTAGTGATGCTGGCGGTGAAAGAAGAGCCCCGGCAGAGCTGACAGTGATGCAGGCCCTGCAGTTGATCCCCACTTCCGCAGGCTTTCCGGCTGCTGCGCAACATTTGACAGCCTGTCGCTGCTGGGCCGGCGCAGCGCTGCCCCACCACGGCCAGCAGCAGAGCGCCCCTCCAACTGCCGGCCTGCAATCACCCAGCACTCACCCACACGTGTTTCATGCCTAGCTGCTGGCGCTGAAAGCTGCCCGCCACATGGACGTGTTCAACACATGCATGGTGTGAGTGTGTTTTGGTGCATCAGGTGCACACGCATGCGTAAGTTCCCGTGTCCCTGCATGGTGTGTGCTTTGGCGCGTCGATTGAACTGCCGTCCCATATCCCTGCAGGCGAGAGCGAGGCAGGCCTCACGGGCATCTTTGCGGCGGCCGCGGCGCTGTCGCCCGCGGTCGTATTCGTCGACGAGCTCGACGCGCTGGCGCCCTCCAGGGAGGCGCGGGGCCAGGGCGGCGCGAGCGCGCACAGCGCGGCAGCGGGCGGCGGCAGCGGCGGCAGCGCCGCGGGCGAGGCGGCTGCCAGGGTGCTGACGCAGCTGCTGACGCTGATGGACGGGCTGGGAAGCAGCAGCAGCAGCAGTAGTGTGGCGGTGTCAAGTGGTGCTAGTGCACCTGGCAGCAGCGGCAGCAGCAGCAGCAGCAGTGGTTCCCGTGTGGTGGTGATCGCTGCCACCAACCGCCCTCAGGCGCTGGACCCGGCGCTCAGGAGACCTGGCAGGTGAGGCATGCAGCATCACACACCGGAAGCAACATGTCACTAACAACCACCATGTAACACCTGCTTGTGCGCAAGCCAGTGGGTGCAAGATGTTGACAGAAGTCAGGTGTCAAGCGCCCTGCATGGGCATATGAAAGCTTCTCATGCATTAGAAAGCAAGGCAGGTGGGCCTTGCATGGCAGGAGTTGCTGCTGTGTGCTGCTGCTGCAGCGCACGTGTGCATGCTCCAGCCTGCCACCAGGGGCAGCTGTGACACACGTGTCCAGTGTAAGAGACTTCGTTGTCTGCTGGCCCATCACTGTCCTTTCTGTGCTTCTCACAAACTGTGCGTGAGCGTCCGTGCTCGCCCACCCCAGGCCCGCCGTGCAGCTTGCTTGCATGCGCAGCGTTGCATATGAGGGAGTCGGGTGGCTCTGCTTTCCCTTGCTTTGCTGCCCTGCTGGCTGAGAGCTGCCGCTGCCTGCACCCGCTGCTGCAGGTTTGAGCGTGAGCTGGAGGTCGGCGTGCCTGACCCGACAGCACGGGAGGATATCCTGCGCGTCAGGTGCGCAGGCAGCAGCAGCAGCAGCAGCAGCAGCAGCTAGGACTATGATTGAGCAACCTCAAATGCTTGGCAGCACCGTTGCCAGGGTCCAGCTCTGCAGCTGACAGAGTCGCAGCAGCCTCACCAGTGGAGTCACCAGTGGAGTCAGTGGCTGGCTTTCGCGCAGTGCGGCCTCCCCTTGCACTGCATGCACCAGTGCCATGTGTCGCGTGGAGAAGCTCCACATTGTACTCGAGCAATTGTCGGGCTGTACCACAGCACAGTGTGCCTGCAAGCTGTCAAGTGCAAAGCAGACTGCCGTAGACCTGATCCTCGCGGCCCGTTTTATCAGCCGCTCATGCCTTTGCAGGTGGAGGCTTTGTCGACGCAACGATGCTGAGCTCCTGCAAACTGCTGTGCCTGCCTCTGCAGGCTGTCGACTGTAAAGCACAGCCTGAGCGCCGAGCAGGTCCGCCAGCTGGCAGCCACCACGCACGGCTTCGTGGGCGCTGACCTGGCGGCACTGGTGAATGAGTCAGCGATGACAGCACTGCGGCGGCATGTGCGGTCACAGCAGCAACAGCAGGAGCAAAGGCAGCAGGGGGTGCGGTCACAGCAGCAGGAGCAGCAGCAGCCTACTGCACCTGTGGACCTTCATCAACGACAGCAGCAGCAGCAGCAAGAGGAGCAGCAGCTGCAGCGGATGGCACCGCCCCTGTGTGTGACCTGGCATGATGTGTGTGCGGCGCGGCTGTTGGTCAAGCCAAGCGCGCTCAGGGAGGTGGCTGTTGAGGTGCCACAGGTGAGGATGCCCGCAGGCTGCTGAACGTTGTGCAGCAGAATGGATGTAGCCCAGCGTGCCTGTTGCACTTGTGCACTCAGACAGGTGGCGACTGAGGCGTGGCAAGGCAAGGTCAGGACACCTGCAGGCTTGACCTTGACCTTGACCAGGCAGCTTGAACAGCGCCCAGTGCCTGTACTTGTCTTGTGCACCCAGCAATGAGGCTGCTGAGGTGTCACAGATGTACTGCCACATGATGTGTCACAGGTGTACTTGTGCGTCCAGCAATGCGGCCGCTGAGGTGTCACAGGTGTACTGCCACATGAGGTGTCACAGGTGTACTGCCACATGAGGTGTCACAGGTGTACTGCCACATGAGGTGTCACAGGTGTACTGCCACGCGTTTAGCTTCTGTTCCTGGCTGGCTTGCTGCGTGATGAGGCGCCGATCTGTGGAGCTGAGTGGGGCTCGTGCACCTCGAGCAAGGGCAGAGGCTCCTTGTGTCGGTGCCACAGTTGTTGCTGCTGCGTGTGCCACGTACATGCCCTGCTGCCCCTGAATGTATGCCAGGAGGCAACCCCTCGTGCACTGCAGTCGATTTGCAAGGCCAAATACATGGCCTGCTCACAGATCAGGATCACCCGCAGGAAGCATGAACCAACCACCCAAGACCCGCTGCCGCTTCAGTTCCGCGCCTGCTGGCAGCCTCTGTGCAGCTGCCACTCACGCAAGGCCGCCCCCGCTTCACAGCAGTGCCCCGGGCAGCTTGCTTTTCGCCGTGTCCACGCACCGCACCCCTCGCCTTACCCTCCCTGCTGCCGCTGCAGCTGACGTGGGACGACGTGGGCGGCCTGGCAGCAGTCAAGCAGCGCCTGCAGGAGGCCGTGCTGTGGCCGCAGCAGCACGCCGGCGCGCTCGCCCGCCTGGGCGCCACAGCGCCCAAGGGCGTGCTGCTGTACGGCCCCCCGGGGTGCAGCAAGACGCTGCTCGCGCGAGCAGTAGCAGCGACGGCCGGCCTCAACTTCCTGTCCGTCAAGGGCGGGGAGCTGTACTCGAAGTACGTGGGGGAGAGCGAGCGCGCTGTCGCGGCGCTGTTTGCGCGAGCGAGGGGTGCCGCGCCTGCCATCGTGTTCTTCGACGAGATCGACGGCCTGGTGGCTGCGCGGGGCGACGGCGGCGGCTCCGGTATTGGGGAGCGGGTGCTGGCGCAGCTGCTGACGGAGCTGGACGGCTTGCAGGTCGGGCGCGGCGGCAGGGTTGTGGTGGCGGCAGCGTAGCAGCAGAACTGGCGGCGGCAGGCGTGTGGCAGCAGCTGCTGACAGGCCTGAGTGGCCTGCATGCGAGGACGCCTTGCAGCAGGATTGTGATGGCGGCAGCAGCGACAGCGGCGGCTGCAGTGAGGCTGTCATTCGGCAGCGTGCTTGGCATGGCGCGGTTGAGCGCACGGTAGCTCGCTGCATGGTCGATGATGAGCAGCGCATGGCGTTCAACATCGTCACGGCAGCAGGCACCATCTTGATGATGGGCTGTTGCCAGCGATGGGGTGCTGCTGTGGCCCTGGCATTGGGTGTACGATCAAGCGTGTGCATGTGGCATGAAACTTGTGTACAGCAGTTTCAGGTGCATGCGCGTCACAGAACGCTTGCTTTTGCAGTTCAGCGTCATGTCATATCGCTCCTCTCCACAGACCTCCTGATGATTGACTTGTTTTTCCCCCTGCAACCCCAGCGCAGTCCTGCCCTGCCTGCCTGTCGTACCTCATCCCCAGCTGCATCCCCACTGCACCCACTGCACAGCCTCCAATGCCTGCACCCTCCTGACTCTCACAGCCTTCTGCTGCTCCCCGGCCGCCGCTGTTGCCTCCTCTATGCCGCAGCCGCGCCTGGGTGTGGTCGTGCTGGCCGCCACCAACCGCCCCGACAAAGTCGACCCGGCGCTGCTGCGCCCCGGCAGGTTTGACCGGCTGCTGCTGGTGCCACCGCCGGATGCGGGCGCGCGGCAGGAGATCCTGCAGGTGCACACGCGCAACACGCCGCTGGCGCCCGATGTGGACCTGGCCGACCTGGCTGCGAGGACGCACGGGTGCGTGCCTTGCGGCGCAGGGTTGCTGCAAACCGAGGCATTTGGTTACGTTGGGTTGGCTGTCTGCAGCGCACCACTGGCAGGTGCTGGGCATATGCATTATGCAGCTACAGCCAGGCATGATTGGGGTTTTGATAGGGATGTGGTGCTACAGCCCTGTCCTGCAAGTGCCATCCCGCAAGCAACGGACCCTGTCCTGCAAGTGGTGCCGTGCTGCAGTGGCTCTTCTTCCGCCGGCTGTGCCGTGCTCCAAGGATCCTTGTTTCCTGCAAGTGCTCTGCTGGCCCGCTGATCCCTGTGTTGCTGTCCGTGCAAGCGCTGCGGTGCTGCACTGTGTTGTGCCTTCCCGGGCACCTGTGTGTTGCTGCAGCTCCTGTCCTGCATGTCCTGCGCTGTAAGCTTACCTGATGGTGTTACAGTGGCTTGATCTCATATGTCCGCTGCCGCCTGCATGCTTGCACACCTTCCACCCGGCTCAGTGTGCCACTGCACCCATGATGTAGCTGCCGGCGCCGGCGCTGCTGCCGGCACTGCTGCTGCAGGTTCACTGGCGCCGACATCACCGCACTGTGCAGAGAGGCAGCCATGGCAGCACTGGAAGAACACCTTGGCGCAGCAGCAGTAGCCAGCCGCCACTTCAACCTGGCGCTGTTGCGCGTGCAGCCTAGCAGCAGCCCCAGCAGCGACACAATGGCGATGTATGATCAGTTCCAACGGCACAGCGGTCTGGCGGCAGCATGACCAAGGCTGCATGGTGCTACTAGTAACTCCCCAGCGTGATCCCAGCGAGCCTGTCATTGGCTCAAAAACATGCGATGTTCCCGTCGTGTAACATCCAAACTGAAATATTATGATGATGATGACATGCGTTGTGACACGAGCAAGTTACAAGTTACAAGTCCTACGCATGTGTTGTGGCACACTGCGATTTTGTCATCATGCATTATTGGTGTGGGGCAGCTAGCTGTGCACTGCATGCAGAGGCTCCAGGCAGTCCCCTGTGGGGCATCAAGCACAGCACGCAATGCTGGTACTACTAGTGGTTGCTGTGCCACACGCGCCATTGCGCACGCCCAGCAATAGCAGCGCGCTGTGCTCATGCCGACACAAGGTTCCGCAGCACTATAGATGGAGGATAGCGGTAGGCACAGCAGCATACAGCTCAGGTTGAGGCTGCCAGTTCGACCTCCTGCTGGCTTATGGGTCATGCCGTCGAGCGTTTTTGGTGTGGGGGAACCACTGACTCAGTGTCACCTCGGAGGTGCTCGCCGCATGCTGTGGACCAGGCAGTTGGCTCTGCGCCGGCCACGCCAGTCGGGCTCTACAGCACAGCATGCAGCGCAGCGGCATGTACTGAACCACTAGCGGCATGTACTGAACTAGGTATTGGTAATCATCAATATAATGATTGTAATAGTAGCAACGATGTAATTGCACAGTAGCAACGATTGCCGCGAGGCGCGTGGGCGCTAGCGTGCGTTTGGTGGAGGGGCTTGGTTGGCAGCTACAGCGCACACAGTAGCTTTTAATGATAATTCGTGGCTGATTTCCAAAACCGCAGCGTGCAGGGGCCAGCAGACAGAGATACGGTAGATTGAAGCCGCCGAAGCCCGCTGCTGCCCTGCAACGTGCTCCTCACCGCTGCTTTCGCCGCATCTTGATTCAGAGTGTCTACCAGCACCCAATGCAGGCGGTGCAGCTACACAGGCTGGCGGGCTGGACGCAGCCCACCACAGCAGCTTGGCAAGATCTTGCTGATCTTTCTAGAAAAGCTGCGCTCAGCTTATTGGCTGTGTTGTATAATTTATTATTAGTTTATAGTTTATAAGCAAATCATTTTTCAGCCATGTAATTGCACAGTAGCAACGATTGCCGCGAGGCGCGTGGGCGCTAGCGTGCGTTTGGTGGAGGGGCTTGGTTGGCAGCTGCAGCACACACAGTAGCTTTTAATGTTGATTAGTGGCTGATTTCCAAAACCGCAGCGTGCAGGGGCCAGCAGACAGAGATAAGGTAGATGGAAGCCGCCGAAGCCCGCTGCTGCCCTGCAACGTGCTCCTCACCGCTGCTTTCGCCGCATCTGGATTCAGAGTGTTTATCAGCACCCAATGCAGGCGGTGCAGCTACACAGGCTGGCGGGCTGGACGCAGCCCACCATGCTGTGGCCACAGCAGCTTGGCAAGACAAGTTGCGCTCAGACAAATTGGAGATGGCAGCAGGCTTGCCCTGCTAGCCCCTTGCCGGACTTCAGCGGATATCAGACCACGTTTTGGTTGATGCAAGTTGCAGCAGGGTCACCCTGCTGCACTGTTAGCAGCGGCAGCAGCAGCAGTGGGAGCAATAGTAGCAGCGGCAGCAGCAAGAGCAACGGCGAGGCAAGCAATGGCTTCAAAAGTGCAACAGTACACTTTCTTTGAAGATTGTCGTGTGATTTGATGTGGCTGAGTCATGTTGCACCCGCATGCACGCTGCTGGTAGCGGGGACGCCATCCCTTTTACATGCTGCTTTTTGGATTGCAGACTTGGCTTGTGATGCTCGACTGCATGTGCAGCCGTTATGTTGGGCAGGTACAGCTGCATGGGTGCACCTACGCAGCATGCCTGGATTGGGGTTGATCTGAGCACATGTGTATCAAGGCATATAGTCTGTCTGCAGTAGTGCGCCGACGCTTGTTGCTGCCCTGGCAAGTGTTACGTTTATGTGATGTCATAGCATCGTTGTCACAGCAATCATCTTGCCTTTGCGCTTGTAGTGCTGCGTTTGTCAGCGATTTGAGTTTTTTGAGCTTTCACCAGTTTGCCACTTGAGACAAGGTTGCCTATGGACCTTTTGGAATTTGCGCATATTGTTGCATTTTGATGCCACCTGAGCCATGCTGACATCCATATTTGTTTCTCGGTTGTGCTGTTGTTTGAGGAGTATGCTGCCCCCACAGAGGAGGGCCACAACCCCCATCCTGGACTGTTGCGTGGTTCACCGTGCCACCTATGCTGCTACCAGATGTTGTGCCCTTTCGCATGGATTTACCGCTAGGCTATACTGTATGTTGGCTGCTTGTGTGTGCATGCTCTGCCTCCCTTCCCCCCCTTTGGTTGTGGAGAGACATTTTGGACCCCATGAGCCTTGTTTGGCTCCTTTCTGAGTTTTGAGCTCTCTAAGCATGTTGAAGTTGCCGTTTCGTTTGGTTGATGGTCTCCTCCAGGTTTTTGTGATCCCCATGAGCCTTGTTTGGCTCCTTTGCGGGTGGGCCAGTGGCCCTACTTTGGTAATTGGTAATTGGTAATTGGTAATTATTGGAGATGGCAGCAGGCACGCCCTGCTAGCCCCTTGCCGGACTTCAGCGGATTCTAGACCACTTTTTTGGTTGATGCAAGTTGCAGCAGGGTCACCCTGCTGCACTGTTAGCAGCGGCAGCAGCAGCAGTGGGAGCAACAGTAGCAGCGGCAGCAGCAAGGGCAACGACGAGGCAAGCAATGGCTTCAAAAGTGCAACAGTGCACTTTCTTTGAAGATTGTCGTGTGATTTGATATGGTTAAGTCATGTCGCACCCACATGCACGCTGCTGGTAGCGGGGTCGCCATTCCTTTTACATGCTGCTTTTGGATTGCAGACCTGGATTGTGATGATCGACTGCTGAACACTGCATGTGCAGCCGTCCTGTTGGGCAGGTACAGCTACATGGGTGCACCTACGCGGCATGCCTGGATTGGGGTTGATCTGAGCACATGTATGTGTACCAAGGCATATAGTCTGTCTGCAGTTGTGCGCCGACGCTTGTTGCTGCCCTGGCGAGTGTTACGTTTATGTGATGTCATAACATCGTTGCCACAGCAATCATCTTGCCTTTGTGCTTGTAGTGCTGCGTTTGTCAGCGTTTTGAGTTCTTTGAGCTTTCACCAGTTTGCCACTTGAGACAAGGTTGCCTATGGACCTTTTGGAATTTGCGCATAATGTTGCATTTTGATGCACCTGAGCCATGCTGACATCCATATTTGTGTCTCGGTTGTGCTGTTGTTTTGAGGAGTATGCTGCCCCCACAGAGGAGGGCCACAACCCCCATCCTGGTTTGTTGCGTGGTTCACCGTGCCACCTATGTTGCTACCAGATATCGTGCCCTTTCGCATGGATTTACCGCTAGGCTATACTGTATGTTGGCTGCTTGTGTGTGCATGCTCTGCCTTCCTTTCCCCCCTTTGATTGTGGAGAGACATTTTGGACCCCATGAGCATTGCTTGGCTCCTTTCTGAGTTCTGAGCTCTCTGAGCTTGTTGAGGTTGTGGCTTCTTTCGGTTGATGGTCTTCTTATGAGTTTTGTGATCCCCATGAGCCTTGTTTGGCTCCTTTGCGGGTGGGCCAGTGGCCCTACTTTGGTAATTCGGTAATTCCATAATTCGGTGAAGAAGCTTGTTGACACGCTGTGCGGTTTTTGGGTTGGTGTACACCAACATACATGGGTTGGTGTAGACCTACATGTAGACAGGAATGTACACATATGGACAACAACACGTGATCAAACCATTATCAACCAGGGCATGAGGTGTTGTACAACGTCAGCAGCTGGTCAGTTCCTCAAGAAGAGGAG
>JACERP010000415.1:0-64821 GCA_014080715.1 Scenedesmus sp. NREL 46B-D3 | reverse complement strand
GGCGCGCGCATCAGCAGCTGCAGCTGCAAGAATTCGGAAAGCTGCCCGGGTCCCTCCAGGCTGACGTTATCTTATACACTGATAATTGAGTATGATATGCATGCTGTGTTCTGCTTGACAAGCTCAGGCATTAGGGCAGGGATCTGCGGTTGTGCTCAATTTTCTGCGTTCAACATGTTGGTTCTGCTGCTGCTGCTGCTGCTGCTGCTGCTGCTGCTGCTGCTGCTGCTGCTGCTGCTGCCCAGGTGTACACGGTGGGCCCCCGCTACGCACATGCCGAGGCGCGCAAGTCGCCCGTGGTGGATGGGCGCGTGCTGCGCTCTGCAGACGCAAGGAGATGAGGTGTTGCTTGTGGGAGGGGGGGCTGATGCCTGGGCTGTTTGTTTAAGCATGGCCTGGCTGATGGATCAACTTCACGGCATGCTGTATGTTTGATGCGGTTTGCATCGTGCATCTGAAGAATGATTGATGCAAAGCATATGGGTACAACCCTGGCAGTAAATAGGGGCGGGCCCACATACTGTGCTTGCTAAAGCACAAATCAAGCGCCTGGGGTGGTGCCCCTGTGGAGCATGTGTAGCAGTCTTGATCTGTGGAAGTCAAACACAACATCGTGCGTAACAAGCGTTTGACCAGCCCTTCCATTTCCTGGTGCTGCTGCAGGTTCCCGGTGCTGCTCAACCCGGCTGAGAAGGAGATCAGCCGAACAGTGTGCCTGGCATTTGGGCAGAAGGTGAGGCTTGAGGTGTCATGCATGAGGATTCAGTTCAGGCCCCCCACACTGCTGAGCATTAACAGACCGGCTGCCTCTGTGCAAAAAACGGCATGTGTTCTGCCGCGCCCCTGAACACAAGGTTGTGTTTGCGTCTGTCTGCCTGCTTAGACGTGACAGCGCTCTGTACCCGTGCGGCCGCAGGTGTGCGGGTTTGACCTGCTGCGCAGCGAGAAGGGGCGCAGCTACGTGTGCGACGTCAACGGCTGGAGCTTCGTCAAGAACAGCAGGAAGTATTACGACGACGCGGCAGGTCAGCATGCACAGCACTTGGCTGTACACTGGCACTGCACGCATGCTGATCCTTTCCGATGCAATGAGCTGTGCTGCCGCCGTGACGTGTAGGGTGCCATGCTGCGCCTGCCTGGCCTGGCCTGGCAGCTCTGCAGCTGCTGCTGCATTGCTGCCGCTTGCACTGCAGCTGGGCCGGCTTGGACTGCCCAGGCTCGCTGGCACCACGGACGGCACCGCGTTGCCTCCAAACACATCGATGAGCTCGCTCGTGTACCGCTGTTGCAGGCATCATGCGCAGCAGCACCTTTGCTGCACTGAGCAGCTCACCCCGGCTGGCCCTTGCGCCTCCCTCAGGCAGCCCACTGTTCCAACCACCCCAGCTGTCACTCACTTCCTTTCTGTCTACAAGGCTTGTGCTGTTCACCTGCCACGTCTGCGGCCCACTCATGGAGCCTGATCGTGCTCACGTCAGCTGCTGTTGCGTCTGCTGCGCCGGCGGTGGTTTGCCTCGCTGTCGCTGCCGCCCTGTAACAGGCATCCTGCGCAGCACGATCCTGGCAGCGCTGGCCCCCCACCGGCTGGCGCTCGCGCCTCCCTCAGGCAGCCCGCTGTCATTCACGCTGGGGCTGTCGCCCAGGCAGCAGAGCATGGCGGCAGCAGCGGCGGCGGCAGCCGGGTACGATGACGTGGCAGTGGCTGCTGCTGCTGCCGGCTATGACGAGGAGAGCTTGGGCATGATGCGCAAGACAGCATCCCTGCAGGTGTGTTATTTTCATAGTCACCGCTGTTTGTTGTGGCTGTTATTTCTTGCTGTTATGGCTGTTTGGCTCCGCGTTTTTAGTACTGGCGTCGCTGAGGCAGGCTGGATTGGGGGATGCCTGGTCAGCGTGGCTGATAGGGAAACCTTCGATTGTCTAACAAAGCTTATGGAGATTGAAGCGTCCATCATGCAGGAGCTGTGCAGCGCCGTGGCTGAGCTGTCGGGCGTCGACCTGCTGCAAGCAGCGTGCACAGCTCAGTGGCTGCCCTGCACCCTGCACCCTGCGTGTCGCACGCTGCACCCTGCAGGAGCTGTCCAGCCTCATGGCTGAGCTGTCGGGCGTCGACCTGCTGGAGGCGACGCGCACGGACGAGCGCTCAACGCGCGAGGAGCTGCGCTGCGTGCTGGCCGTGGTGCGGCACGGCGACAGGACGCCCAAGCAGAAGCTCAAGGTGAAGAAACAGACAACAACTCCCTTTGATGGCTTGTTGCAGGGTTCTGTGAGCTTGTGGCGGTTGCGCTTGTGCTGTGTGCTATGTGCTGGCTGTGGTGCGGCACGGCGCCAAGACGCCTGAGCAGCAGCTCAGGGTGAGGAAGGCTCTTGGATACAACATAGACAGTCGAGACTAGTACTAGTAGGTGGCTTGTGGCAGGGTTCTGGAAGCTTGTAGCAGATGCGCTTCGTGTTGTGTGCTGGGTGCTGGCTGTGGTGCGGCATGGCGACAGGGCGCCCGAGCACTTCCTCCAAGGTGCAGTACAGTACAGAACCCATGTACTGGACTTTGTGTTGCTTGTCGTGCCAGGATTATAGCACAGGACCAGCCAACCCCTGACTCAGGGGGCTACACGGAAGATGTTGCAGGCAACCGCAGCTGTGTCTTGCATGCAAACACACAGCCGTGGGTGTGTCAGGGGCAACGCCGGCTACCAAGGTGCACCAGGAGGTGGGTGCAGCTAAAGCACTTCCGTGCTGCCCTGCTGCACTTGAGCGCTGCCGCACTGGCGCACCCGAGCGCTGCCGCAGCGACGCACCGCTGCACCCGAGCGCTGCTGCCGTGTGGCCGCAGGTGCGTGTGCGCCAGCCAGCGCTGCTGGCGCTGTTCGCCAAGCATGCTGACAGCAAGGGCAAGCAGGCCAAGCTGAAGAGCCCCGCCCAGCTGCAGGAGCTGCTGGACATATGCAGGAGCACGCTGGCGGTGAGTCGGCAGCGACAGGGATCGTCAGGGTGCTGAGAGCTCAGGAGTTTCAGTGGGTCTGATCCCGTTCCACTGATGCCTGCAGCGACTCCATTCAGCGGCTCCCACATGCAGTGTTGTTGATGTCATTTTCTCCTCGCAGCAGCGGGAGCAATCACCACCAAAGGATCGGTCAAAATGGCAGGGTTATATTGTCAGGCTTGGCATTGAATCCTAGGCTCTGAGTTTCAAATATTCTCAACACGATGTATATACAGGCATCTTTATTCTTGTGTCCATCCCGCCTGCAGGAGCTGGAGCACCCGCCGCCGCCAGGGCTGTCGGAGGATGAGGTGGAGACGCGCGAGGAGCAGCGGGAGAAGCTGCACATCGTCAGGACGGTGCTGGAGCAGGTGCGAGGCCGTGGCCGCGCGCTCACTCCTGACACCAGGGCGCTGGGGTGGCGCTTTGCGCTGACTCAGCAAGTGGTTGCATCCAGCATGTGAGATCTAATATGGCGAGGAGTGCCAGTTTAGTGTGCGTTGGGCGCATGGACTTGTCCGACTCCCCAGCGACTGCTCCACTGACTGTTACGGGCTGAGTGGACGCATTGTGCGTTTGCAGGGTGGCCAGTTCAGTGGCATCAACCGCAAGGTGCAGCTGAAGCCACTCACCTGGGTGACACCGGGCGACAGCCAGCAACAGCAGCAGCATCATGCATCGGGCTGTAGTCAGCAGCAGCAGGAGGCTGCAGGTAGGCAGCAGCAGCAGCAGCAACAAGCTGCTGTTGGCCAGGATCAGCAGCAGCCTGCGCAGCAGCACAAGCAGCAGCTCAAAGCTGAGCAGCAGCAGCAACAGCAGCCTGCAAAGCTGGGGCCGCAGCAGTCGGCCAAGCCTGTGCTGGCCGAGGCGCTGCTCATCCTCAAGTACGGCGGGGTGCTGACGCATGCCGGGCGTGCACAGGCGGAGGAGCTGGGCAAGGTCTTCAGGCTGGTCATGTACCCCAGGTGGGTGCTGTTACATGTGTTATGTTAATGTGTTACTTCTGCTGTTGGTACAAGGGCAAACATGATGACGCACGCCGGACGTGCGCACGGGAAGAAGCCGGGGAAGGTCATTCAACTGGCAGTGTGCCCCAGGTGGCAATGGATTATTATGCTGATGGTTCCGTGTTACAGGTTCTGTTACTCTCAGCTATCTTTGCTTGATGGGTGACCACAGGCTGAGGTAGGTAGGGTAGTGTTATGTCGTTATTGATCTGTTGCATTGCTGATCTCTTTGGGGAGCTATCCACGCTGGTGATGTATTCCAGGGGTGTATCAGATGTTGATTGCAAGAGCAGCATGCCAGGCTGACATCTGAACTGATGGCAGTACTAGGCTTTGTTCCTGCAGTGTCTATGCAGAGTGTATGCACATGACTCTCCTTCAGGTTGCAAACCTGCCAGACTGTCGTGCTGCTGCTGCTGCTGGTGCTGGTGCTGCTGTGCCGCAGGTACGGGTCGGCTGGTGGGGGCTTGCTGCGGCTGCACTCCACCTACCGGCACGACCTCAAGATCTACAGCAGCGATGAGGGCAGGGTGCAGGTGAGGGGCTGTCCTCGGATGGTTGTTACCGGTGGCTTCGGTTTATGTCTGAACAATCTACCACGGCATCGAGGGAAGAGTGCCGGTGAGGGATCACATGGTCATCAAGTGCATGTCATTGAGTGGTTGCACCTGAGGGCTGGAGATGCATGGCAGTGAGCATGACAGCGCAGGTGACAGCAGCACAGAGGTTTGTTGCATGGACGGCGCCTGGGCGTGATTGGCCTGGGCCGCAGCCCCTGGGATGCACCCGTTACATGACGGTCAGCCGTTGTTTTCGTTAACTGTGCTCCACGTCTGTCGATTGTAGGTCGGGAAGCTGTGAGAGCAAACAACTCTCACTGCAGATTTCTGATTTGCTGGCAACATTTTTGCCTCCAGGCGTCTGGTGCTGAGTAAAAGCCTGCTATTGCACTGGCGGGCAGCAGCCCTGCTGTTTTGATATCTCACTGCTGCTGCTGCTGCTGTGCTGTCAATGACGCCACAGGTGTCTGCTGCTGCGTTCACAAAGGGCCTGCTTGCGCTTGAGGGCAGCAGCCTGACCCCCATCCTGGTCAGCCTGGTCACAAAGGACGCCAGCATGCTGGACGCTTTTGGCAAGGTGCGTCATGTAGCATGCTACATGCTGGTATACTTCACACCGTGCATTGCATACATGCCAAGGTAGTTGTAGGAAGCTTGGTGTGCCAATGGGCTGCTGCTCATATTGGGTTGTAAAACTGTCACGCATCACTCAATGGGCATGCAGGTTGCAACAGGCTGCGAGCTCAGGCTGTGGGTCGGTGGCCGAGTGCAAAGACAACTCAGGATGCCCAGCGTTCTTGGGATAAGGGGGCACCCCGTGCATTGCATTTGTTTGCGCCCTATCAACGACCTGCCCATTCTGGTGTGTGCTGCTTTGCCAAACATCAAACCATGGTTTCCTGCAAGCGCAGGGTGCCAGCGAGGACATCAGGCACGCCAAGCAGGTGCTCTACTCTGCGATGACCTGGGACCCGGCCACCGCCTCCTCCAACAACCTCACGCCCAACTACAGCCGCAGCACCACGCCGCTGCTGACGTCACCCCCGATGAGCCCGCGCACCATCAGCAGGGCGAGCAGCGGCGGCGGCGGTTCGGGGCTGGCGAGAGTGTCCGCTGCTCCTGACCAGCAGCAGCAGGACGCGGCGGCAGCAGCAGGAGGGGCGGCTGTGGCAGCAGGAGACGGCAGCAGCAGCAGCAGCAGGACTGTGCAGGCAGGGGGTGGGGCACCTGTGCAGGCAGCTGGCAGCAGCCAGGATGGTACGGCAGCAGCAGCAGCAGCAGCAGCAGCAGCAGGGCCTCCGGGTAGTGACGTGGCCGGCATGCCCGAGAACCCGCTGCAGCACCTGAGGCGGCTCAACGAGCTCATGAAGACGATGGTGGAGCAGGTGAGGGGCGTGGCATCTGGTGGCTCGGCGATCTGGTCCGATTGTGTTTGGTGTACATGCATTCAATGCTGGTCCTAGTGAGGATGTGAACATGCAATCAGAACTGCACGGTCGCATTGAGTGACTGCTGGTTGTAGCAAGATCAAGATGACGCGGCCCAGCAGATCCCTGGTTGTGTAGTGAGGTAGTGACTGTTGCAGCTACTGTGCAAGCGCACTGCTCACAACGTCGCTTGCTGTGCTGCCATCGCAACCCTTGTGTGGCTGCCTTGGCGCAGCTGCGGCAGCTGGTGCTGGCTGAGAAGCGCTGCGGCTTGCCCAGCAACGCCAGCAGCAGCGCAAAGGACCTCACACAAGCAGAAGCAGCAGCCCCAGCAGCACCATCACCAGCAGCAGCAGCAACAGCAGCGGCAGCCAACTCGGCTGCAAGTGACAGCAGCAGCAGCGGTCTTGTCGACAGCATGACGAGCCATACAGGTCAACCATTGCCAGGAGCCCTACCATCAAGCCCCAAAGCCTCTGCAGGGGGTGGAACAGCAGCACCATCACCAGCAGCAGCAGCAGCACCGGCAGCAGCATCGCCGCAGCGGCCGTCGACAGCACCCCCTGGGGGTGCTGCAGCAGCTGCTGCTGGTGCCGTTGGTGCTGCTGCAGCGGCACGGTACAGCAGCCTCAGCCAGGACCAGGACGTGAGGAACTCCTAGCTGCAGCCCCACCGGCTCTGTCGGAGGGGCAGTGCCGGCTGTACATTGCCTGCGTGGTTGCAGCAGCGCCATGTTGTCGATATGCGGGCTCCTGCGGATGCGCTGCCACCTGCTCCCAACTGCCTGCCAATACGTTGTGCTGCCTTCACTGTTGCCTCCCACTGTGTTTTGCGATGTGCAGCACTGTATGTGGTTGTTGGCGGGTTTACTTTACTTGCTGCTGCAGCCCAGCCAGGCGCGCAGTGCTGAGGAAGTGCATGGCGTCGCCACCACAAGCTTGGCAACCAACCAACCAACCGTCCTGTTCGTCCCTCTCTGCTGGCATTCTGTCTGCAGGACTGGGTGCTGCAGCCCGGGCAGCCTTGCAGCGGGGAGCGGTTGCTGCTGATGTTCGATCGGTGGCAGAAGCTGGCAAAGACGTTCTGCAAGAAGGGCCGCTTTGACATCAGCAAGGTGAGAAAGCTTTATGTCACATGCTTGTAACGTGATTTGAACTGCAGACGGCAGCTGGTTGTCGGACAGCCAGAGCAGGCATCACACAGGGTTTTCCCCTGGGCTGAGTTGGCCGTCATTGGCCAGAATGCTCCGCTGAAGTGCAATCGTTGCGATGCTGTTGCGGTCTCTTGGAGGCTGCTTGACAGATTCCTGCTGACTGTGGAAGCCCCAATGTTTTGAAGAACGTCTCAAACTTGTAGCCCTGGTTCTGAGGTTTTCACGTGCTCTCTAGACCCCAACAAAACTATGCAAGGTTCTGTTTGTTATTGATAGAGAGAGAGAGTAGTTACACGTGGGTCCAGTCACCATCTTAGATGGTATGAGCCACCCCAAAATGAGCACAGAGTCAAAGCCTGACAGAGAAAAGATGAGCGCACAATACCATGAGCGCACAGTACCATATATGTACCATATAGATATTGCAATGACATTGCTGTTCATTGCAATGGGGTTGCACTACTGCTTTGGCCGATTTTGGCTTGAGAGGACACCCCGGGAAAGTACAGAGCTGGACGAGGGAATGTGTTGACATGCTGACCACACAGAAAGCACTTGCACGCTTGATTTACTGCACAACACGACCACTTCAGCAGCAGCTGCTCACTTTGCACAGCCTGCCTTGCCGCCTGCCGTGCAGCAGAACATGCTCTGCAGGTGCCAAAATCGCTGCAATGCAAGCACACCACATGCTGCATCATCCTGAGCAAAGCAGCGCTGGCGTGACGCCGCTTGTGTGCGCGCTGCACGCACCTGTGGCTGCACTGCAGGTGCCGGACATCTACGACAGCGCCAAGTACGATGCGCTGCACAACGCACACCTGGGGCTGGTGCCCACGCTGTACGACCTGTACGCTGAGGCCAAGATCCTGGCTGATGCGGTCATCCCCAATGAGTGAGTCCGCAGCTCCAACTTGTTACGCTTGTGTGTGAGGCGTAGTATTGCGCTTGAACTGCAACCAGCTGAGATGGCATTGCGCTTGAACTGCAAGCAGCTGAGATGGAGAGGCAGATGCTGTCGGCGGCCAGTGCACTACAGTAGCTGTGGCTGCTGTTGTAAGTGAGCTGGCCATCGGCAGCGCAATGCCGTGCTGGCTTGCGTCACATGCCTCGTGGCATGCCTCCACCTGTGCTTGCACTGCATCTGCGTCCAAGTATGGCACAGACGGAGCCTGCCTGCACGCTGGCCAGTCTACACAAGTTCGCATTCAGCTGCAGTGCTGCCCGAATCTGACACCGGTTTTTTCAGCGTGCCGCATGATGTGTGGATGCGCCACTGACGCTGCAGGCTGTCAGGGACGGCGGACTTCCCGTACTCAGGTGCACACAGCAGGGATCGAACCCCCGCCACAAGAGCACCGTTGATCCGCACCAAACCTGCGGTCGTGTCTCATGCAGCGCTGACGCTGCACACTCCCACGCTGCCCTGCTGCTGCATGTCCAGGTACGGCACGGATCCCGCAGGCAAGCTGGCCATCGGCAGCAAGATCGCCACCGAGCTGCTGGCCAAGCTGCTGGACGACTTGAGGGCGAGCAAGGAGGAGAGCCTCGCCACACTGACAGGTGGGGGCATGGGTCAGGACTCATTCTGCGTCGTCGCCCCTTGACGTGTGGCTTGCTGCCAAAACACAGCCGCTGAGCTGCTGGGCGGCACTCGAGGGCAAGCCGGCAGGTCCGATTTAGCCTCCTCGCATGAGCCTCAGACCTGTCATCTAGTCTGACCCCTGCTCTGCAAGATGCATGGGCTGCTGTCGTTGACACTGCACAAACTGAGGATGTGAGGGCAGGCGGGCAGGAGACAAGCGAGCTCCGAAGCCACACATGCACACGTCGCGTGGTTTGGCCTTGCCGCGAGCCATGCGGCTGGCCCATGCAGCGTGTTGGCGTGGACTCGGCGTGGCGCTGCAGTTCAAACCACAGGCAGAGCTTTTCTTTCTTCTGCATGCTGCACTGCTTCACCGGACTTCATGTGTGGGTGCTGTTGCTTGTTTGGCCCCGATCACCTCTCATCGACGCTCATGCCGCGGTGTTGACTGCTGACCGTGAATCCCTGCGGGCGCGCCTGCTTGCTGCGGGACGTTGCAGACGTGGAGGGCCCAGTTGTGGTGAGCCGCGTCAGCCAGGACCGCCCGCTCAGCCGGAACTCGATGCCAGCGCTGCGAGCAGCCTCCGCAGGCAACGCCAGCAGCAGCGGCGCCGCTGCTGCAGCAGGCAATGCGTCTGGGGCAGCGGGCGCGTCACCAAATGCGCGTGTGGCTCGTGCAGCAAGTGCTGCTGCTGCTGCTGCTGCTGCTTCTGACAGCTCTGCAACAGCAGCAGCAGCGGCGGCGGCGAGCCCTGGCAGTGACCGTGCTGGTGGTGACGAGGCTGAGGTGGAGTGTTGTGAAGGCGACGAGGGTTTTGAGGCTGAACCTGAGCTGATCCACAGGCTGTGCCCCATGTACGCGTCAGACATCAACAGCCCCCTCAGGTGAGGTGCTTTGCGGCAAACAAACATGGTCATCAACTGGGAGTGGCTGCGTGCATTCAAGGGGCTCGGCTGCATGCAGTGGGCTTGGCTGCATCCAGTGGGCTGCATGCATGTGCAGTTGCGCTGCGCCCATTGTGCCTGAGCTCTGGCGTCAGTCCGCCCTGTCACATCTGGTGTTGCTGGTTGATGACAGCCCAGGCGGTGTGCTCTCAGCGCTCTGTCCCTTGTGGGTGATTAAGCATGCGACTCTGCCTTCCTGCACATAGGGTTACCGTCGGGCCCGCTACAGGGTGCAGCTGCGGTATAGCAAGCCTTCCTTGGTCTTGATGCGTCTCACGGCTTGCACCTGCTGCTGCTGCTGCTGCTGCTGCTGCTGCTGCTGCTGCTGCTTCGTCTTGCAGGCACGTGCGCACGCGCATCTACTTCACGAGTGAGTCGCACATGCACTCCCTGGTCAACCTGCTGCGCTTCTGCCACTTGCGGCACAGCCTGCTGCCCAACAGCAGCAGCAGCGCCAGTAATACCTCAGGAGCAGCAGCGGCAGCAGCAGCAGCACAGGATCGTTCGGCTCGGCTGAGCATAGATGCTGACGCAGCAGCAGCAGCAGCAGCTCGCAGCGGCGGCAGCAGCACTGGAACAGCTCAAACCAGCCTCCCCACCAGCGGCAGCAGCGCCAAGGCAGCAGCAGCAGCAGCGCCGTCAGCGCTGCTGTCTGACGATGCCTTTGCGCTGCTGAAGTCCTGTTCGGAGCTGGACTACCTGACGCACCTGGTTTTCAGGCTGTACGAGAACCTGGCAGTGCCCGCCGACCACCCAGAGCGCTTCAGGATCGAGATCCTGTTCTGCCCCGGCACGGCGTTCGACCCGACAGAGGTGGGCAGGGCAGGGGGCTGCGCACTTTGCTGCTTCAATCGTGCTCAGCAGACCAGCTCTGCTGGCATCGCTGCACGGTCGGTCATCAGCCTCCAAAAGCCTGTACTAAATGGTGTGGAGGGCCTGTTTGCGCCTTGGTACCATGGCCTGCGTTTCTGGAGGAGCGGCTGCAGAAGAACAACTCATTTATGGGTGTTTGCATCGCCATTTGATTACTGCTGGTGCTGCTGCTGCTGGTGCTGCAGACCATTCCTCCCAAGGGCAACCACACGCTGCCGCCCCGGCCCCGCCTGCCCCTGCACAAGGGGGACGGCCGCACCCTGGCCGACTTTGAGCGCCTGCTGAGGCCCTTCGCGGCCAAGAACCGCTCCTGCGCCGGGCGCGGTCTGGCAGGCGCGGCCGGTGCTGCAGCGGCAGCTGGCGCCAGCAGCAGCAAGTGATGCAAGCAGCGCCAGACTGACAGCCGAGAGTGTGTGCATGCGCTGTGCAGATGGGGGGCGCTGCTGTGGCGTGCGGTGCCGGCAGCAGCAAGTGACGAGAGAGCACGCAACAGTCGGCCGAGCTCCTGCGCTGCACGCGGCGTCCCCGTTGCTGCTGGGAACGGCAGTTTGACCATATGCCAACAGGCCAGCGCAGTGCAGTGCTGCAGGTTTGGTGCAAGTTGCAAGTCTCATGCACCAGAAGCAGGACTGCTGCCGGGGCTCGTGCCAGCAGATCAAAAACAGCGCGGAAAGCAGGCGGGGAGTGTGCTGTGGCTTTCTGCTTCTTTCTGCCTCCAGCCACCACTTCACCGCAGGGCAGCGGCCTGGCTCAGCTACAGCAGCGTGTGTGGTCCGCTGCCTGGCTGGCACCTTGTCCCAGGTTGAGCGCAGCAGTGGAGGCTGAGCTGCCTGGGCTCAGGAGCAGAGCATGCATGACGTATGCATGTCAGGGCCATTATCATCTTTTGCTTAGAGACCCATGTATACATACGCACAGTCAATTATGCACACTATGGTCAACGGGATGCAGACTGTACAGAGTGGCTGCAGAGTGGTTGCAGAGTGCTGCAGAGTGTGCAGAGTCCACTCGCCAGGACCACTCTTTACGTTCTGTATTAAGTCACTGCCCCAGTAGCCCCAACACCACGCGTGGGTTGATATAATATGCATATTAGTCAGTTACTATAAAATATACATCCCGTGACAGCATCCTGCACAAACACTATGGTCCACGTGGATGCAGACTGTGCAGAGCTACTGCAGAGTCGCTGCAGAGTGGTTGCAGAGTGTGCAGAGTCCACTCGCGCGCCAGGACCACTCTTTACGTTCTGTTTTAAGTCACTGCCCCAGCTGGGCACTACTGCAGTAGCCCCACCACCACGCGTGGGTTAATATAATATGCATATTAGTCAGTTAATATCATAATGTACATCCCGTGACAGCATCCTGCACAAACGCATATGCTTAGCGGGACAGCAGGAGTGCTGAGCACTGCACTGGCTGCAGAGTGACTGCAGAGCCTGCAGAATGTCTGCAGAATATTTGCACTCTGCAGAATGGCATGCAGAGTGGCTGCAGAGCCGCTCTGCAGCCACTCTGGTCTGCGTTGGTCAGAGTAACGAGCGGATTCAGAACGTAACGACTGGCTGCAGAGTGACTGCAGAGCCTGCAGAATGTCTGCAGAATGCCTGCAGAATATTTGCACTCTGCAGAATGGCATGCAGAGTGGCTGCAGACAGGCTGCAGAGTGGCTGCAGAGCCACTCTGCAGCCACTCTGATCTACGTTGGCCACAGTGGCATAGTGTTGCTGTTGCTCAAGAGCCAGGCTTTCCAGCACGTTGGCCATCCGCACTCTGGTGTTGCTGACAAAGGCCGCTATGCTATACAGTAATTGAGGTTTATTAGTGTTGATGCTCGTTTGTTGCCGCAACAATGTTGCGTGTGTCACCAATCAGGCTACCCACACCACTTCCGTACTGCAGGCTGCAGGCTCGATGTTTGCTCGTTTGTTGTCCTGCGCCAATGGAGGCTATAAAGCTTGCCATGGCTATTACTGGTAGCCTTCTAACACACAACCACTCGCCGATCTGTGAATCAGGACAGTTCGGCCACGGTAGCGAGAACGTCATCCCAGCATGTGAGGGACGCATTAGCGGCATTGTGCTTAGCAAAGTGTATTTTCTGCAACTTTTTACAATCCGTCAAATCTGCTGAGTGCGCAAATATATGAATCGGAAGCCACTGGCAGTGATCAGTCACTACGGCCGCCGCAGGCCGCCTGGCTACCGTGTACAGGTTGCACTGGCGTCTGCCAGGTGACCAGCACATACATCATCGTCATCATATAACCCAGTCAAGTCATAGCATCAGCACCATCGGCCCCATGCACCACCGGGACGGAACAAGGAGGGAGCACTGCTCCCGAATGTTGCAAGTAAAGAAAAAGCAGCACTCTAGCATGAAAAGGCAAGCAAGTGTCGCCCTACCCCTGCATGCGAGGCTGCTCTTGCAAGTATTGCGCACATTCCAAGCCTTCACAAGAAAGGAAGAAGAAGAACCCCCAGGGTTGTCAACCCCTGGTTGGGTATCCCGCTTTCCATGTTAATTCATGGAGTCAACCGACTACGTCGGCCGGAGGCAACGAATCCATTCCCCCTGTGTTTAACGGGACTCTTCTGCCGGCAATCCGGCAGCCCACCGCTGGTTCTTCTGTCGGGGTAAGGGGCAAACCTCCGAAATCCCCTTACCACCCAACTATGCCGCAACCGAGAATCGATCCGGGAACCGAATCGTCTGGGGAGGGCGACACAGGAGGGCCGGCCAAGTTTTTTGCAGCCGCCGTTCCGACCCAGAATCGAACCTGGGACCTAACCCAGGCCCTGGTTGAGAGCCAGCCTCTCTAACCACTGAGCCACGTGTTTAACGTCCCGCCGGACTTCACAAGAAAAGCAGCAACACACGGTGACACCATCCGACATATTACAGAATTGCTCCACATATCATCAGACACATAACGCAACACCTTGTTTGGTTGGGTAGTTTAGTGGTAGAACACCGGCATCGCATGCTGGAGACCCAGGTTCAAATCCTGGTCCAACCGCCCGTGGCTGGGCATAAAAAGCAACTGGAATTGACGGACTTGCGCGGGTGGTTTCGATCGCCCAAACAACGAAGGAAAGACTGGGTACAACTACGATCACCTCATGAGCGGAGTAGCGGCTCGCTGGGCTAGTGCCTGAGGTCAGGTTTCAATCCTGAAGATGTATTGTATTGTATTGTATTGTTTGATGAATCAGACGTGGACAAAACGCTGCTCACAGGTAAGCAGCGCCTACATGAGCTTTCGGCTCAAGCTTAACAAGTCGAATATTGAGGCCAGGTGCTTCGCTCCTCTGCCCTGGCAGTTGCGTCCCCTGGTGGTGACCCGGGATCTCAATGCATGACGTGCTGGGCGTGCACCAGCATTGCAGGCTGCTCTAAAGTTGACGTTCCAACCGCAGTGCTGCAAGAGGCCACATGGTCTGCAGACGCTCGACTGCAGCGCCGCAACAACAAATGTATCGCTTGTTACTGAATCGATACAGTTTCACATTGGCTGTAGCTGCCATGCTGACTCATCAAGACACCGTGTCCCTGGCACTTGATCAGCAACACGGTATTCCTAGCGTAGCACCTGAGGACCATCCTGAAGTTCACAAAGGCTGTAGCTGCATGCGCTGCGCAGGCATGATGCACTCAAGAAGCTTCTAAGCAGGCACACACAGAAGCCCAGATACTTGATCATCCTGAAGTTCACACAGGCTGTAGCTGCAGTTCATGGTGTGAATTCTGCACTGTGCCAGCACTGTGCGTCGGCCAGCTCAAATTCGCCCGCCCTGAAGGAAGACCAAGGCACAATCTAATGTAGAAAAGAAAGCAATCAGTCCATCATGCAAGCAAGCATAGCACCAATCAAAGCTGCCATGCAAAGCAAAAGAGCCTGTTTCCTGTCAAAAAGCAAAGAAAAGCAGAGCAGAAGCAGAGCAGCAAGCAAAGCTGGCCCCAGCATGCAAGCGTCCATCATCCAGACACTCAACACTCCTCTAGCCATGGCACACGTAGCCGCGGCACTGCGGTGGTAACAACATCTGAACGAAGTGGCACAGCCGAAATGCACATCCCAGCAAACATGCCAACCAACAGCCAAGGGAACGCCCAACAAGCCTGCAGCATAAACCAACATGCAACGCTATGTTGTGGTGGATGTGCTGACTACAGGCAGGCACAGATATGAGGGTGTGTCACTGCAGGCATGTGACTTCTGTACAGCAGTGCACAGCAACGGCACAGTGCTGCAACCCGACACTACACAGGACACATCACTTGCCTGGTACCCTCCTTTACACAACTGCCCGGTGCCTTCCATTACACAACTTTTGGTGCGCTTTTGCAGCTGTCTGACAGCCCCACTGTGCCTACAGCTGTGCTGTGAGCACACAGGCCGTACTTGCACCGACAAACTGCCAAAAACGGGTCAGATCATGCTGTACATGCACTTACACGACATGAGGATGTTGCACTGGTACACCACCCGACATGCCGTCGCCGATCCTTCCTTGCACAATTCACCTGGCCATAGCTGACCCAGCCATACGTGCAGCCTGGCCACAGCTAACTCGCCATGCATGCCATGGTACTGTTGACAGAACCACATACTACAACAGTGACCGATCCACTGCATGCACGGTGGGAAGTTTGAACTGGCTCGACATACCAGCGGGAGGACACAAAACTACACAACAAGCAAAACATGCAACAGCAGGCACAGCTGAGCATGCAATACCCTTACATTGCACTACCAACCGGCTGGTACAAAGGCATACCTATAAACACTTTGAAACATGGTACGCAGTGTTGATGCCATCGAGTGACTTGGGAACACGATGAAGCTGTGCTTCCCTGCCAAGTTACAGTGCTGCTGCTTTGTACATGCTGGTGACGCTGGTGCTATGCAGTTTAACAAGTCTTTGTTACGCAGTGTAGCAGGCTGATGTACAAATCCCAAACGCTCAATACACTCCACATGCTTACGCGGTCAAGCTGCGCAAACAAGCGTGTGCCCACAACACAAGTACTTGTGGACTGGTCCGGTCACAAGCCGATGGCCTCAACCAATTCTCCTAGTTCTCCTGCAGTGACCAGGAGGGATGGCGGCGACGGTGGCCATGGTGGCTGTGGCTTTCTTCGCTGCCTGTGCAGCAGCCTGCAGGACTGCAGCTACTTCCCCTCAAGCCTTGCAACGGCCATGGAAAGCCGCTGCATGTCCAATGCGTGCTCACTGTCGTTAGCTTTGAGCTGCAGCATTTCGTCAATGAGCCTGTCCAGCCTGTGATTCACCAAGTCCAATACTCAAGTCACAGGCCGCAGCTGAACTCCTATGGCGCCGCCGAGCAACATCATGACGCTCGTCAGAGTCACCATCACCAAGCACATTTGCCTGACGGACAGCCCCCCCTGCAGGCAATGGCAGGCAGCGGCTGTCTGTGAAGGATTGGCATGCAGAGCGATGCACACGCAGCAGCTACTTCTCCTGGCACAAGGCGCGCTGGGCGCTCACTGATGGGCCAGGAACGCCTGCGTGCGGCAGCAGCACAGTGAAAAAGAGGGAACATTGCACTGCTTGCGAGCAGGTGAGCGGACATGGTTGCGGGAACACATGGTGAGCGGGATGTGAACCACACTGCTCGCCCTGCTTGCATGCCAGCAGCAGCTTGCTGACATGCTGCGTGGCATGTGTTGGAACATGATGATGGACCCGCATTGCGCCCAGTTCCTGCATAGACCCACAAAGTCTAATTGACAATCCTGATCCAAACAAGTCCCTGCTGCACCAGCCGGTTATGGAAGCAGTTGACAGCAGGCACAGCCACAGCGGTTTATTTTTAGTACACAGCAGACGCCATCAGCTTTCTTGCGGCCCGTCGTCGCCGCCAGGCGATGGCCGGCGGGGCGTGTGGCCTCCTCCCCCAGGTGGCTGCTGCTGCTGCCGCCATCCACTGCCAGCTTGTGCAATCAGCTTGGCAGCAGGGCGCAGCTATGGCGTGTGGCGCAGGTCACGCCGAGGCGTTACTGGTGCTGCATGCTGCCTGAGCCCAAGGGGCGAGTGCAGGTGCGCCTGCACCCAGGTGCAGCACAACAGCGCTCTGCAGGCAACGCCTCCTCCGCATGGCGGTGGTGCAGGAGCAACCACTTTGACAGGTCTGCAAGCCCTAATGTACGCCTTTGAGGGTTGGCCCACAGCCGCCGTCAGCATGCAAATGCCAGTGGTTTGGGTGGTGCAACCATCTGCTGTTGCTGTGCGCCCTGCAAGACCTCTGCGCTGTTCCGAAGCCAGACACCGCTAGCTAAGCTCACCGCTCGTGTGGCCAGCTGCATGCCTGTGATGCCCTGCTTAGGGCTATGCCGGTGGGAGCTTGGCTGGTGCGAAAATGGTCGCACTTCAGCGCTGATCACAGCAGCGTTTGTGCGGCTGAGAAAGATTGCAGAATCTATCCATACTCGGGCCCTTTCTGGCCATGGCATCTTGTCCTGAAGCTCGCAGAGCGTGTTATTCAGCTAGGCTTCTGTCTTGCGTTTGAAACCAGTGCACAAGGCAGCGAAAGAATCTAAGTTCTGGGTCTGGTACTAATCATTATACAAGTCATGAATTTCTGCTTGCGTTGCCGCATCTTGCATGCTTTGCTGCCAATAACACTCTTGCTGATCTTCAGCTGGACTTTCGTTGTAAAGTACCCTTCATTGCACAGGAACCCCTTCATTGTACAGGGGAGTAGGTAGGTGTTCACTGGTAGGTGTTGTCAGCAGCAACCTCCAACGACTCATATCCAGATCAGCATGAATGCATGCATGCCGTTGTGCCCTTTCACATCACAATGCGTGCACATGGGCAATCTTTTGCTTGCATGCATGCAGTGCTGTGCACTTTCACATCACCAATTTACATCATTCATTGACTTTCATGCGGCGGGTTGGGTGGGCTGCCAGTGTACTGCATGCTAGTGCCGTGTCCTCTCCCCCCCCCCCCTGGTCGACCGGTCCCTCCCAAACACATCAGAAAGGAACCAGGCAAGCACCTATTTACTGGATGTCTTCATCGTGTAACACCCAAACTGTGGATGCAAATGTTTATTACTGGCAGCAATGTTCTAAAGCATGAAGAGCTGTAAAAACCTGTGTACTGAAACTGTAGAACAACGAGTTTTAAATCGCTCCTGGGCTCCAGGTACATGCACAGCTGCGTACATGTCACTCTCCAATGCGCATCTTTTGGGGTATCATCCACACCATACTTGCAACAATATGTAATCAACGTCCACTATTACCGTGCTACAACAGCAGGTTTCTGCAGCTCAACTTACGGCCAATGCTGCAGTACAACAAGCACATGCGCAGCTGCTGGGAGCGCTTCGTCAGGCGGTCAATGCCAGTTTTGGGTTTAAAAGGGTCTGGGTTGGCAAGTCCTTCCCGTGGTGGACACAGGAGCTGACAAATGCTGTGCAGGCCAGGGTGCAGGCCTTTACACAGTACAGGGAGTCCGGCCTTGTTGCAGACTGGGATGCATTTGATCAGCAGCGCAAGGCTACTGCACAGCTTATCAAAGCAGCTGAGAAGCAGCACAAACAGCGATGCGAGCATGCAATCACTGCAGCGTACAGAGACCGCTTAAATGATGACAGCACGCTTGGGGAGAAGGATATGTGGCAGCTTGTGCGTCGCCTGTGCCCTAAGCATGTCAGCGAGGCCGTGTACAGTGTCATGCAGCACCCCTCAGGACAGACGGCTTCAACCCCTGCAGAAAAAGCAGATGCATTCAAATGCCACTATCAGCGTGTTGGTAGCCATGCAGCGTTTGCCGCCGCAAACCCCCAGTTCGACCCAGCGCACATGACACAGGTTGCCGCCAATGTACAGCAGTACCTTCATGACTCAACCGCACCTCATGCTGCCCCACCCTGCCCGCTGGACTTGCCCATCACTGCCGCCGAGGTTTCTGCATGCTTGCAGCGTCTACGCACAGGCAAAGCTGGCAACCCTGCAGAGGAAGGCATTGTCAACGAGCTTTTGAAGTACGGAGGCAACACAGTTGCAGACATGCTGCTGCAGTACTGCAGCCTCATGTGGCAGCTTGAGCAGGTACATCAGGTGCCGGGGACAGTCGTCAGCATGCCTAAGAAGGGCGATCTAACAGACCCTGGCAACTACCGCGGCATCACCCTGCTCAGCGTGCTCTATAAGTTCTACACCAGCGTCCTCAATCAGCGCCTTATCAAGTTTGCAGAGGGCGAGCAGCAGGAGCAGCAGCAGCAAACACAAGCACAGCAGCAGCAGCAGCAGCAGCAGCAAGGCCAGCATTCAGCACAACAGCAGCAGCAGCAGCAGCAGCAGCCACGCGCAACTGCTGCTACAGCAGCAGCGGCGCCGCTGCTGCACGAGAGTCAGAACGGATTCCGCCCCAAGCGCAGTTGTGCTGACCATCAAAGCGTGCTCAGCGAGGTCCTTAATGGCAGGAAAGCTGAGGGAAAGGAGTCATATGTGTTGTTTGTTGACACCTTCAAGGCATTCCCTACGGTCTGGCTTGATGGCTTGTTCCAGAAGCTGTGGGATAAGGGTGTGCGTGGCAAGATGTTCCGTGTCTTGTACAACTTGTATCAGGGCGCGCAGCGTGTGGTGTCTCATGAGGGTTGCACCACGGATAGGTTCACCTGCGACCTTGGCCTGCATGAGGGTGATGTTATTTCGCCCACACTGTACCTGTTGTTTATCGACGACTTGCTGCGTGACGTGCATGCAAAGCACCCTGGCGTTACCCTCATGGGCCCTCGTGACGAACCTGCAGGCCAAGTTGTGGCAGCCATGCAGGCTGATGACTTTGTTGCTGTCTGCGGGTCTCTGTCTGAAGTTCAGGCTGTGGCTGCAACTGTTTACAATTACAGTTGCCAGTGGCGCTTCAAGCTCCACAGCTTGAAGTCTGCCGTCATGCATGTGCTGCCAGCAAGACAGACCAGCCAGCTGGTCGACTCTGGCATTGTTTGGAACAATGTCCCTGTGCCTGTTGTATCGGAGTACTGCTATCTTGGCCTGTGGTTCAACAATACCTGTACATGGACCACACATTTTGAGAAGATGCTGGCTAAGGTGCAACGTGTGAAGGGTGCGCTCATGCCAATTTGGAAGAGCCGCAGCATCAGTGTGGAGGTTAAACGCATACTGTTGCTGACGTGTGTCCGTCCCATTGTCGAATATGGCAGTGAGGTTTGGTTTCCGTCCACAGCTAGGCAACTGCAGCTGATTGACAAAGTGCAGACAGACATCATCAAATGCGCAATGCGCTGTGGCAAGGAGCGCCCATGCTCTTCAGCTCTCTTGGCAGAATGGGGTGTGAAACCGTTGCATATGTGGCTTCATCAGAGGGCTTTGGAGTACTACTACAGGATTCAGCGTATGCAGGGCGTTCGGCTGCCAAATCAAGTGTTTACAGCTGAATGGAGGCGTCCTAGTGGTGCTGTGGCGGTGACACCGTGGCACAAGTATGTGCAGAGCCTGCTGTGCAAGTATGGTGTGAATGTTGTGACCGCGGAAGGCAGAGCCAGTGCGTGCAAGAGCCATGTCAACAAGCAGGTCAAGACACTACATGCTGAAAGGATTGCATGTGAAACGTTGGAACACTCCACTCTGAGTCGGTATGTGGCTCATGTGCATCCCTCTCATGTTGATGCTATGGGTTTCAGGAGGCCTAGGCCGTACTTGCGTTCAGTGGCAATTCCACGTGGTATTGAATTGCTGTTGCGTGTTCGTATGGGTTGTCTGTGTGTACATGAGCGTACTAGTCAGTTTGGCGGTCGCAGAGCTAACTCCACTTCAGGATCATCATCATCATCATATTACCCATTCAAGCCATAGCATCAGCGCCATCGGCCCCGCGCCCCACCGGGGCGGAAAGAGGAGGGAGCACTGCTCCAGAATGTTTGCATGCATTGCGCACATCCCAAGACTTGACAAGAAAAGCAGCAATACACGGTGACACCATCAGACATCTTCCAGAACTGCCCCAAATATCATCGGATACAAAACGCAACACCTTGATTGACGAATCAGCCATGGACAAAACGCTGCGCAACTTTTCAGCGCAACCAGGCAGGGATCTGATCTCAGCAAACATATCATCCCTCTGAGCAGAAGTAGCAGGGCAATCAAACATGAAGTGTGACAAAGACTCAACTTCTGCACCACAACAAGGACATCCTGAAGTGGAGTTAGCTCTGCGACCGCCAAACTGACTAGTACGCTCATGTACACACAGACAACCCATACGAACACGCAACAGCAATTCAATACCACGTGGAATTGCCACTGAACGCAAGTACGGCCTAGGCCTCCTGAAACCCATAGCATCAACATGAGAGGGATGCACATGAGCCACATACCGACTCAGAGTGGAGTGTTCCAACGTTTCACATGCAATCCTTTCAGCATGTAGTGTCTTGACCTGCTTGTTGACATGGCTCTTGCACGCACTGGCTCTGCCTTCCGCGGTCACAACATTCACACCATACTTGCACAGCAGGCTCTGCACATACTTGTGCCACGGTGTCACCGCCACAGCACCACTAGGACGCCTCCAATCAGCTGTAAACACTTGATTTGGCAGCCGAACGCCCTGCATACGCTGAATCCTGTAGTAGTACTCCAAAGCCCTCTGATGAAGCCACATATGCAACGGTTTCACACCCCATTCTGCCAAGAGAGCTGAAGAGAATGGGCGCTCCTTGCCACAGCGCATTGCGCATTTGATGATGTCTGTCTGCACTTTGTCAATCAGCTGCAGTTGCCTAGCTGTGGACGGAAACCAAACCTCACTGCCATATTCGACAATGGGACGGACACACGTCAGCAACAGTATGCGTTTAACCTCCACACTGATGCTGCGGCTCTTCCAAATTGGCATGAGCGCACCCTTCACACGTTGCACCTTAGCCAGCATCTTCTCAAAATGTGTGGTCCATGTACAGGTATTGTTGAACCACAGGCCAAGATAGCAGTACTCCGATACAACAGGCACAGGGACATTGTTCCAAACAATGCCGGAGTCGACCAGCTGGCTGGTCTGTCTTGCTGGCAGCACATGCATGACGGCAGACTTCAAGCTGTGGAGCTTGAAGCGCCACTGGCAACTGTAATCCACTTCAGGATGTCCTTGTTGTGGTGCAGAAGTTGAGTCTTTGTCACACTTCATGTTTGATTGCCCTGCTACTTCTGCTCAGAGGGATGATATGTTTGCTGAGATCAGATCCCTGCCTGGTTGCGCTGAAAAGTTGCGCAGCGTTTTGTCCATGGCTGATTCGTCAATCAAGGTGTTGCGTTTTGTATCTGATGATATTTGGGGCAGTTCTGGAAGATGTCTGATGGTGTCACCGTGTATTGCTGCTTTTCTTGTCAAGTCTTGGGATGTGCGCAATGCATGCAAACATTCTGGAGCAGTGCTCCCTCCTCTTTCCGCCCCGGTGGGGCGCGGGGCCGATGGCGCTGATGCTATGGCTTGAATGGGTAATATGATGATGATGAATATGTAATCAAGGGAATGCTGGTGGATGTGCACTATAGCACAGCAGTGCAGTGAGCACACCCAACCATCACAGCCTTTGCACGCCCCGATGGTGCGTCCCCCAACCCATGCAGGTCAACACCTGACAACTCTTCTTGGGCACAAGAACGAGAGTTGCAGAGTGACCGTATTGGCCGAAAATGGTCAGCTTGAGGCTAGGAGGTACCCTCCAGGATCTGGAGCACCCCTTCAAATGCCACGCTCTGATGAACTCAGCAAGTGCTGCACGCGCATGCGCCCCATGCATGGGGCATATGCCCTCACGTGGTGGTGCCCATACAGCATGCCAATCAGTGTGTGCCACAGCCCATAATCCACCCGCAGTGTGTGTTTCCCTTCAACAGGTTCATGTGCGCTGATCGCAAGTCCCCAAGCACATGCTTGACAGGCATGACTTGCTGGCAGCATAACACCCCTCTGTTGACACAGGCATGGCAAGCTGTCATGAAGAGCATGGCAAGCAAAGATTTGTTTGTTATTTTCAGCTTTAACCACCGCCACCCATTGGCGATGACACATCATTCGGTTGCCATCTGTCCTTGCTCCCGACAAGCTCCATATATGTTGTTTGCCACGGCCATGATTGTAAGGGGCAGGATGTGCACAACGATCTGCAGGCAATCTGCAGGCACGCGACATCCAAATGCGCAGGCGCCCCCTCCGCAGCAGCCCCAGCACACCAAGTGCACCGACCACCCACCACCATGCAGACAGTGTGCTGCTGTCAAGACTGCTGGTGGTGGTGCTGCTGCTGACCCTGGTACGCGGCATACTGCTGTGCCGCCTGCTGGGCCGGCACATAAGGCACGGCGTAGTACCCCGGCACGTAATGCGGTGCCCCGTAGTACGGCTGCGCGCTGTAGTATGGCTGCTGCTGGCTGTGCTGCTGCTGCTGCTGCTGCTGCTGCGGATAGTGATAGTTGCCATTGCTATACGCCTGCCGGTACTGCCCGGCGCTGCTGCCATTAGGCTGCTGCTGCTGCTGCTGCTGCTGCTGCTGCCGTGTGTACTGGCTGCTACCCTGTTCGTGGGCTGTGCTTGTCTGGCCATACGCGGCAGGAGCAGCTGCATTGTAGCCAGATGCTTGGGGCACTTGAGCTGTTGTTGCTGCCCCTGCTGGCACTGTTGCTGCTGCAGGTGCCGATGCGTATGCAGGCTGCTGCTGCTGCTGCTGCTGGCTGTAGTACTGGTGGTAAGCTGCCTGATGTGGCGGCACCTGGGCAGCATAGTAGGCTGCAAAAGCTGCCTGAGCAGCTGCAGCAGCTGCAGCAGCTGCATTGTCCTGCTGCTGTTGCTGGTTGTTGCCAGGGTGTGCAGCAGCAGGAGCAGCATTGCTGCCAGCCGCTGCAGTTGTGCTGGTGCTGCTGACTGGTGCTGGCGGCTGATACTGCTGCTGTGTGTATTGCTGTGGTGCGTGCTGTTGCTGCTGCTGCTGTTGAGAATGGTGCTGCTGTGTGTGCTGCCCCCCTGACTCTGCCACTGCTGCTGGTGGTGGTGCAGCTGCAGCCCGGCTGCCAGCTGGTGTCCTGCTGCTCCTGCTGCTGCTGCTGCTGCTGCTGCTCCTGCTGGGTGCAAGCACACTCGTAGGCTGCTGCTGCTGTTGCGACCGCGTTGGTGCCGACTGCTGCTGCTGCCTAGCCAGCAGGTCACTTTCGCTGAAGGTGCCCTTGACAAAAGCAGCAGTATCACCACCTGCTGCTGCTGTTGCTGCTGCTTGCGGTGCTGGTGAAGGGTCTCTGCCAGCAGCAGCCGGCGCTGCTGCTGGCTCTGCCAACGGCTCAGCAACTGGCACCGCCACGGGCACAGATATAGGCACCTGGAAGCCTTGGGGTGCTGCTGCCGCTGATGCGGCTGGCTGCTGCTGCTGCTGCTGCTGCTGCTGCTGCTTTTGAGCCAGTGCAGCTGCCCGTTCCTTGAGGCTGACAGAAGCAATGGGCGGCCCTGCAGCAGCAGCACTGGCAGCAGCTGGCGCTGCTGCCGCCTTGACCGAAGCGCCTGCCTTTTGCCGCCCTGGTCTCCCTCCCTTGCTGTCATCGCCAGCTGGCTTGCGCTGCTGCTGCTGCCTGTCAGCAGTGTTCTGAGACTCGCTGGAGCCCCACCCATCACCATTAGAGGCGTGGATGGGCACCCTACCCCACCCATCACCGTTTTGCTGGACACCCCTGACCTCTGCAGCACCTTTGCCGGTGGACTGCTGCTGCTGCTGCTGCTGCCGCCACTGCGGTTGGAGGTCCATGCCTGTTGCGGCCTGCTGCAGCACCTGCGGCTGCAGGGGTGGAGGCGCAGCAAAGCTCTCGGTTGGGACCGCTGCTGCGCCACCGCGGCCGCGCCTGCCCCCCGACCTGCCGCCACCCCTGCTGGCATTGGCAGCGGCAAACAGCGAGCGGGGCGGCGGCGGCGGCCGCGCCGGGCGCTGCTGCTGCTGCGCGGGCATGCTGGCACTGCCACTGCCGCTGCGGTGCAGGGGCGCATCTGCTGCTGCTGCTGGGTCTGCTGCTGCTGGGTTGTTAGGCGAGTCTGCCACTGACAGGTGTGCGGACTGCTGCTGCCACTGCTGCCTGCGCTGGTCCTCCAGCTGGGCTGTGCGCATCGACTCCTCGAGCGCCAGCCGCAGCATTCGCTCCTCCTGCAAGCAACGGCGCAGCGGCCAGGCAGCCACAGCAGGTCAGCGTGTTGGGATGGTGACATCAGATACAGCAGGATGGCTCCTCCAGGGCTAGTGGCAGCAAGCTCGCCCCCCCCTGAGATGCAGGACTAGATGTAGGCAGCAGCATGAAGTACAAAGTGCGATGATGATGCATCGGAATGACTCCTTCACAGGCAGCCAAAGCATGCGCTCCTCCTGCACACCAACGGCAGAGCACGGGCGCAAGACTGCAGCTGCTTGAGACTGACAGTTGCAGAGACAAGTGCGCAGGGACTGCACACACATACACACGTGCTCCTTGAGCGCCAGCCGCAGCATTCCATTGCTCTGTACTGCGTGGCAGGGTGCACCCAGCCCCACCACACAGCCACCATTGGCTGGGAGTAAGAGGACGGCAGGCAGCAGCAACGCCCCCCCCCCCCCCCGATGGCCGCGCCTGCGTACAGTGCTGCGGCCCGCTGCGCTGCCGGCACAGCCCCGCGCCCGACCTCTTCTGCCGTGCGACGCAGCAGGCCAAGCCCAGCAGCGGCACAGCATGTCAAGCGTGCCATATCACGGCGGCTCAGCCCTCCCGCACACCCCATGCCCAACCCCTCACACTCCAGCGCCGCATCGGTGCGCAATGCAGCGTGCCCACTCCCCCACCTGGCAGCAGCAGCGCCCTCGACACGCTCCTGCGCCCGCCCCCCGCCCCCCCCCCCGCCCCCCGCCGGCCGCCTGTCCGCCTGCCCCGCGCCCGCAACCAGCCGAAGCGCGACACCCCTGGACCTGGTGCTGCGCTTCGTAGCGTGCCCTTCGCAGGACTTGCAACCAGCACAGCTGGCCAGCTGCCGCGCCGCCCAACAAACGCCGCAATCGCAAGCAGCCCCACACCACACCGCTGTGGCCAGCACCCCCGGCCAACGCCGCACGCCCTAGCCGCGCGTTGCAGCCGGCCACATCCCCACAGCATGCCTCCCCAACAACATACGAGACGCCGCTCCCCAAATCCATGCCTCTGCAACGCTGCGCAACGCTACATACTTCACCAAGTGCCGCTCCCTTCCACGCTGCCCCTGACGTCACTACCACTGTTACACGACGCACACACAGCCACCACCGCACCCACCTCAGCCTCCCGGTGTGCGATGTAGCGCGCCCGGTTCATGCCAGCAGGAGGCGGCGGCATCCCACCCGGCCGCTGCTGCTGCTGCGGTGACGGCCGCCGCGGCAGCGGCACAGCAGGCTGGCTGCCAAATGCACCAGCGGCGGAGCCCAGCCCGCTGCTGCTGCGGGCAGCACCAGAGGCTGATGCAGCCGCTGCAGGTGTGGTGCTGCTGCTGCTGCTGATGCGGGAGAGAGGCTTGCTTGCTGCTGGTCCTGTTGCCGCTGCAGCACCAGCAGCGCCATTGCTGCTGGGCCTGCTGCTGCCAGCACTGACTGCAGCAGGTGCTGCTGCAGCTGCTGTCTGTGCTGCGTCCACTGCTGGTGCAGCGGCCTCCTTACCCTTCTTCTCCTTCTTCTTCGCCACTGGCTGCTTTTCCTTAGTCTTGGCTGCTGCCCTGGCTGCTGCTGCCGTCTCTGCCTCATACTCTGCTGCTGCTCTGTCCATCGCTGCTTTCATTGCAGCATCCTTTTCATGCTGAGCCTGCAGCAGCAGCACCAGCAGAAGCAGCAGCATGCATTTGTCATTAGTCAACCACTGCACTGACACCCACAGTCTCCAGTCCATGTAAACTTCAAAGCGTACTTCAACAACAGCAGCACAGCAGCGGGCCTACTGAGCAGCCACAGGTGAGCAGCCACAGGTGCGCAGTCAGCATCGCCACAGCTACACTGCCTCACTGCTGCCATGCATGACACAAACTTGGCGCGAGGCAGGGCTGCCACACCTCAGCTGGCACGACTGTGCTGCTGCTGCTGCTGCTCCAACATGTACAGCGGCCCACCTTGAATGCTTCCTTGTCTACTGTTTAAGCACACGCCACACCAACACCCCACATGCGGAGACACCTGAGCTGCTGCAATTGCTCTTTTCCAACCAACCTATACCCAACCTTTACCCAATATGCAACCCTAAACACTGTACACCTGACAAAAATTGTTCGCCTGGGCCCACCTGCAACGCTTCCTCATCTGCAGGCTTCTCTTCTTGAGGAGCTGCTGCTGCTGCAGCACCTCTCTTCGCCTTCTTCTTGCCTTTCTTGCCACCTGCCGCGGTTTCTGCTGCCAGTTCTGCAGCTGCTTCGCCATCTGCCGCAGCTGCTGCATCCTGACCCGCTGCATCGTCTGCTGCTGCTGCTGCCGCTCCGTTGCTGCTGGCGCGTTGCGCATCTGCAGCTGGTGATGCAGACTTGCCTGCTGCTTTTGACCTGGTTTTTGCTGCTGCTGCTGGCTTGGTTGCGGCTGCTGCTGCTGCTGGGGCGGGCGCCTCAGGTGCAGCTCGCCCTGAAGTGAACAGCAGCAAGTGCACATTCAGAGGATGCAAGGGGCGCTGCACATGCGCAAATCAGCAGCAGGTAAGCAACCAATCAACACAGCCCCCTTGCTGTGGCACCGCTGTTGCGTGCTCTGATGCAACAAACCCAAAACCACTGGATGTTGCTCAGCTTGACTTACCACTGAACCGCACAAACTGCATCCCTCAGCCTGTGCTGCTGCGGTTGCTGCTGCCACCGCTTCAGCCTGCTAAAGTCAGATAGGATACGGTCGGCTGGCTTCCTGCAGAGCACATGCACACAATCCGCCCACTAATCACCCCATACATCTGAAATTGCTGCTGCTGGCCACAACACCAGCTGCATCAGCCGCACCTGAGGTGGCGTAGCTCGACTCCACGCTGAAGTCACCCCAGCTGACACCCTCAGCCGCTGCCGCTGCCGCTGCTGCCCCTCCGCCTTCGCCAGCAGCGTCAGAGGCAGCGGCGGCGCGCTGCACAGCGTCAGGTGCGGCGTAGCCGCCGCGGGCGCGGAAGACGTACTTTGTGCCAGGCTGCAGGTTTGTCACTTCGACGAGCTGCTGCTGGCTGAGGCGCGAGGACCAGGCGGCAGCGCTGCTGGCTGGGCGGTAGTCGAGCTGGTACAGCACCTGCGCCTGCCGGCGGCGGCGTAACGACGCGCATCGCAGCCGCAAGTGCAGAGATGGGAGGAATGTCAGTGAATGAAGATGCCGCAACCCAGCTGCTGGGGCAGCACAGCACATGACCGGCAACATTGCAGTGGAAATGCACAGCGGCACGACTCTGCGCTTGTCACGACTCTGCGACGCTGCCTTGACAATACAAAGCCAAATAGATGCCTTGTTTGCGTGGTTGCGCCGTTATCCCCAAGAGCTTGAACGTGCTTGTGCTTGTTCGCCAATATAACTTGCGATGATGCCAACGCGCGGACCCTGAACCCCTTGTTCACCTGGATGTCGGCATCTGCCGCGCTGCGCCTGTCCACGTTGATGGTGATGCTGGCATTGCCCCGGTTGGCCATCACCGGGCGCGGCAGCTGCGCCAAGCGCTTGGCGAAGGCCACATCCCAGCTGCTGCCTGTGCCGTGACGCTGCTGTGCAAAGAAGGCCTCAGCCTGAGGCAGCAAGAGCAGCAGCAGGATGTTGCACGCAGCAGCAGGATGGGGTGTGATGGCAGCAGGCCTCGGCACAAGCACGACATGCAACAGCTGCTGTTCTGGCTTCGGGCTCTGCCAGCGGCCAAGGCACTTGAGACTTCACACGAAAGCTGATGGCAGCACATGTAACGCTTCTGTTGTGCAGTCTAGAGGTGGCGATGCGTGCTGCTGCTACTGCCGAGTCATGTCTGCTACACACCAACCAGGGGGCTCTCAACACGGTTGTGTTCCTTCAGAGATTGTATACAAGCTGCTCACCTCCTGTGCCCGCCTGTACTGCGAGGTTTTCTTGTTGAACTTCGCCTCCTCCTTCCTGCAAGGGGCGCAGGTAACGGCAGTCAAAACCCGCCACGCAACCGAGCTGCAGCAACTGGCAGTGCACTGCTTCAACTAAGCCCAAGCTGATGCGATCATAGCTGCAGCATCCTCCTCAAGCAACCCGCCACACCAGGCACACAGCTCAGCGCATGAGGTTGACCAGCGGCTGCATACCTCTCCCAGCGGTCGCTACTGCCGTATCCGCCCCATCCATGGTGGCCGCTGCTGCCGCGTGCATGGCGCGAGCCTGCGCCGCCCGCCATGCCCTCGTCCTCGTCATCAGTCTCCCACTCGTCATCGTCGTCGTCCTCCTGTGAGGTAACAACGACACAAGACAGCACAGACACAGCACAAACAGCCGATGGTTGAGTCGTTGCTGGCATGCACATCAACAGCTACTTGATTACACTAGGACGGATACCGCATGGCATGCCTGTGGTCCAAAGAGCGCCTGCCGACATGCATCATGCAACGGCCTCCCTGCAAGCAAGCAAAGCAGCCGGCTGGTGGCCATGCGGTGCTGCACAGCATGCGGCCACCGCTACTGCCCAGCCACGCCACAGCCTCCGCACACGAGTGATGCAGCGCGGCAGTGCAACAACACTGCACTGAACCGGCTGACCGCCATCACACCCACGCTGATCACCGTCGACAACGCTCAGCACTGTGATGGCATCGCAGCACGCTGTCAGATGATGCCGCGCCCACCTCGTAGTACTGGTACCCGCCACCGCCGCGCGGCGGCGGCCCGCCCCTCCTGCCCCCAGCACCAAACGGCGCCGGGGGCCCGCCCATGGAGAAGAAGCCCCCGGGAGACATGAACACGATGCCCGGGCCGCCTCGGGGGCCAAACGGCGGGCCTCCCCCAAAGCCGCGCGGCCCGCCGCCAAAGCCGCGAGGCGTGCCCCCAAAGCCGCGAGGCCCGCCAAAGAGCATCGCAAAGAAGAGCATCGGGTCGATGCCGATGTCCCCAAAGAGGTCCTCCATGTCCATGCTGTTGTGGGTTGGCGTGTAGATGATGGCACAAGAAGCGGCAGTTTGCGGGGCGGGATGAGTACAGCGCAACTGATAGCAAGCATGTGCAGCAGCTCTGCTGACTGGCAACAGACTCGGCTTCCTAGGATACTACACCCAAGCACAAGGCGCACAACAGCTCGTGTACGCAGCCAAGGCACATGTTCCTGCAAGGCGCTACAGGTGTCGCAATCAACGCATTAACAACCAGCATAACGGGCACACCTGTTGGGGTCCAGGTCATCCAGATCGTCGTCAGATGCATCGGCTGAGGTCAGGCGTGCGTAAGCAGCGCTGACCATCTGGAACTTGGTGGTCGACTCCTCGCTGTTGCCGTTCTTGTCGGGGTGCCTGCGGGCACATCGGGCAGCAGGTGCATGCGGGGGCCACTGCATGTGCACGAGTGTCTTTCAAAGGGCACTGATGATGGAGGGATGACAGGGGAGCATGGTGCTGTGCAGGCTAGCTGCATGCGGCCAGGAAGAGGGCTCAATGTTGCCGCGTTTGTCAAAGGGGCTGCAGGAAGTTCCAAGAGCACCCCTGCGCAGTGTAGCCGGCGGCTGTTAGCTTGACGCCTAAGAAGGTTGCTGTGGGATGGTGGATGGGGACCGGATGCAAGGGTAGGGGCAGGTGGAGTGTCTGCTGTTGCTGTTTCTGTTGCGGTGCTTGCAGGACAGCCAACGGATCACTAAGGAACCAAAGACACAGAGCAGCAGCAAGCATGGTACTGATGCCTGCCAAGCAATGTCGCAGTGGGCAGCCTATGCAGTGAATGGAAGAAGAACCACTGGTGTCTCCGCTGCTCATCCACCTCCTATACATCCGCCAACAACTGTGTGCCAGGTGCACGCAGTTGCTGTACGCAATCGCTGCTGCTTCAAGGCTTGCTGAACTTCACCAGGTGACTGCTAATGGGTTGATTGCGGTTACACGATGGCTTTGCATGCACCAGTACCTGACAAACTTCAACTGCAGGCATGCACGGCATGTGTGCTAGGATAAGCAGCACTGGCCATGTTTACAGGGCAGGTGATCTGCAGCATGCTGCTACTGCTGACAACAGTTGGCTGCCACACACTGTACAGCACACAGTAGTGGCGCGTAAACACCTGCCAAATATAGCCTTTATACTTGAATTCGAAGCTGTTGCTTCTGTTCTTACTGTGGCACAGACAGCTGGACAAGCACTTTAGCCTGCATGATCATGGCATACTGGGCTGCTTCCCTGTGTGTGCGCAGCTATGACAGCTTGCATGCCAAGTAATGCTCTTATGTCTGCAAGCCATGCACACCTTCTATCTGCGCATTACTTAACGCGCTGCTGCACGAGTTGAGTTTTTCCCTGTATACAGGGAAGGGCCATACATGGCCTGTGGGTTGCTGGTGGCCACCTTGGACTTGCCTCTTCAATGCCAGCAGACATGAACGCATCTGCCCTTTTGAATATTAAACAAAGCTTTGCTAGATACAAGCACACACCAGCTATGGGCAAGCATCAGCAGCACTACAGCCTGATCTGTTGCATCGCAGACGCTGTTGCTGTGCTGTGACTCCAGACCACTGCCCAACCGCAGCACGCACTCTCACCATTTGAGTGCCAGCTGCCTGAAAGCCTTCTTAATAATGACCTCATCCTCTGTGGCCTGCGATTAGCCAGCGGATCGGCACGCATGAGCGCTGCACTGCAAACTGTGCCCAGCCAGCCAAGTCAAACAGCTGTGCCACGCTCCGTGCGCTTGCTGACCTCGATCTCCAAGACTTTAAAAGCCTCTTCCCTAGTAATCTTCATGGCTGATTTAGGCTACGCAAACCAGATGAGATTCGTCACGCTATGTTCGCCCGGCAGGCGTATGTAAGGCAAGCTAACGGCTCTATAGAGGATTTTACGACTACCAGCTGTAATGGGAAAACTGTATATACGTGGCTTCAGCAGTCCAAACAGGCAGCCCAGACCGAGTCAGCCAAGACCTGCAGGCTGCATCAGGGAAGCTCAGCAGCAACAACGTGACAAACGACTCACAAGTCAGCAGCAGGTATTACACAACCTATCCATGCAGCTTCACTGATCGCTGACATCCTCAAGGGAAGGAGGCATCACACCCGCGGCAGGTGTGACTTGTCACAACCGCTGATTCAACTGCCTGTTACAATTGGTATAACTTCATCTGATCTCACACTGCTTCAAAGCACCACTTTCGTTGTCAGATGTGCTGCGCTAACCTGGAACATGGCAAGCCACAAACGTGCCTCCAGCAGCCTTTAGTATGCACATGCACTGCATGCACTTGTGGCAGGGGGCACCCTGCAGCAGCTGCAGGAGGTGATCTGGCTTGCAACGCTTGCTTGCAATCTGCCCTCTGGCACAGCTGCGGTGTGTATACGTCATACAGTACCTGAACAGCAACATAATAATATCTGGGGTTCAAAAAAGAAATGCCGTTGACGTATTTGCACTCTGCAAGCCAGCCGGCTGCCCCAGCTAGCAGCTACCTGGCTGGCAGCCAACTGCAGCTGCAGCAGCAGTGCAGCCAGCAGCATTGGCCATGCAGCCGACCAGCCACCTTTCCAGCAAGAACCATTGTGCAGTAAACAGTAGCCACGGCCCATCTGCTTGCAAAGGTTTGTCACGTGTTGCTGGCTGGCCCTGTGCTGTGGAGTCTGCGCTGAAGCTGCTGCCTCTGGCGTGGGTGCAACGGCGGCTGAGATGCCAGCGCAAACGGCCAGCTGCTGTGTGGCTCGCCAGTGACCAGCACAGGGCAAGCCTCACAGTGTCATGACACTGATCAGCATCATGGTTGTGCAGAGCACACAGCTGCACCGCACACAACACTCGGTGCGCAGACAACCGAGTGCTTGTGATCAGCCATTTGAGTTGCACTGCTCTGTAGTGCAGACATGCAGCTGGGGTTTTCTCGTGATGAACTGTCAAACATGTTGCTGCTCTCTAGCTGTTGATTTGCTGGTGGCACGCCACGGCGGTACGTGTGTATGTGCATGTGTATCATTACTGCAAACGGTTTGCCCTGGCAGCAGCTGGTGTTGCTGTTGCTGCTGCTGGTGTGTCACCACTGCGGGGGTCATGCTGTAGCAGCACTTCTGTGACAAGCACGCTGGCAAGCTTTCAATCCAAGCAGAGGGTGTGTTTATAGCTTCTGTTGTGCAGCCGAGCCCCTGTACTATGGCAAATTGGCAGCAGAGGTCCGGAGGCTTTGGGACATGTGGTGTTCAGCTCAGCTGTAACAGCTGCACAGCAGTACACTCCTGCAATGTCGGCTGCGCCAGAATGTCGGGGTTTGCGGCCACTGCAGTGGCCCGCCGACGCAAGGTCAGGGTCGGTTGATGAAGTTGCCATGTACATAACCGCCGTGGCGTACACGTGCCTCCAAGCAACAGCAACAGCTGTGACACACAGCACTTCACACCGTGGCTATCATATGCATGATGCAATGACAACCATATGGTCCACGGCTCATGCCGTCACATCATGCAGCCCATCTTCAGCAGAGAGAAGCGTTATCACAGTACTGTTGCTGACGTGTGTCCGTCCCATTGTTGAATATGGCAGTGAGGTTTGGTTTCCGTCCACAGCCAGGCAACTGCAGCTGATTGACAAAGTGCAGACAGACATCATCAAATGCGCAATGCGCTGTGGCAAGGAGCGCCCATGCTCTTCAGCTCTCTTGGCAGAATGGGGTGTGAAACCGTTGCATATGTGGCTTCATCAGAGGGCTTTGGAGTACTACTACAGGATTCAGCGTATGCAGGGCGTTCGGCTGCCCAGTCAAGTGTTTACAGCTGAATGGAGGCGTCCTAGTGGTGCTATGGCAGTGACACCGTGGCACAAGTATGTGCAGAGCCTGCTGTGCAAGTATGGTGTGAATGTTGTGACCGCAGAAGGCAGAGCCAGTGGGTGCAAGAGCCATGTCAACAAGCAGGTCAGGACACTACATGCTGAAAGGATTGCATGTGAAACGTTGGAACACTCCACTCTGAGTCGGTATGTGACTCATGTGCATCCCACTCATGTTGATGCTATGGGTTTCAGGAGGCCTAGGCCGTACTTGCGTTCAGTGGCAATTCCACGTGGTATTGAATTGCTTTTGCGTGTTCGTATGGGTTGTCTGTGTGTACATGAGCGCACTAGTCAGTTTGGCGGGCGCAGAGCTAACTCCACTTCAGGATGTCCTTGTTGTGGTGCAGAAGTTGAGTCTTTGTCACACTTCATGTTTGATTGCCCTGCTACTTCTGCTCAGAGGGATAGTATGTTTGCTGAGATCAGATCCCTGCCTGGTTGCGCTGAAAAGTTGCGCAGCGTTTTGTCCATGGCTGATTCGTCAATCAAGGTGTTGCGTTTTGTATCTGATGATATTTGGGGCAGTTCTGGAAGATGTCTGATGGTGTCACCGTGTATTGCTGCTTTTCTTGTCAAGTCTTGGGATGTGCGCAATGCATGCAAACATTCTGGAGCAGTGCTCCCTCCTCTTTCCGCCCCGGTGGGGCGCGGGGCCGATGCCGCTGTTGCTATGGCTTGAATGGGTAATATGATGATGATGATCACAGTGGAAGTGGGGTGTGTGGCATCGTTGCAAGTACAGCCTGAGGAAAGTGCGCCATGCTGTACAACCTGAGGTGACTGAAGCAGCATGCACCTGCTACGCCAGAAGCGCCGACGTCCGGCACAGAGTACTAGCACCATGTGCTATAGCGCAGCAGCAGTGGCATGCTCTGCTATGCCACCAGGTTGAAGTGCACGGATGCCGCCATCAGCTGCTGATGCCTGGCTGTGCGCTGTGCTGCCTGCACGTGCTGCGGATGTGCGGCAACAGCATTGACGTGACTGTGGGGCTGCTGGCTGTGACACCACTGCCAGGCCGGGTCTTGGTGAGTTGTGCATCCGTGTTTTCTAGTTGCTGTCACCCACAGCGTGCGTAGCCCAATGCATCATGTAACATGTGCAGAAATGGCGTGGTGGGTGCCAGCTGCCCGACTCACTCCGCTGCCACACCGGATGCGCACTGACTGCTGCACAGTTGAGGACCTGCAAGTTGCTGCTGCCGTTGATTTGAGGTCATCTTCACCACCTGGACATTTTAGGCTTCCATGCCCTGCCCTTAGCCATTCCTTGAGGCCGCCGCACACTGCATTCACAGCCAGCTAGAGGTCATAGCTCTACCAGTGCTTGCTGCGACTGCTCAGCCGTGCTGCCGTTGCTGCCGTTGCTTTTGCTGCAGAAGAGTCAATTCAAATCATGTATGTGCTGCAACAGAACGGCGCCTTGAGAGTGACCCCTTCTGCACGGCTGACTCTGATGCGGCTGCCTGCACAGCTGCTGGCCTGGCCTACGCGAGTACCAGCACCATGGGCGACATCCTGACGCGAGCTGCTTGTTACGTTGCATTGGTCTGCATGCATGGTTGCTCTATGTCATCAAATGCAGATGCACCTGGTGGCTGGGTGCACACCCATCCCTGCTTTCTCCACCTCTGCGAGGTGTGCCACATAAGCTTCGGAAGTGGCTGCCGCTGTGTGGCTTGAAATGCATGCACGCGCTATGCACTCGGCCCGAAGCTGCACCTTCATTCAAAAGCCAACTCTACTGTATCTTTGGACTACCTCTTCACATGAAGTCACCAACACATACAATGTCTGAAGTTCGGCAATCGCTGACCGACAGCGCCTGCTCATATGCAGGCAGGCAGCCGCCACATGCCAGACCTAAAGATGCGCCCGCAGTCAAACACCAACGCCTCCATTTCCTGGGGCAACAGCAACAAGGGCGCGCTGCACAAGCGCACAACATGGACCGTGCTGCTCCAAGGCATGGTCTTGGGCTTGCTGCGGCAGATGGGCTGCAGCTGTTAAACCTAAGGTATACAATGGTCCCACAGGGCATGGGTGTAAGCTGTGATGCTACGCGTTGCTCTGGGCGTGTTCTGCTGCAACAGCTGACGAAGCAGAGACCATGGCGCACATCAGACTTACAATGCACATCTAGAGCCTTGTTGATCAGTCGGAATGTCTCGCTGCTGGCAAGATACAAGGAACAACACATTATCAAACTCAACTGCTTTTACACACAAACTTACGGCGGCAGCTGCTAAGTATAGCAGCGCAGCCCCATGCAGACAGGTGAGCAATGTGAGGTTGGCCATGTTAGGCTTGCACATGCAGTTAAAAGCCCATGCTGACAACGTCAATGCCCTGCGCCTTAGTGCGCTAAGGCACTAAGGCGCAGGGCATTGACGTTGTCAGCATGGGCTTTTAACTGCATGTGCAAGCCAAACATGGCCAACCTCTGATGCTGAGGTCCCATCAGGCACCGCGCCTACCGGCTGAAGTGACTTGGCCAGGTGTCAGCTGTCTGCTGACGTCACCACAACGCTACAAATGATGCGGCACTGGCAAACCAGCCTGTTAAGATTTAGCTACCTTATGCTTGGGCTCAAAAGCTGCCGCAGCTTGCTGCCAGTGCTCTGGCAGCCAGCCCATCGCCCCCGCTGCTGCCTCTTTCACATCGTTGCTGCTGGTGTTGCTCAACAGCAGTGCCAGGCTAGACAGCGCTCCTGGTGTCCCCGTCACGGCGAGCTGGTTTGCTTCATTTTCGTACACCAAGCTGTACGGTGCACCTGCTGCTTGCCCTTGGATGCCTTGGCTGTTGCTGCTGGCGCTGATGCTCAGCAGTGCTACTAAGCTGCTGTGAATGCCAGGCTCTGCTGCTAGCAGCGTTCTGTTGGCTGGGTGGTCGTATGCCAAGCTGCGCAGAGCTCCTGCTGCTCGCTCCTGCACTTCACTGCTGCTTTTCAGCAGTGCTACAAGGCCGGATGTTGCTCCTGGTGTGGCTGTTATAGCAGCCTTGGTGGTCCGGTTGTTGACCCCCAGGTGCCACAGTGCGCCTGCGGCTCGCTGCTGGGCTCCTTGGCTAGCGCTTCCCAACACAGCCACTGGCTTGGTAAGAGCACCTGCTTCTGCGACTACTGCTGACTGGTTGCTGCAGTTGTCTGCTGCCAGGTTCCATAGCGCTGCTGCGGCTTGTTCTTGCACCCTTGGCTTGTTGCTGCTTAGCAGCGCCACTAGCCTGCTGACTGCTCCAGGCACTGCTGCGATTGCTGTTCAGTTGCTGGTGCTTGCTCCTGCAAGAATGCATAGTGCGGCTGCTGCCCAGTCCTGCATGTCGTGGTTGATGTGGGCTAGGTACTTCACTAAAGTGGTGAAGTCTGCGGCCGCAGCTGCAGCTGCAACATCTGCTTCCCTCAGTGCACCTGGCATAGCCGGCGCCTCATGCTCAGAGGGTGGGTGGTGGGTTCGCCTGGGCAATCAGCATTAAGTAGATGATCATGTATAAAGCCTCGGTCATTCCTTTGTGGGAGCTGTTGCTCCATGGTGCCAGCTGCGGCAGCAGTATGTAGCTGCAGTGTCGTAGGCGCTGACTCCTTAGAGTCTGGCGCAATATCATGTGCGGGCCTTTGTATGGCTAGAACACCAAGGAAAGATTGCTTTAGATACGTTTACAGGGCCTGGCCGCAGCCTCGTGAGGCAGACACGTTTCGCGCCAAATCCGACATTGGATGCCCTCGTGTCGTTTTGCGAGGAGAAACTGCAGCAGTGCAAAACTACAACTTCTGTTTCTTTGTGTCATATCATCCCGTGTTGTCCCACCCACGCAGCTACTGCTTACACGTGTAACGCATGCTACAGCTGTGACATATGCTTACCCTGTAGGCCTGTGCTTGCTTTGCAAGTTCTGCCCCACAACATGTACCGTGCTGAATGCAAAACAGGTGAAGGATTGCAAGAAGACATGTGTCATCAAAACACAACGCAGCAAATGCGCACTCACATGCTACATGGGGCCCCCGCAACTGTGCTAAATATAGGTGCGTACAGGGGTGATGCAACAAACTCATGTTTACCAGCAAAACTCTGATTTGATATGAGGTGCGCGAGCAACGGCAGAGCTCGGCAGACACAGCCATATGTACATGGAAAACACAAGTTGTTTTGCTTGCCGTAAGCAGGCATACTCTCCACCATACACCCCATCAAGAATCGGACATCGTCCTACGAGCCCTCGAAGCGCTTGGAGGACGAGCTAGCTCAGCTGCTATTGCCCCACTACCATCATGCATTGAAGTGGTGAGTAAACAATTCCTCAGAACAGCCTCCCATAAGCAAGCAGCTGCTGTTGCTGCCATCATGCCATGATGTCATGGACGATGTATCAACAGCAATCTGTCAGGTACAACCCAAGCAGGCCTGCGCATGCAGGGCACAGTGTACTATGCAGGAAATGTTTCAGTAAAGTAGTACGCTCAGCTGAGCAATCTCAGCGCTGCTGAGCGCTGAGCACTCGACAGAAGATGTGGCAGCCACACCAGCAATGCAGCAAGCCACCACACTCAAGCAGCAACACATCATGGGTTGTGCCGCTGGGCAGCCGCTGCTCAGGCTGATGCAACTGAAGTTCGCACCGGCCAGCCATACAGCCGTACAATCAAAACCATACAACGACATGCGTCTCACTCTATCACTACATGTTGCTTGTTCAGAAGTCTTTGACTTTGAGCAGGACATCCCTCTTGACTCACATAATCTTGCAAGCAACAAGCTGCAGCACAACTTGAAGCAGGAGGGCATAGAGTGCAAAGGAAAGGCCATGGCAAGCACAGTAGACACCCGAATCCTTTCCAGCTGCGCTGGTGCCCGCAAGCACTGCTGTGCACCCATTGCAAATGATGCTGGCACCGCTGGTGACGAGTGTAAAGCACTGCTTCATGTGACAGTTGACACGTTGATCAGCCGACGCACCCAAAGCAACAACCAAGAAGAGCATTTGAATGCCTGTGGCGTCTGCAGTCTACCCTCCCAATGCTATGAAAGCTGCCACCCGACAGCAACGACCGGAAGTACTAGGCAGGCACCAGGTGCCATGTCACCATGTCATTCTGCAAGTGCGCTGCCAACTGTCAACAGGCAGCATCTTGACCGATACGAGCGCAACGGAGTCATTCTCAGGCCTACACTGCCGTGCGAGCGCATGCCGGGCGACTTGACTCGTGACCACTAGCAGACACCGGCCTTCCTTGCCCGCACCATGGCAAGCACACCTCACCGCCACAGTAGGAACAGCACTGGCAGCTGCCACAGAGGCCATCCAGTACGGCACAGCTCATGATCCCCCCAACCACGTGATGTCTTGACCAACTTGTGCCCATGTTTCAAGGGAACCAGGGCGCTGACAGTTGCCTAGTCAGCGGCTGCATCCATGTCCAACCCATTCGAAGCAAGCAGTCCACCTTGCTAGCGCCAGGAAGCACGCGTGAGCCAGACGCACTTCTGTGGCGCAACATGAATAGCCAGCCACAACACACAACAGCAGAGCTACAACAGCATCACATAACGCACACGCAACGGCTTGTTGTTTCACGCCAATGGTGAGAGTGAGGGCAGCGCCACCGTCCAGTGCCCCCTCATCATCACCACCATCACGTCCCCGTGCATGCGGCAGCAGCAGAGCCACCTGCACACGCCCACTCCTCACCCTAGCCTGCACGCACGCCACTGCAGCGAGCACTGCCGCACCAGTGGCGCACCATCACTGTGCACCAACGCCGCGACGAGGCAAAGATGCTCCTGCGTGCTGCTCTCACATACGCCGCTGTACCCACAGACATCACAACCAACGCAACCACCAGCCAAACCAAGGGTGCACATCCAGAGAGCAGCCTGATCAGCCGAGGCAGCACACCCCCCTCTCTTGACAATTGCAACCGAAAGCTGAAAGCTGGCCGCGCTACCATACCAACTAGAAAAGCAGACAAGCGACACAGCCCCGTCATGAGCATAGGCCATGCTGCCGAACAAGCAAACGTTGGCCAATTCACATGCCCAGTGGCAAGTTTTAAGATTCAAGTGAAGCATAACCAACCGAAGCATGACCAACCGAAGCATGACCAACCGAAGCATAACCAACCGAAGCATACCCAACGGGTAATGTAACAGAGCACTCCACCAACAATCGTGCCGATTGAACTTAGACGAGACTGATAACCATTAAGAATGCATCCCACAAGTTCTGCTTACCCACACGCTGAAGGGCATGGCGCAACTGCCACAGCCCCTGCCACTGCTGCTGCCAGACCATTGCCCAAAAGTAGCTGCAGCTGTGACACTGACACAGTTCTATCGTTCCCAGCCGGATGGAAGCCAGCAGCACACAGCAGCATAACCCAATGGGTGCAAGTGAGCCTGCCATTCCTGTGCAATCCTGCAACAAAGGTAGCGCTTCAGTTGCAGACAGGACCCTGCTGCTGCTGCTGTTGCTGCTTGCCCTGCTGCTGCTGTCCAGTCATCCGCTTCAAGAAGGCCCGCCTGCTGCGCAACTCCAGAGCAGCTGCGGTGGCAATGCCGGCCAGGATTGTGCCTGAGTAGCGGAAGATGCTGGCACGCAGCGACATCCCCAGGCCCATCGACAGCAGCACTGCGCCAGTGAACTCGCCAAGCATGGAGGGCAGCAGCCGGCGTGCGCGGATCTGCAGAAGCAGCAGCAGCAGCAGCAGCAAGACGGCCATCAGCATGCAAATGGGATGGATTGGATGGATTGATTCGGATGGATCTGGGTTGGATGGATGGATCCGAGGATAATTTGCAGATGCAGCATCGCCAGCAGCGGTAGCCGCACCAACCAGAAAACCAAATACCAAAGTAGGGCCACAGGCCCACCCACTAAGGAGCCAAACAAGGCTCATGGGGTCCCACAACAGCCAAGGAGAACCAATCCACCCAACTAATCCGAGGCCTCAACAAGTTCTGAAGATTCTGTCTCTGAGGCGCTAGTGTCACTTGGGAGCACAGCATGCGCCATAGCCGGATCATATCTAACCAGAAGACAATAGTAGATGAAAGCAGCAACACTACTCTGCCTCTGCTGCATAAAGTCAGCCAGACACCGTCCAAGAGGGCTCACAGCAGCAGCTGGGCTCTGCCACCCTCCAAAATCAGCAAATAGCCGCCAGAAGCGATCGCGAACACCCTGATATGCGTCACATTCAAACACAAAGTGAAACTCATCCTCAACTTGGCCAGCACCGCACCGAGAGCACAGTCGCTGTTGCCTAGGTAGCAGAGAGTTATCAGCCCTCTCCCACCAACCAGTAGCCACACGCAAGTCATGCGCACCCAGACGAAAACGCAAGATGACAGGTGCATCTTGTTTAAGCCAGCTGTGTTGTGCACATCATCTGGACACCAACTCAATGGTTCCGTCAACTCAAGCTCATCAAAAGGAGAGCATGCAAACCAGTTCTCATAGGTAGAGTGCATGACAGTATCAGACCCAGCCACTCTGGGGTTGGCTGGCAAGTCCTGCCACTGCTGGTACAACCATGCTTGGAAAGCACTCTGTACATCGCTCAAATCAGAGGCATCAAGGCAACCTCTGTAGCAGCTGGCACAACCTCTGTGCTGTGTCCTGGCTGACCAGGTAAACATGGGCAGCAGCAGGCTTCACAGCCCCTTTCTGCTCCAGCAGTTGGAGCTGGGCTGCATTGGCTTTGAAGCTGTCCCCCATGCAGTCCTTGTGCAGTTGCAGCACAGCTTCCAAGCCAATGCAGCCCAGCTCCAACTGCTGGTGCAGAAAGGGGCTGTGAAGCCTCTGCTGCCCATGTTTACTTGGTCAGCCAGGACAAAGCACAGAGGTTGTGCCAGCTGCTAAGCTTGCCTGCATCTGTCATCCTACAGTTCAGCACACCCCTGGCAGCACCCCCAGCAAGCCAAGTGATGCCACAGCAGCCCATCAGCAGCACACCAGACAGTGCAGGGCATGCAGGGGCAGCAGCAGCAGCAGCAACAGGCAGGCAGCAGCAAAACAGCGTGACAGTGCCCTGTAGCTGCAAATGACAAAAAAACAGCTCCTGTGGATGCACTGCAGTAAAACGACAGCGTGACAGTGCCCTGTAGCTGCAAATGACAAAAAGACAGCTCCTGTGGATGCACTGCAGTAAAACCAGCTCCGCTACGGATGCAAACAATGCAATATGCAACTCTCTTTACACAGTCAAGGCAACACCCCAGACAACAGCCCTCAGACAACAGCCCTGTGACATGGCCACGCATTGCAGGTAGTGACAAGTGTACCGAGCGATCACTGCAAACGCCCCCTGTGACATGGCCACGCATTGCAGGGTTCCTGAACCGCTGCGTAAACGTTACATGCATGCGTTGCTCTCCTGGCAGCCTGCAGCCAGCAATGTTTGGCAATGCAAGTGTTGCACAGCGGTTCGTGAAGGATGCGAATGCCTTGCAAGGGTCACCTGGCGGCATGCAGCCTTGAAGCAGCCCGAGAGCCACAGCGCCAGCGTCACCAGGAACGCAGGGTTGGTCAGGGTCTGCAGGGATGACTTGTTGTGCCTCATCAAACCCAGCCCTGTGGCGATGGGGACGCACGCAAGCGCCCACTCGCATGCGATGATGGCGGCTTCACGCCTGCTGGGTACCCCAACACGCAGAGCGGCAGCAGCAGCAGCAGCAGCGACAGCTGTGTCAGTGGGAGACGACACTGTGGGCGGCAAGTGGTCGCCATGGCTGCCTGGGGCAACTTGACATGGCAAGGCGGTTGCGGCATCAAAGCGGGCAGCAGGACCAACAACATGCAGCACATGTGAAACCAGAGCATGCAGCGCTTGACGACCTGAATCACCTACACCCCGGCAGCAGCCAGCATGCTCATGGCGTTGCGGGCAGAAGGATGACAAGCAGTGAGCGGTCCAAACTGAGCTCCAACACAGCAGAAGGCAGCTGGCGGCTGCACAACAGCAGCCATGTGGGCGGCTGACGGGAGCTTACGCGTTGCAGCCTAAGCCACAGCGTGAGTTCCAGCTGAGATGTCACCCAACACCTGGGCAGCACCCGTCTCCAGCTCACCTCCCGCACCTCGCCAGCTTGTGCCTGTTCAGCAGCAGCACAAAGTTTGGCACCACCAGCAGCAGGAAGTTTGCCGCGCGGCTCACAACCTCCCACGCCGCCAGCCAGAACGCAGCGCTGAGCCACCAGCTGGAGCCTGAGCGCTCCGCAGGCCCGGCTGCTGCCGCCGCTGCAAAGTGCACGCGCAGCTCGTCCGTGAGCACGTTGGCGCTCAGACCGACCACCAACGCATACACCGCCTCAAAGGCGTCGACGGCGTACGTCTGCATGGTGATGTAGTCCAGGTAGGCCAGCTCCAGGGGCTTCCCACAGAAGCCAAACACGAGCTGACTCAGCGCTGCTTGGAGCTTGCTGCTGCGCGACAGACGAGCCGCCTCGTCCGCCGCTGCTGCCGCCAGCTCATGGGTTGCCGTGCCTCCTGCTGCTGCCGCTGCTGGCAGCTGCTTAGCACTGCCAGCGCCGCTGCTGCCGCTGCCGTCGTACTGGCCGACGCTGCTGCTTGCATTCGGAGATGGTTTCGTCTCTGGTTCAAACTCGACACCAGCTGCTGCTGCCGGCACTGTTGCCGCTGCGGTTGCCGCTTCACTTGCTGTGCGAGTGTCGCGTCCCTCTGCCACGCCATCGCGGGACGCGCTGCTGCTGCTGCTGCTGCCTGTTGGCGCTGCAGAGATGTCCAAGGGCACGCCCTCCTTGCCCGCAGCTTCCACGCACTGCTGTTGTGCTGACGCATCACGGTCACTGGTTGTCACTGCCGCAGGTGCCGCCGCCGCTGCTGCTCCTGCTGCTGCCTGCAGTGTGTTGACCAGGAAGTGCATCAGCTGCCAGCACTGCCAGGCGGCTAGATGCTGGCACATGTGGCTCAGCACAGTCGCAACACCGGCCGGCAGCAGCCCAGCAGTGTCTGTTGCTTGCTGACTGGATCCTGCAGCTGCAGCTGCTGCTTTGTTGCTGCTGGTGATGTTTTCAGCTGCTGACAGCAGGTACGCCATGTCTACTGTTAGAGCAGACACAGTAGCCCAAGCTGCTGCTGAAGCACTGTTGCTACCGGCTGCGCGTGTGTCGACATAGCCTGCTGCTGCTGCCGCATCGTCCGCTGCTGCCAGGCCAAAAGCCTGCAGCTCTGCTGCTGCTGGCCCTGGCAGCACGAGCAGAGGCTGCAGCAGCAGCAGCGCAGCACTCGCTGGTGCTGGTGCCAGCGCTGCTGGCTGCGCCCGACACATGACAACACTGCCCTGGGCAAGCTGTTGCTGCTGGGTTGGTGTGTTTGCGCTGCTGAATGATACTGCTGGTGTTTGTGCAGGCGGCTTGCTGCCAGGCAGCAGAGCCACGTGCATCAGGCCAGGAGCCATGCCAGGCACTGACACACTGCGACAGCAATCAAAGTAGTGCACAGTTAGGAGGCACACGTCGAGTCTTAGGGTTGAGTCAAGTGCCATGTGCATCAGACCGGCGTCAAGCTAGGCAGCGTGCTACTGCATGATACTTGCATGTACTGCAGCAGCGCACCGACAGATCGAAAGCAAGGCGTGTGCTGCCAGCCACAGACCTACACGCTGACAGGAAGGCGGTTCACCATCAGGTGCGCAAACTCAATCAGAACACACTGCATGCAAAGGAAAACAGTGCAGGCTGTGCTGCCGACGTCCAGCAGAGCACACCTCCATGGGCCTTCCATTGCTCACCTGATGCTGGCCCTGTTGTGTCCTCGCTCCCGCTGCACTGCTACAGCCACATCCTCATCCACCACCACCCGCCCCTGCTGCACAGCCAGCAGCCGGCACGGCACCTCGACGCTGCAGCTGTTGCCGCTGCCAGTGTCCGCCATGTTCAACATGAAGTCCACTGTCAGCTGCAGCTGCCGCGGCACATCCGCCACCAAGCAGCACGGCTGGCAATGCAGCAGGCTAGCTGCAGTTGCTGCTGCTGCTGCTGGCTTTGCAGCCGTGCTGTTGTTGCTGCCTGACACTGGCCCCGGCGTCACAGCTGCATGGCTGTTCAGCGTAGATGCGCACGATCCGCCCACCACAACATCAATGTGCTGCGGCACCACCTCCTGCCCTTCCAGCGCCGTGAAGCCCCCGTCGCCCTGGTCCTCCACTGCTGCTGCAGGATCCATGGCGCCCCTGACCCTGGCCAGCAAGTCGGACGCGACTGCTGCACACTGATCCAACAGTGCCTGCATGCCCGCACCATCGTCACCCCCTGCATTGTTGCGTATGTGCTTGATGCTGCTGCTGCTGCTGCTGCTGCTGCCATCCTCATGATCGTTGCCGCTGCTGCAGTCACTCCTGTCGAGTGCTGCCGCACGGTCCCCGAGTACAAACACATTTGCAATGAGTTGAACGCAGCCAGCAAAGCAGGCGGAATGGGTGTAGACCGGCGAGATGGCAGCGCTGCTGGGGCCGGCGATGCCTGCTGCTGCGGTGTGCTGCAGCTGCTGCTGCAGGGCTTGGTCGAGCAGCGGCCCCAGGGACGGCAGCGTGCTGTGCGGTGCGCTGTGAACCTGCAGTTGAACAGCACAGATTGGAGGCAGCAGCAGCAGGAGCAGCAGCATTGGCAGCAGGAATATATTTGCTGGCCCTGGGAAGACGGGCTGGTGGTACAAGGTGTTCACAGCCGACCAGCACTTAAACCATGCCACAAGCAAGCCCACAAACGCACCAGCACGAGCGCAACAGGAAGTGCCCCACCCAAGCTCAATGACACACCACCCATGCAAAACCACACACCTCAACTAATCACGTAGTGCGGATACATTGTGAGGGGGACAAGCAGTAGAAGCAGGGACGAAGCAACCCCAATTGCACCCCACATTTGCGTATACAGGTGCTGCGTCAGCCCATGCTTGTATATGCAGCTGCGAGGCTGCCTTGCACAACTAGCATAGCTTGCAACAGAACCGTTCATGGCGCAAGCCAAAAACATTAACACCACACACGGAGCGCGCCACACCTTGATGCTGACGGGCAGTGTCGCCGCCATCGACCTGTAGCTGCGTGGTCGCCTTGATCCAGCCTGTTGTGCAGCAGCCTGGTGTGCTGCTGCTGTGAACACGGCTGCTGCCTCCCGATCCCCCAGCAGCCCACGCAGGCCTGGCAAGATGTCCGGAAGCAGGCCAGAAGCAGCAGCAGCGCTGTCCATCAGGGACTCAAGAGGGCCCAGTGCTGCCGCCACTGCACTGCCGCTGAGGGAGGAGCTGTCGTCTGCTGGAGCGGCAGCGGCAGTGGCAGAAGATGCTGCAGAGGGGATGGCTGGCGTTGTGTGGTTGGAGCAAGCACCGATTGAGAGGGCTTGAGGAGGGGCACAACCAGTGCTCTGTGGTGTGCCAGCAGCAGCAGATGCGTCTGCTGCTAGCTGCAGGCTCGATGCAATGTCACGCAGCAGCTGTACACCACTGCTGCTGCTGGTGTTGAACGCACATGCCGCTGCTGCTGCTGCAGCAGCAGCACTCTTCATGGAGATGTCACTGTCGCTGCTGAGTCGCATGCTGCTGCTGCGGATGGTGCTGGCGCGGCTGAAGCTGCTGTTACAGTTGCTGGTTGGCGTCCCTATGGTGGGAGTTGTTGCTGCTGCCGAGGGTGCAAGCCCTTGCACAACAGCCATTGAGCTGCTGCTGGATCCCACGTGACGCTGCCGCCTTTGCTGCTTTGGACGCCGCCGCCTCTCCTCATGCTGTTCAATCAGCATATCAAACCTGGCCCTCTGGCTCTTCTCAAGCCATAACACCCCCAGGCTCGGCAAAACAAGCACAAATAGGCAGCTGACAAGGCCTTGGTACGCCAAACCTGCCAAACTTTCAATGGGGCTGCTGCTGGTGTTGCCTGCGGCTACAGCTTCGAGCTTGGCTGTTATGATGATTGTAAGAAACCACTCCAAGGTGCTGATGACTACTTGAAGCCGGACTGGCACCTGTATGTGGCTCAAGGTCAGATGCACCAAGCAGGCAGAAAGGCAGGCAGGAAGGTGCGATATCAATTCAACCACTTTGTTGGTCGGACCACGCAAAAAGAGCCAAAGGCTGAAAATTTTGTTGCAACGTCAGTTCCACGTGTTGTTGGGGCATCAGCTTAGATTCGACTTGCCCAACGCAGGCCGCAAGAACACAAGACCAGAGTTAGCTATCAGGCATGCTAGGCCACCGCCACAACCGTGGAAATTCCACAGACGCTCACCGCTACAAGCATCCATCCCGTCCAGCCGACGTACATATAGCCCCACCCCATCCGCGAGAAGTACATCGACTGCAGCACCTTCTGACGGTGCCCGGCGCCGCCCAGCTGCAGACATGCCACGCACGCAGGCAGCAGCCGCTGCAGCACCACAACCACCAGGCGCAGCCGCGGCCGCTGCCAGTATGCATGCGGGTTGTACGGCAACACCAGGCTGTTGGCGCTGCTGCTGGTGCTGCATGCGCTGGCGGTGGTAACACGTGAAGCTGTTGAAGCTTTGCTGCTGGTGCTGCAGCAGTCGCAAGAGTCATCACCCTCCGCATGCCTGCTGCTGCTGGCAGCTGCCACGTCACTGCTGCTGTTTCTGCCGCTCCCTGGCAAACATAGCACCTTCCACAGAGCAGCAAAGTTGATGCAGGGGAACGGCACCAAAAGCAGCACGCACAGGCACAGCAGCAAGGGGGTTGCGGCGATATGGAGGATGCCGGAGTCGAGGAAACCCAGGAAAAAAAAGATTGCAAGGCCCTGCAAAACACCAGAGGTAGCACAGCAGCAGCAGTATAGTCAGTAATGTTATAGCAGAAGAAATCCACAGCTGCTGATACAGCCACGCTTGCAGCTGGCTTGCTGCTTGCTCCAGGCTGGCCTCCCTGCTCCTTCCACAAAGGTGTGTAGTGTGTTCAGTGATCTCTGGCGTTTCTGCCAAGACCCCCCAGCAATTGCATATGGACACGCCGACACAATACTGCAGCACACGCCATGCAGCATGACATAGCACGCCAGCTCACCGCCACAGCAGCGGCCACTGCGACAAATGCAGCTGTTTGTGTTAAGGTGTCAAGCATACTTGTAGTAGCAGCCCTACCTGTGCAATGTACAGCACAACGCGCAACAGCCTTGTTGCCACCACCAACGCCGTCCAGCTTACACGGCACTGCAACCACTGCACAGCGGCGCCAACGAAGCCCAGCATGCCACTGCTGCTGCTTGCAGGACCCGATACACAAGACTCTGCTGCTTTCACCAGGGGCTTGAACACTGCAGGAAGGACGGTCAGCCCAGCCTGGCTGCTAACTGTAGCGCTACTGCTGGTCAACTGGCCGCACACAAGCTGCCAAGAGGCAGGCCAGGCAGCCGCATGGCTGCTGCTGCTACTTGGTGAAGCAGTCGCTGCTGCAGCGCCATAGCAGCCTGCAGGACAGGCGTCCGCTGCTTCTGCTGCGGAACTAATGTCAGCGTAAGTATTGCACAGGTTGGAGCACAGAGGGCTGTTCAAGTCTAATGAGTTTCCTGCAAGTGCATCTGGGTTGGGAGCGGTGGCTGGCCCCGTGCTGCAAAGCTGAGGAACTGTCTTGTACAGGAACGCCTGCATTTGCAGCAGCAAGCGTGTGTGGGATTTCTTTGGCACTGAAACGGTTACACAGGCTCTGTGTACTGAGGTGCTTGCTGGCGGTGGAAATGCTCGGGTCACCAGCCATGCATGTGTGAAGTGCTGCAGCAACAGCAGCGCTTCCAGGCATGCAGCATCTGCCTCGCCACGGGAGGTCAAGCAGCGCTGATCTCACCATATATGTGAAGAAAATAAAGCACCCGCACAACAGATCGCGCCCGAGCAGCTGCCGTGCCTGCCATACTCGAAAGGAAGGCAGGCCTGCAGCAGCATGTGCTGAGGGTTGCCCAGCCGACGCAGGCGCAGCATCAGGGCCTGTCATCGACCCAAGCAGGCTCTCCTAACAGCTTTTCGTCTGAGCGATCACAATAATTCAAAGCATGGTGGCAGGCGAGCGAAGGGCAGCGTTTCAGACCGGGTAGCTACAGCGCAGTCAAAACAGCCTCAAAACCCACGCCTTCACTGTTTGTGAGGCATTGGAGGTGCTTCTGCAACATGCGGGCAATGCAGTGATTCATGGCTCCACACATAACATCGGAGCAACCAAACCCCTGACGGCAAACCACGCGGAGGATCCTCAGCTCGCCGAGCGATGCAGCCTTCGATAACAGAAGAGTAGTAAGGCTGAACAGTGAGTGCGAGTGCTGTGGCTAGCAGGCGATTGGCACAGGCTGTACGACTTTGTACAGTTAAGGGGTTTGCAGGAAGCACGCAATGGAGCATAGCAGGTGGCCCGCGCCCGGGCCAGTCCCGTAGGAAGCTTGGTTGGTTTCGATGTTCCCAGCAGGTCATGTGTGGTGCACCACGTGGGGCTGCCACTAGGCGCAGCGCGCCAGTCATGGCATGCTGTTTAGACCTTGATCTCGGGCCCGCCACGCGGGCCCGCACTGTATGTGTGTACACCTCATTGTTGACCAGCACTCAAGAGTGAGCCCCTGCAGCTGCAGCTGCAGCAAAGCTTTGGGGGTTGTTCTTCAGTACCACGTGGCCACCTTTGACCACCTGCTGCTTTGTGCTCACCCACTGCAGAACGAGTCACTGGGATTCACATTGCACAGGTGAAATCAACGTGAACGATTTCAGTAACAAGTCTGCAACGTTAACGTATGTAGTGGTTGCATACTTGCTACGCGACGCAGTGCTGAAACCCAGACCATTGTGGACAAACAGGTAATTGTGGACAAACAGGTAATTGCCAGCGACCCAAGCAGCGAAAGAGAGTAGCCTAACGTGAGTAAATTTAACAAGTGACTAGTTTCGGCTTGTGAAAGCCTCATCAGGTCAAGTAAAACAAATGCTCGTGTCAGGCTATGTAGCTGCTCTCAGTGGAGCATGCCAGCTGGCACTGTCATAACAGTGTTGGCTGGTGCTGTACTGCCAGGTGGCAGTGACAGTTGTAGCTGCCCTGTGATCCTATCAAGCAGGGCAAGCAACATGTAGGCATTGTGAATGCATACTGTAATCAGCACTTATACTTCAGTGCCGTGCGCGAATCAGGCGCGATGCAATCGCTTGTTCTTTGTGTAAGCAACCACAAGTCGTGCAGCAGGGCCGCCAAATATCTTGGCAACCTCTGGGTGATGCTTGTACTGTGCATAAACACGGTTGAGCACCACACCAATGCGTGCTGTCATCTCAAGCTGCTTGTTTGGCAGGACAAGCACTGCAGCATCACATCTACCCTGCTGGCGCGCCGGCGCCCCTGGAGGACGGCTCAGCAGCGCAGCACGGTATGAATGGTCAACTGCTGCACACCAACTTGGCAGTTGGCGTTCAGGGTAACCCCTGTCCAGCAACCTGTGCATGAACAGTGTCTTCATGCGTTGAAAATCAGCAGGCAGAGTGTTTCATCATCATCATCATCATCATCATCATCATCATCATCATCATCATCATCATCATCATCATCATCATCATCATCATCATATTACGCTACATACCCATACAGGAACGCTAGCAGACATTCCTGACTCAATGGTTGGCTTGCATTGCCTTGATTCCTCTGATTTGAGCAAAGTACAGAGTGCTTTCCAAGCATGGTTGTACCAGCAGTGGCAGGACTTGCCAGCCAACCCCAGAGTAGCTGGGTCTAACACTGTCATGCACTCTACCTATGAGAACTGGATTGCATGCTCCCCTTTTGATGAGCTTGAGTTGACGAAACCATTGATTTGGTGCCCAGATTATGTGCACAACACAGCTGACTTAAACAAGATGCACCTGTCATCTTTGATGCGTTTTCGTCTGGGTGCGCATGACTTGCGTGTGGCTACTGGTTGGTGGGGGAGGGCTGATAACTCTATGCTGCCCAGGCCACAGCAACTGTGCTCTCGGTGCGGTGCTGGCCAAGTTGAGGATGAGTTTCACTTTGTGTTTGATTGTGACGCATATCAGGTTGTTCGCGATCGCTTCTGGCGGCTGTTTGTTGATTTTGGAGGGTGGCAGAGCCCAGCTGTGAGCCCTCTTGGACGGTGTTTGGCTGACTTTATGCAGCAGAGGCAGAGTAGTGTTGCTGCTTTTATCTACTATTGTCTCCTTGTTAGAATTGATCCGGCTATGGCGCTTGCTGTGCTCCCAAGTGACACTAGTGCCTCAGAGACAGACTCCTCAGAACTTGTTGAGGCCTCGGGTTAGTTGGTTGGATTGGTACTCCTTGGCTGGTGTGGGACCCCATGAGCCTTGTTTGGCTCCTTAGTGGGTGGGCCTGTGGCCCTACTTTGGTATTCGGTATTTGGTATTTGGTATATTACCCATCAGCAGGCAGAGTGTTTGTGACTGCATACTGTTGCAGTTCTGCCTTGATGAAACCCTTGTACATGCCTGGCCTTTGAAATGAGTGCCATGGAATGTACATGTACTGGTTGTGAGGTTTTTGATATGTGGTAACCTTGAAACCAACAGAAGAACCAGTAGAGTCCATGCATTTGCTGATGGTGATGTCCATATATTCAATGCTTGACTGGCTGAACTGCCATGTCAAGGGTATGTTGGGCAGGGTGCTGTTGAGGCTTGCAAGAAAGCACCCGATGCGCTGCTGGCCAGGTTGAGGATGAGTTCCACGTGGTATTTGAGTGTGATGCTTACGAGCTAGTCCGGGAGCGTTTTTGATGTCTGTTTGATGAGTTTGTTGGTTGGCAGAACCCAAGTGCCTTAGCAAACCCGCGCGGGCGATGTCTGGCAGACTTTATGCGGCAAAGACAGAGTAAGGTTGCTGCTTTCATACACAGTTGCTTACTGGTACGTAGCGATCCAGAATTGGCACATTTGTTGCTTCCCAGTGATGGCATTACTAGCAGTGCTTCTGAAGTTACTGATTGTCTGAGTTCTGAGCTCTCTGAGCTTGTTGAGGTTGCGGTTTCTTCCGGTTGATGGTCTTCTTTTGAGTTTTGTGGACCCCATGAGCCTTGTTTGGCTCCTTTGCGGGTGGGCCAGTGGCCCTACTTTGGTAATTCGGTAATTCGGTAATTCGGAAAGCCAGTAGGCTTGCTTGATCCTGCTCCCATACAAAAAAAGCCGTCATCTATGAAGCGCTTGTAGATGCTAGGCCAGTAAGTGCTCTGCTGCTTGACTACGGCTTCAAGCTTTGCTGCAATGTAAAAAATGCTGTATGGGGGAGCAACAGGGGTGCCCATGACGGTGCCCTGCACCTGCTTGTAGTGGCTGCTACCAATTTGGCAGTGACCGTTGTTCATCACAAAGGATAGCAGGTCTTCAATCATGTTGCCATGCACTGCGGATTGTGATGTGGACACTGCATCGCGGCAGGCCGCCACAGCCTCTGCATTGTTAATGCTAGGATACATGGATTCAACATCAAAAGTGACAAGATAAGCATTTCTGCCAACCTTACTGGATTCCAGCTGTTGCACAAGCGTTATAGTGTCTGGCAGCACTTGTGCGAACTGCTTGAAGCATACGTTGTTAAGCACATCTGCAAGGTAAACTGAGATGGCGTTGGTGACCCAGCTGTGGCAAGCAGCAATTGGCCGACCCTTCATCAAATGCAGGAACTCTCTGCTTATTGCTGGAAATTTGTGCACTTTGGGCAGCAAGTAAAAGAATGGCACAACTGGCTGCGCATTGGGGGATGCATATGCAACAATGTAATTGTAAACCTGGTCAGGCAGCAACGGCTGCCATTGCTGTGCTAGGCGTCGCGCCTGTTGCTGCAGTTAGGAGATGATGCCCGGCATAGCTGCAGCAAGAACACTAGCATAAGTGGCTGGATCGCTCAGCTGACGATTGCACTCTGCCACATTCCAGGTTGCATCTAAAATGCATAGACCCATGTTTTTGTCAGATGGTTTGACAATGATGCTGGGGTCATCTTGAAGCTCAAACAGTGCATGACGCATCGCTGGTATCATGCTGTCAATCATAGGCCGCATCTTCATGAGGACTGACTGTGCATCATAGCAAGAGTTGAGTGCTGCTTTGACAGCAATAATGAAATGCTCTTTAAAGACAACACAGTGCCTGGCACTTTCTTTCCGCCCCCGGGTGGGGCGCGGGGCCGATGGCGCTGATGCTATGGCTTGAATGGGTAATTTGATGATGATGAGTGCCTGGCACTTCACATTGTTCAAACAGTGGCCGCGGCACATGGTACTTCATGTTATAATCAGAAGCACTCTCAGAACCAAAGTGCGACCTCAACCTAATACTCCGAGCATACTTGCTCATTTGCATGGCAATGTGTGCTTTGGCATTATGCATACCAGGAGTGGGGATGAACATGTGCCCCAGGTTGAGTGTGTGTAGAGCAGCAGGGGTCAGCGGCTTGCTGCTCAGGTTGAAAACACCCTTCAAGGGTAGTACTGGCGGCCCTGTCGGCGGTCGCCGTTGTTGGCGGTACGTCTGTAGCTTGCGTTGCCGCTTGAGCGCCTGGCCGGGGCGCCTAGGCCGTTTGGGTGCTGCAGTTGGGGCTGGCGGATGGGGCGGGCGGCATTGGGCTGCTGCTGCTGCTGCTGCTGCTGCTGCTGTTGTGGTGCAACGGTTGGCCGCGGGCCTGCTGACCCGCAGTACGTCAGCTTCGAGGCAGCGTGCACCACGCCCCATGCCTGCATGCTGCTCCCTGTAGTTCAAAACATCTGTTCAAGATGGATTTGCAGCTTTCGCGCCTTCAGCGTCGCAGGCGTGATAATCTAGGCAGCACACGAAAACTCGTCGCCTGAGCCACGGCGACGGCCTGCTCCACCCCACGAAATTTACGTTCGCAATTTCATCGTTTCTAGCGCACGTCAATGGGGCGTAGGCAGCAAGACGGCGTAACGCCTTTCATGAACCCCGAAAATAGATACGCAGAACCCTGGCGAGCTAGCCCACCTCCCTCCGGAAGATTGAGAACCTTCCTACGGGTAGATGCAGCACTCACATTGCTAGATTGGAGCCCCCGCCACCGTGTCTGAATTTTCTTACGACGAAGGCTGCCTCCTGCGCCACAGCTAGCTTTGCCCCGAGGCTCGTCAGCCACAAGCAAACAGGTGGGGCCAAGCCATGAACTGACAGACGCAGCTTGCACAGGTCGCAAGCTGTTCACCTTTGCACCCCCACAGCACCCCAGCACACATCACAGTCATGCAGGTGTGCCAAACTTTACAAAATGGCACGCTACCGCAGACACACACACACCACGGCAGGCTTCAAGAGGTGCCACAGAAACGTCAGTAGAGGGACCCACAGCCAACCTGCAACCAATGTCCGACTGCACAGATTTTTGAGCAGCATGGCTCAGTGCATGTGTAACTTACCCCCTCTGGCACTGCCAGATGGCATGGCATGCCCAGTCCACCTGATAAGTCACTGAAAGAGCTCAAGCAGATGCATGCGGACTCCTGCATGCTGCCTGCTACGTCACTGTGCGATGCGACTACTATGTACTGCTGAAATGAACCGACCTCGTCAACCACATAAACAGCATGCCGGTTAACAGCATACATCGGAGGAGAAGCTGGGCTGACGCGGCTGGCCTTGAAGCTGGTGCTCCACATCTGATGAGTAATGCACCTTCACCGTCATGACGCCGGGCAGCCATTGACACAATCCACTGCACTGACTACGCTGAGGGTGGTGCCGGGCTGACTGGGCTGGCCATGAAGCTGGTGTTCTCCCTGAAGTAGTTGACAGCCACTGCGCTGCTGCCATCTGGCATGGGCAGCGCATCCACCTGGATGCGTGCTGCGCCCTTCACAAGGTATTTGCCCTCAGGAGTGACCTGGTAACAGCAGCAGCAGCAGCAGCAGCGACAGTATGGATGCGAGTGCAAGCAATGCTGCGTGTTGTGCACTTCTCAGAGTACCCTGAGAGTGAGGAATGACCTGCGGCGGCTGCCGCTGCAGCAGAGGCACCAACTAAAGCGGCCATTGCTGGGGGCAACCCATCAAGCCCCAATCCCAAACAAGCACAAGTCGTGCAGCCAACGACACAGGTGCACACACGACAGCAGCACACACGATGATGCACCCGCACGCCATTCCCCACAACTGCTCCTGTCTTGACAACCGCATCAGTGGTGCATCTGTGACAGCGCCCTTGCCAGTGCACCTGCGCACCCGCCCCTCGCCACCTCCCCTACCCCCCCTTGGCCCACACCTTGTACTCAAAGATGCGCGGGTGGCGCAGCACGAGGTCGGCCACGCTGCCGTCAGACACGCCGCGCGACTTGATGTAGTCCGCGACTGTCTTGAGCCGCGTCTCAGGGTTCAGTCCCAGCAGCACCACACTGATGGAGGCCATGTTGCAGATCTCATCCTGCTTGAGGCCAATGCTCGTCAGGAAGTTGATCTGCAACGCAGGTATAATGTTGTATAGAGATGGGCCACACATAGTCAGTTTGCCACCTTGCATGGCATGCAATGTCATGCAGGATGCAGGCAGGGCCGTGCTGCTGGCTGCATGCTTCACGTCGTCAGCTTGTCCGCACCACATTGCTGTTGCCACTTCCTCTGCGGCTTCCCTGCAACACAGCCACGCATGTGACACATGTGGAAGTGCATGCCAACCATCGCTGCAGATGCTGCCAACTGCAACCAAGGGGCTTGCAGGACCAACCCGCATGCTGCTGCTTCTGTTGCACTCACCACTGCCTGTGCCCGCTCCTCTGTGGTTTTAAGCATGCCTTTCATGACCCTGTCAACAATTTGCTCCACCCACGGCTTCTCCCAGCCTGAAGCAGCAGCAGCAGCAAACAAAATCGCACAGTCACTTTGGTCGAACCATTTGTGATTTGCCACGTCGTCAGAGGGATGTATGCTGGCCGGCCAGGCAGCAGCAGCACTGGCTGCTCAACCACTCTGCTGACGGAACATGCCAGTTAAACTTTTGTGCTTCTGCAATTGCTCCAGATGGTCTTCACTGAAGCACATGTGTGGCTTCAGCTGTAACAACCCCAGCTGCTCCTGTGGGCAGCTGTTGCTGATGTCCGCCGCTGTAGGCTTGCAGTAGGCTACACGATACAGGAGGCTGTGTGTGTGTGTGTGTGTGTGTGAGATACTGTATGCTGTGCAGCACATGCTGCAATATCCAAGGTACTGCTGCCAAAATCAGTGGCTGCAGCTTCCTTTGCCAGTGCTGGCCGCCGCAGCTGCTGTCCTCTACCAGCTTGTGTCGCAATCCTTGTCGCTGCTGGCAGCACAACGGTCAAGTTGCAGCCTGCCGCACTGCTGTGTGCTGCAAGGATGCGGCTGCCGCCTGTTTCAAGACCTGTGCTAGACAGAACCGCTGTGCGGACTTGCTGCTGTTGCTGATTCTCAGCAGCAAGCTCTGCGCGCGCTCCTTGCGCTGCTGCCTGCCTGCTGCTGTCCTTGCTGTGACATCATGTGCTCACCCAATGTGATCAGCATCTTCTGCACACGATCAATGCTGACTGGCAGCCTGAAGGGGTCCTTCTCTGACCAAGGGAACGGCACGTCACCCGGCGTCATCTTCTGCACAACGGTTTTCATGTCGCCTGACTGCTGGTCTGTGGCTGCGCCGCACTGGATCAGCAGCTGCTGAGGGCGGTGCGGCCTGCAATGCAACGTGCAGGAATATGCCCAGTGCGGTACAGGAGGATTGATGCTGGCAGCAGAGGCCGCCGGCGTGACATGAGTAGAAAATACCATGTTTTGCAAGGACGATATACATGCATGGGGCAGTGTGAGGGATGTTGCTGCAGGGCAGTAGCAGCTGCTGCTGCTTGTAGTGCCGTACCTGCTCACTGCTGCCTTCCTGCCTACGACGCTTGCTGCGCTGCTGCTTGTGCTTTGACTCCTAGAACAGCTGGTGCCCAGCCGCTGCTGGGCAAGCAGAGATGCCATTGTTATGTGCCTGTAAGTGCAGACCACAGGAACAATGTCAGCAGCAGCTGCTGCTAACGCCTGAGCAGCGACATGAGGTCTGATCGCTGCCGATCACGCAATGGAATAGCATACTACACGCTGCTGTAAGCCTCTGTGGCGCTGTGAACAATCACATGCCAGTGCTGCTGCTCTTTCAGAGGCTCCTCGCACAGCAAGCCACCTGGCTCTGCAAGGCTCCTACGCAGCTGCACCGCGTCAAATTACAAACATTGCTAATACCTTTTATAAGTTTGCTGGGCCAATGGCTCTGCAACAGCTGCTGCAGCTGAGGGCTTGGCGCACGTCTGGGATCGCAGATTCGACAGCATACACCTGACAAAAAGCCGCTGATTTGGACACATAGCAGCAGAGCGGACCTTGCACCGCGGCCCCAGGCACTGACGAGTCGCAATGACAGGTGGCGGTTGTGAAGGCAGCAGGACTCTTAGCTGATTTTGTTGTGTCTATTTGCCGCGGGGACAGCTGCTCGGAAAACTGCGGGTGTGGGTTATTGCACCGGCACTGTACAGTGCGACTCTGCCAGAGTTGTGTTGCAACTTGCTGATCAATTCTGCTGATCACTGTTGGTCAGCACCCATTCCCAAATTAGTGATTGCTCTCAACACACGGGCACAGCTTGGCAACGCTGCCACGGTGACTGCAACAGCGCAGCAGGCACCATGGAGGACGTGGTAGAAGGCAAGGACTACAGGTGAGCTACAACTTACCGGTCTGCATAACTGCTGCTTTTGACAGGCATCATATCCGCCTACATGCACCTAGCAGCCCTGGTGGAACAGCAGGCCAGGCGTCAGCTGCATGCACAGTTGAAGCAGCTGCATCCGCCAGCAGTAGCATGCCCGACGGCCCACTCAGTGGTGCAAGGTACTTCACTGATCATGGCATGAGACATTTGCCACCTTTAGGCTGCTCTTAAAATGTGGCATTCATCGGCTGCACATGGTCTCAGCCCTTGCACTGCTGACGCAAGCAGGTGTACAGCTGGGGCATCGTTCCCTTTGCAGCTCAGAGCCTTTGACCTCCCGCCCCGTCCACACAAGCAGCTGTACTCCTGCTGTCAGCAAACGCTGTTGTCACATGTTTTTCTCTCCCGCTAGTAGCTGTCCTGCAAGCTTTACCCGCGGCCTGCAAGCACACTACACCTCTCCAGGACGCAGCCAAACAGCTGGACTCACCTCGCCATCGCCACCCCTGAACAGATGCCACCTTGGTCACCAGCACCACCAACACAACACATAAAAATTACTGCTCAATGTGCTGCAGCTTCCCTGCCGAGGAGGAGAAGATCCTTGCGCTGTGGGACCAGCTGGATGCCTTCCAGGAGCAGCTGCGCCGCAGCGAAGGCAAGCCGGAGTACATCTTCTATGACGGGCCGCCTTTCGCAACAGGCTTGCCGCACTACGGGCACATCCTAGCAGGCACCCTCAAGGTGAGGCTCTGTGACAGCAGTGATTAATAATGACAGTGCTACGCATGTCATGTATTACAGCTTGCGGCTTACAGGAGCATGGCCTGCTTGGGGAGTCGGGTGTGTACAACCGGCGGAACAGTAAAGGCTGCGGCAGAGGGCGAGGCAGGCGGCAGGGCAAGCCTGCACTCCTCATGTGGGGGTGCACGACAAGTGCCAGGGCTGGGTGATGCTGCTGGCAGCAGCTCATGTGATCAGCCCAAGGGGGTGGGGGGGAGCTTGCAGGCATGTGTGCCGGCAGGTGACGGCAGCAGCCACGCGGCGGGGTGCTTGTGCTTGCAGGACAGGGCTTGCAGCAGCTGGTGACATGCTTGGTTGCGCTGTCAGGCAGCAGCAGCAGCAGCTGCGGCATGTGCAGGAGTAGTGTGGCGGTGGTGTGTGCTGTCCGATGATGCGTGCCTTGGGTGTTGGTGGCCAGTTGGGCACTGCCTCGTCTGCCTGCGTGGCCGCCTGTGTGGCTGCCTGCAGGACATTGTGACGCGCTACGCGGCCGCCACGGGCCGCCACGTGACGCGCCGCTTCGGCTGGGACTGCCACGGCCTGCCCGTGGAGTACGAGATCGACAAGAAGCTGGGTGGGTGCACCGAACTGGCCGGCCTGGTGATGACAGGAATTAATTCAGAGCACACGTGCTTGGCCATCGCTTGCGTGCGGAGCGCAGAGGCGTGGGGAGCTGGGTGGATGCAAATGCGTAATGCGGCCTCGCTATGCCAAGGTTTTATCCTGAAATTCCAAGCAGGAGTGCATGGCCGTCTACATGTGGACATGGAGCTGGTTGGATTCTAAATGTGATGCTGGGATGCTGATTGTGATGTTGTTGGCATCTGTGAGCACTTATGTTGTACGGGCAGCCTGCAAGTGGAGTGTGAGTTTGGCATGAAGCTGTATGGGATGGGTATGCTTGCGTGCAGGTGGCTTTTGAACTGCTGTGTCGCACATGTGCATGACAAGGGACCGCACCCAGGATAAGCACCCAAGGAGACACAGCTGGGTGTACTTTAGGGTCTTGTCTGTTACAAGCGCGCCAACTTAAGATGTGCCCATCTTTGATCATTCCTGAGCAATTGCTGTGGTGCAGGCTCCGCCACAAGCACAACCCTGCCTGCCTGCAGTCTCCCTGGTAGCCCTTGCTGCTGACTTGCTGCTGCCCCACCTGGCTGTCACTTTGATCGGCAGAGATCAAGACGCGCGATGACGTGCTCGCCATGGGCATCGACAAGTACAACGAGGAGTGCAGGTCCATCGTCATGAGGTGAGCATGGTGACGTTGTTGCTGTGGCAGCAGGACAGCAGCAGTGCAACGAGCAATTGAGTGATCAAACTGGCAGCAAGCAGAAGTTACTCGCAGAGTATGCAGCGCCAGCTGTCATGTGTGTGCAGCTCGCAGCTGCTGTGATCACGCCCACCACTTGGCAGCCGCCAACAATTGGCTGTCGGCGACTCAACAGTGGTTGGTGCGCGAGCTGTGCCGCCTCCGTTAGCACTTACTACGTGCCTTGCAGCCCCAACCGCCGTGCTGCTGCTGCTGCTGCCGCCGCCTCCTCTAGGTACTCCAAGGAGTGGGAGGTCACCGTGAAGCGCCTGGGCCGCTGGATCGATTTTGAGAATGACTACAAAACCTTGGACCCCAGCTTCATGGAGAGTGTCTGGTGCGTGCATGTGGAGGCAGCTGCGTGCTGGTTTGTGTTACTTGAAGCAAGTCCCTGTGTGGCTTACACTTGGTGTGCTGCGCCAGCGTGTGGTTGTCGCCCTTGAAGTAGGGTCGAGGGATCTCTGAGCCTCGTGCGTCATCCCAAGCACTGACGTGCAGTGGTTGTGTGGAGCACGGTGGAACACCTACAAACTCCGTATCTTGTTCTCCTTCATTCTTTGCTAGTGATGATTGGATGGTTCTTGATAGCTCTTGAATAGCCTGCTGTATTACAGCTTCTTGCACACCCTGAACTGTAGTTATGCCCTGTGATAAACAAACATACTAGTACGTAGCGTCGCATCTAAACCCTAAAACCCGCCAAACCCTGAACCGCAGGTGGGTGTTCAAGCAGCTGCACGAGAAGGGCCTGGTGTACCGCGGCTTCAAGGTCATGCCCTTCAGCACGGCCTGCAGCACCAGCCTGTCCAACTTTGAGGCGGGGCTGAACTACAAGGACGTGGACGACCCCGCAGTCATGGTGAGGCCGCATCCACCGCTGACTGCGCCGGCGGGGCTGCGGCAGAGACTCCGCAGCTGCTGTTCTTGTGTGTGGACTGAAGCACATCGCACATCTCACAGAGGAAAGCTTGTCTTCTGCTTGAGGCAGGGCTGAACTGCAAGGACGCGCATCACCGCACAGCCACAGCATCACCCCAGCATCACCCACAAGCAATGGCTGATTGATTTAGGGGCTTGAGCGTGCTTGTTTGGCAGCATGCAGCATCCAGGCCTGTGTGGTTTGCGGTGCGGCAAACTGGTGCATGCTCACCCACTGCTGCTGCTGCTGCTGCTGCTGCTGCCTTCCAGGTGTCCTTCCCCGTCAAGTCAGCTGGCGCTGCCGCTGCTGGTGCTGCCATTGAGGGCAGCCACCTGGTTGCCTGGACCACCACTCCCTGGACGCTGCCGAGCAATCTGGCGCTGTGCGTGCACCCAGAGCTGGTTTACGTGCAGGTGCGACAACAGCATGCTGTGCCTGGTGGGTTGAAACTTTGGTTTGGTACTAGTGCCTGGACAAGCCAGTACCTGTGCTGGTGCTTCGTAGCAAGTAAGGTGCCTCTGTGTCAGAAATCTGTGCCTACCAAACAGAAGCGGTGATATCTGCTTGTTTGTTTAGGTGTGGGTCTGTATGCCTTGCTGTACAGTGCTCTGGCGAATTACCCTCAAACGCTGCCCAGCAATATGCCGCTGTGCCTGCACGCTGAGCTGGCACACGTGCAGGTGGCTGGCTCCCTGAGGCCTGGTCTCTGAAGCGCAGCTGCATCAGGGTTTGGCCATGTTTTGTTGTCACTGCAGTGGTATGCGTTACTTGCACAATGTATGTGCTGGTGCGTTGCGTGTGCACTTGTGGTCTGTATTGATGCAAACCGGTGTACACGGTCTATTGATACGCCATGTGCCCTTCGCCTGTGCCGCACGTGGGCGTCTGGTATGCAGCCCAGCGCATGCTCACCAAAACAGGGGCATGTGTCTAAACGCTGCACTACCATCGCAGATGTTTGGTAGTTAATCACGATGTGTTCTGTTTGCGGCAGAGTGTGGTGTGAGGTCTGTGGGATCAGCTGGTGCTGCTGCCTCAACGGGTGGAGCCGGCAGGGGCCAGCGCCGGCGGCTACTGGCACTGCCTCAGCAGCCGCTGTGCATACCGGTGGCTGTCGGCGCTGTTTTTCCTGCCGTTTTGATGGCTCTGTTGCTGGCACGGGGGTTCTCCCTGCGCCCCCATTCGCGCAGCTGGCACCTAGAGCAAGCACAACTGGGCTCATAGTACGGCAGGGGGCGGCCCTCCTGCCTGCTGCTGTGTCGGCCACCACCCCCCTGCAGTCTCCAATCCCCAGGACAGCTGCGACTTGCGCCGACTGATTAGTTGTGTGTCCTGTGGCATGCAGGTCAGAGCCTTGCACTGTGCGAGTTGTGCCAGGGGCGCGCCTTGCAGCTTGATCAGGCAGCACGCTGACCACCTCACCCTGCCTTATGGTGCGCGCTGCACTGCTGCTTGCCTCCCGCTGCAAACCACCATGCCGCCGATCCCAACAGGTGAAGGACCGGGGCATGTCAGCAGCACCGCTGCGCTCCACATGCAGCGCACTGACTGCCGCGCCCCGTGCGGCTGCTGCATGCAGGTGAGGGACCCCGCCAAGGGCACCGTGTACATCGTGGCTGAGGCGCGCCTGGCAGCGCTGCCGGGGGCGGTGCCGAAAGCCAAGAAGGGCGGCGACAAGAAGAAGGGCAAGGAGGGCGAGGCTGCTGCGCCTGCCGGCTTCGAGCTGCTGGCAAAGTTCCAGGGAGCAGAGCTGGTGGGTTGGAATGTGGTTTGAATTGATTGCCGCGCAGGTGCCCCATGTGTTGGTCTGTTTGCAGGTGTGCAGAGTCTTGAATGGCACTTTGTAAGGGGTGCGGGAATCGTCGGGGTGCCTGAAGTTGATTGCGGTGGTGACAAGCAGCAGGACAAGGAGGGCGGGCGGATGCGCATGCCGGTTCTGAGCTTCCAGCCCAGTTCCAGGGGAGCAGACCTGTCACGTCACTGGACTCGCGGAGGACTCGCTGGATGTCTGCTGGACTGCTGGGGTGGTGCAAATGTTGGGCTGTGGCTGTCCTTCTTGTCAGACAGGTGTGCACGCGTCGAACAACCAACTATGCACCGCTTGGTAAGGTTGGTGACGCTGTCTGTCTAGAAACTTCGCTCGACCCGCCCAATGGTGGCAGTGAGAAGGTAGCCTAGGGGTCATGGCTGCGGCTGTGAGTGACGCTGCCACTCTGTGGCACAATATGTATTGCTGATGCTGTGCAGAAACACACCGCTTGGTGTTTGACACAGTTCCGCTGCCTCTGCAGGTTGGCGCGAGCTACGAGCCGCTGTTCCCCTACTTTGCACACCTCAGCAGCGCCTTCCGTGTGCTGTCTGACGGCTACGTCACGGACGACAGCGGTACAGGCGTGGTACACCAAGCGCCGGCGTTTGGAGAGGACGATTACAGGTTTGTTTGGCAAAGCCGAGGGGCAGCATGCTACTGTAGCACGAGCACTTGCGGGCCATGCATTTGTCACATGGAAGTGGCGCAACGTGCGCAGATCCGGCTGGGCACACCGCGCTGTGCTGCAACTTCAGAGATGTTGCTGGGCAGTGTCAGCGTAAAAGGGTGACTGCTGTACCTCAAAACAGCCACAGTCCCTTCTGAGGCACGGGTGTGCTGTGCCTGCTCCGTTGTGGCCTGCAGGGTGTGCCTGGCCAGCGGCGTCATCGCCAAGGGCGAGGGCCTGCCCTGCCCCATCGACCTCAACGGCCGCTTCACATCAGAGGTCGCAGACTTTGCCGGCAAGTGAGTGTGGCATGTGGGGCTGCAACCTACTGCCTGTTCCTGTAGTTGGCCAACAAACCGGCTCCTTGCTGTGCAGATGCTAGTGCAAACACAGCAGATGTCATACTGTGTCGGCAAGTAACTGCAGTGTTGGGTTAAGGGCTGTAAGGTTCGGCCTCCCGAGTTCATCATGCAGCAACCAGGGTCCGTGGAAGCACGTGTCTGCTGGCGAGTGATGATGACCAAGGCACCGCAAAATTGCTTGACTTTGTCGGCCGGTCAGCATTGAGCCCGTCAACCTAAGCAGAAAGCCGGTGGCCTTGGAGGGGTTGTCAGTGTTCTGCCTGTGCTGCTCAGGCACCTGGATGTGGAGCCTCCACAATCAGCAGCTGACACACGTTAGGGCAGCCGGCGAAGTACATGAGCCTGAACTGTTACCAGCGCAACCAAGTTGTCACACCCCCCACCCAGCTTGACTTAATCAAGGATGCCGGCAAGTAGACCCATGTCTGCAGTAAGGCAGCAGGCAGGCTGGTGGACCACTTCAGCCTCAACCATGTAAGCTTCGCTGCCAGTCACGTTACTTTATCACGTGTGTCACATGTCACATCTGCAGGTACGTCAAAGACGCTGACAAGGAGATCATCGCCAGCATCAAGGCGGCGGGGCGCCTGGTGGAGCACGCCAGCCTCAACCACTCCTACCCCTTCTGCTGGCGCAGTGACACGCCGCTCATCTACCGTGCGGTGCCATCCTGGTTCGTCAAGGTGCGCTGTGAAAGTCAACCAGCAACACCACATGGCCTCATCGTGCCACTGTCATGGGGACCGGCCCAGCGGCCGGGCAGCACTGTAGGCTGGAGCTGCTTGCTCACTCTGCTGCAGTTTCCTCCAGATCAGAGTGCGTTGCCGAGCTCTTGCTGTCTGGTCGCGTCCTCCTTGTTGTTCCTTGTATGCTGGAGTTGAGATCTTTACGAAGCTTCTGCTGGCCAAGAAAGGGCAGCCATACCTGGTGGTGACAGCAGTCCATATATGATGCTTAATATAAGTCTTGCTCGTCAGGTTGCCGGCCAACAGCAAGCTGCTGCTGCTTTTGAACAGAACAATTCAGCACATGCCATGGCCATATCGCGCTGTCTTAGTGTTGATGTGATGCGTGCTGCACAGGTTGAGGCTGTCATTGCGTGCTGCTGGCCACCAATGACTAGCCAATCATACGTGTTGTGCATGCTCTTACTCTTGCGTCTTTGCTTGATGGAGGTCTGTGCTGCATGTTGAGACCATAAAGAGTTCCTGCTGGCCAACATCAATCAGTGATTCAAACGTGTTATGCATACACATACTCTTGGCGTGCCTGAATGTCCCTGAAGTGTCTTTGCTGCAGGTTGAGGCCATCAAGGAGCGCCTGCTGGCCAACAACGAGCAGACGTACTGGGTGCCTGCCTACGTGAAGGAGAAGCGCTTCCACAACTGGCTCGAGGGCGCGCACGACTGGGCCATCAGCAGGAGCAGGTGGGACGCCTGCACACGTTCTGCTATGTATGTACGCGTGCGTTGCGTTGCTGGTGCTTTGTCAATTGGTGCCTGCACAAGCGTGTTGCACCGACAGTGTTTGTTGCTGTTGCTGTGTCGACCTGGTGTGGTCATCAGCAGGGGTGAGCGTTCACGCAACATGGCTGTTGAGCAAACACTCTGAGATGAGCTGTGCCGCACACAATGCAGCATTGCATTCACTCATTTACGCAAGTGTGGTCTCGGCCATCAGCAGGCACGGGCACATCGTCTGTGCATGTGCCTTTCTGTTGGCCGTCAGGGTCACGCGGGCACGGCCAGGGCAGCTTGGCACGAGCTTGTTCTGTGAGCACCCTGCATGCCATGCGCCTG
>JACERP010000414.1:0-65002 GCA_014080715.1 Scenedesmus sp. NREL 46B-D3 | reverse complement strand
CAACACTGCTGGCCTCAACAAAGTACACCTGTCGTGGACTGATGCGTTTTCGTCTGGGTGCACATGACTTGCGCGTGGCTACTGGTCGGTGGGAGAGGGCTGGCAACTCCTTGCTACCTAGACATCAGCGGCTTTGCACCCGGTGCGCTGCTGGCCAGGTTGAGGATGAGTTCCACGTGGTATTTGAGTGTGATGCTTACGAGCTAGTCCGGGAGCGTTTTTGGTGTCTGTTTGATGAGTTCGGTGGTTGGCAGAACCCAGATGCCTTAGCAAACCCGCGCGGGCGATGTCTGGCAGACTTTATGCGGCAAAGAGAGAGTAGGGTTGCTGCTTTCATCCACAGTTGCTTACTGGTACGTAGCGATCCAGAGTTGGCACTTTGTTGCTTCCCAGTGATGGCATTACTAGTAGTGCTTCTGAAGTTACTGAATCTCTGAGTTCTAAGCTCTCTGAGCTTGTTGAGGTTGCGATTTCTTTCGGTTGATGGTCTTCTTTTGAGTTTTGTGGACCCCATGAGCCTTGTTTGGCTCCTTTGCGGGTGGGCCAGTAGCCCTACTTTGGTAATTCGGTAATTCGGCATCAGCAGTCGGTGTGCTGGTAAAACACTGTATCCGGAGCTCAGGGGCCGTTTTTGTAGCTATGACGTTTGCATATATCTGGAGCTCAGGGGCCGTTTAATTTGGTTCTTCACGTGGCGAGCAGCAGCATGGTGCAGATAACATGCCCTATGGCCTGGCATACAGGAAGCACAGACAGCATAGCTGGTTTTACCTAAAACCTGCTGGTAGACTCACAGCCAATACGAATTGGTTAGTATACTATTGGTAGGCTACCGGCCATACATGAAGCAGAACATGACAGGCCAGAAGACAATGCCAACGTGTGAGTATTCTGCTTAAACAACGCAATCATGTATGTTTGATGGGGCACATGCCTAAATGACTGTCCAAACTGCCAGTTTCCAGTGCAAAGACGAAGCAGCCTAAACATTCCTTGGGCAACATTGCCAATTGCACGTTCATGAACGTGTTGATCAGCACAAACACATCAGGCTGTACACCAACATTCTGACTGGCACTTGCACGTCTCAAGCTGCCGCCGCTGTTCATTGTTCGTACACCACAAGCTTGTCACCACTTGGGCAACACATACATTTGTGCATGCCTGTGTTACTGTGAACTGCTGCTGTGTGGTTTGATCAAGTGGTTCTGTTATATAGCGCTAGCACTCCGCACTCAACCACTGTACATGCGTTCTACTGTGCCACCACCATTACCAACAACGAAGTAGGGCCACAGGCGCACCCAAGAAAGTGAGCCAAACAAGGCTCATGGAGTACCAGGAGCTCAAATGTACTGTTGAAGCTCCCGCCTTGTTCTGTTGGACGCAAGTTAGTACCCCACTCGATACTCATTAAGGAGAAATTGTCCGCTCATAATTGGATATTGGCGGCAGGCTAGAGGCAGCAGGCGGCAAGACGCCAACAAGGTGCACACACATTTGCAAGGCCAACCAAGCAGTTCACAGCATGCAAATGTAGGCTGTTGCAGTGCACAACACACCAAACCCGACAGTTCTGCTCTTATACGTACCTTTGACGACGCAGATATGAACACAGCAGGTTCCATCAGACCAAATACAGCAGCATGCAAAGCACACATAAGAGCTGAGCTGCCTGCCACATGCTCCGCCAACATAGGAGTTGTTTGCCCACAAGTGCTGCCATGCACTCTGTCTCAAAACAAACTCGACTCCTCCAGCACCCACCAACACTTGTCAATGCACCGTATGCAGTATCTGCAGCCTGCCTGCACGACCATCCCGACACACTGCAACACCTGACATGCGCAACGCACCAGCACAGCGCTCCCCTACAGTACAGCACCCCACCACTTAAGCAGCACACGCCCCTGAGCAATCTTGGCTATGCGTGGCTTGCAATGCCATCACACGCACTACTTCCAAGCGCCCTCTCTTGAAGGCAACAACGCTGCAAAACAGCGCAGTCCTGCTGCCCTTTGCGGCACCAGCAAATCAGGACTGCTGCCTTCTGGCAGGTAGCTGGCTTCACCGGCCGCTGCAAGGGCTCCAAACATGATTGCCAAGTTCGATTCGCGTATCTACAGATGCTCATGCACCACCTTAACCAGAAGCCCATACACTGCGCTACTTCACCTACACTCTGCCACCCACCACTACGCAGCTGTGTGCTGTGCTATCAAGACGCACACCACGTGCAGCGCGTGGTAGCAAGTCCAGTCAGCTGTGCTACAGCCAACTACCCTACAGTTATGTGCCAGTTGCCTACACACCAAGTTGAACAGTTAACCCAGCAGGTCAGATTATGAAGTGTCATGGGCAATGCGCTGGCACTGGCTGCCGGCACCCAACAGGTGCACTGCACATGGCCGATGCACGGCACATCCACCAAATGTCGCGTGCGTCAAGCCCAAGCCGCACGTGAAACCTGACGACCCCGAGCACCAAGCGTGCATGCGCTAGCATGAGGACTGTTTTGCCATGTGTAAGCAGGCTGTTGTCAGCCCACACACGGGCCCTGGAAGCACAGACGCCAGAGCGCTGACAACGCCCTGGGGCAGCCACCAAGCCCCAACACAGTGTGACGCATGGCATGCTCCAGCAAAACATGCTGCATCATGCCTGGCACCATGCCTGCGTTCGCTTGCTTGATGTATGATAGCCTTTTGCATCAGGTACAGCTTGCATCAGGGCCAGCCAAAGACATGGTAGCAGCAGGCACAGCGCACAGAACGTGCTTTTGCTGGCCGCATACCCAGCAAGATCAGTTGAGCAATGCACATGCGCAGCTGTGCGCAGGACTGTAATGCATTGCGGCAGCGCCTACAAAACGACGGCATGCACGCACGCACGCGCTGCAGCTGGCACCAAATGTAAGGGAGTGCGGTGCCACAAGCAGGCTGCCTGGGTCGATTGCACCAAACAAGCATGGGTTGGCCAACATAGACGGCTGCAACACTACGGCACGCTGCGCACCACCGCTAGGTTCAGCAAGTGCAAGCTCAATGACTCTTCACATAGAGGTCATGTGTTGTGTGTCAGTTCAGAAAGGGTGCATCAGCCAAGGAGCTGTGACACAATGCAGCTGCAGCAGTTCATGATCCGACACTGATGGCTACAGGCACATACACGAACAGCACCTAATCCTTCACCAACATGCCAAATGTGCAAGGCTTCCCATGACCTACGGTGAGAGGCAACCGTAACAACCGCCCGCCCTTCCCGTCATTTTGTATGCAGATCAACAGGCAGCCAGGGGAGGAAACCTTGTGCTGCCATGCCAACCTTGCTGCTGCGCAGTAAAGCAAAGCTCAAACTACCCGAAGCTCGACCAATGCGCGCCCGTAGACATGCCGTCTGGTGGCAAGGATGCTGCATCTTGTGCACTGCAGCCCAGCCCGAGCAAGATCTGGATAAGACATCCTACTCATGCACACGCTTGTGCGCTGGCTGCACAACAAGTACCAGGCGCCTCATAACGGTCATGCAAGTACACGCACATGCTGTTCGCCACGCAAGCTGCGTTTGTAATGACCCGCCCACACAAGTACTTGTAAGTAGAGTAGTGCAGGTGCTGATGCAGCCAGCTGCTGTGTGTACTGGCTGCATACTGGCCCAACCTGGCAACCAAGTGCTCAATTTGTAACCATGCATAAATGACAGTGCCCTGCCATCAACCCTCCATCGCACTTTCAGTACACCCTGGCCCGCGTTGCTGTCACACTGCCCACTGCTACACCTGTAAAACACAGCGCATGCTCTGCTGACACGCATACACATGACTGTTGTCAGCACTGACAGGCGCAACGCAGGCACACAAAGCTCCAAGCAATGTGGTGCACCGCGTTAGCTGGTTCACCAAGTCAGGAAACATGCACGCAATCAAAACAGCAATGCCAACCACACACCCTGACACCACAAACGCCCTTGCCAACAGAACCACGACTCAAGCTGACGTGCACAAGCGACACAACGCTGCTGGGACACCAGCACGGAATGCATACTAGCAGCTGATTTGAGAGGCAAAAACCAAAACATGGATTGCGCCCCAGGTCCTGCACACCCACACACACACTCGTGCTGCACCGACGCACACACACGCATGCTGCACCGAGCACACGGGTTGCTGTTATGCTGCCGAAGCATTGCAAAGCAGCATGCTCAGTTGCCTGCACGGCCACTGCAGCTCCAAACAACACTGATGAGTACAAACAGACAGATGCATGTGCCACAGGGGAAAGCACAGCACACTGGGCTTGCAGCCAGCTTCACCGTGCACACGGCTGTGTCACAGGAACGAGCTCACGTGCTGCCTTTCACAGTCGGCCAACCCTGCCCCTGGCCCACGCCCAGCAATCATCAGTTGGCGTTTGCAAGCGCTCCTGTACCGCAGCCAGCAGCTGCTGCAGGCTTACATTGATTGAAAACATTCAAATGCAGTGGTGATGCTGCCAGCAGGCTTCTTGTGGCAGCAGCTGCGGCAGAAACACAACCATCATTGCAGGACATGCAGCGGAACTCATTTCTGCTCTGCACGCGGCCAAACTTAGTCACCCACTCTGTAAAAAAAGCCACCCACTCCTGTACATCCTGGACATTTCAAGGCCGGCACAACAGCACCCCGTTCAACCCCCTGACGGCAGGCTCCTGCCTTGGCTGTAAGGAAGCACCTGGCCTGACGCACCATGCTGCAGAAGCACCCTACGGCGACTCCCCACAGCAGACAGCAGACACAGCCAGGCCTGCCGCACCAAAAGCTGCTGACACAGCTGCCTGCTGCGCCACCTTGCTGCTGCTGCGCTCTGCAGCCTTATCCACCACTACCGCAACAGCACAGGCTGCGGCGTCAACCAGCGTCCAATCCAGCTGCTGCGTGCACCCTGCCTTCTGGCGCGACCGCTCGCCCGCGGCTGCTGCTGCTGCTGCAGCAGATGTTGCCTCGCGCGACTCCCCGTCACTCTCCATGGCTTCTCCAAACTGCTCCTCGCCCATTGCCTCCGCCTCCCAACAGCAGCGGCGCCGGGCTGCCGTTGCTGCTGCTCAGCAGCAGACATGCAGCAGCATCTGCCACCTGCTGCACGCCCTCCAACGGCACTGGCCATGCTGCTGCTGCTGCTGCACCAGAGCGAGGCGTGCTGCAGCAGCTGCTTGCATCGTCACACTGCATGGTGCCCTGCTCCAGCTGCTGCAGGTCGCAGCATGCGAGCGTCGCCGGTCTCAGGTTGCTCATGCAGAGCTGCCCAGTGGCACATGCACCAGCCGCCATGAAGTCAGGCAGCCGGCTGATGCTGCCGCAGTGAGCAACTGGGCAGCCTCATGCTGCTGCTGCTGCTGCTGAGGATGCACGAGCCTAGCCACCACAACGCCGCCAGTGACAGGCACGCCAAGCGCTGCGAGCCCCGCGCCACCTTGCGCTCCTGCCTGCTGCAGCACCGGTGAACACGCACGCGGCTCTGCAGCACGGCCCTCAGCAGCAGCTGGCGGCACGCCAAGCAGGCACGGCTGCTGCTGCTGCTGCTTGGTCTGCTGCAGCGCATCGACAGCAGCTGCTGGCTGGTGCTGGCTGAGCCGCGCCAGTGCTGCAGTGGTGCTGAGTAGGCTTGCGCGGCAGATGGCTGCACTCGCTGCCAATCCTGCGCTTCCGCTGCGCAGCCACTTTGGCAGCTCCAGCTGCTTCGCCTGCGGCTGGCACGGAGCTTGGTCAGCCGCTGGAACATCTGATGCTGCTTCTGCTGCTGCTGCAAGTGGCCGGTATCCTGCTGCTGGTGATGCCAGTTCGACACGTGCTGCTGCTGCTGCTGCTGCAGTAGCCTCGGCTGCCACCACACTGGCTGTAGTGGCCTCCAAGGCAGCCTGCGTAGCAGGCAGCAGCAGGTTGCTGCTGCTGTCACCTGGAACCCCTGCAGTACTGCTGCCGCCATTGCCCCTGCCTGCCAGCTGGGATGCAACCAGCATTAGTGAGTTGAGCTGCAGGGGAGGCGGAGCTGCTGCTGCTGCTGGCAACTTTCGCTGCTGGGCCGCAGGAGTGGGTGCATGGGCTGCTGCTCAGCATGGCCACAGTTACAGGAGAATGCAGCCACACTGCTGCGCCAGCCCTTGCTGCTGCTGCTGCTGGCGAGCGAGGCGGCGTCAAACCCAGAGCAACAGGGCAGCTGCGACGCGCCAAGCATGGCGGCTGTCGCTGCCAAGACTGCGGCTGCTGCAGCTGCTGGCCTGGCACAACACCCTCGAGCACTGGCGAGGGTGGCAGTGCTGCTGCTCTGTTGTTGTCTGGCTTGTGCTGCAGCGCTGCAGGCTGAGCCAGACAGGTGTTGGGTGTGCTGGGTGGCTGCACGACTGCTGTGCATGTTGGGCTGCCAAGCGCGTCCGGGCTGCAGCACATGTACGGCAGGACGAGAGCAGAGGCTACAGGACAATCGTCTGGGTCAGGATCAGGTTGCAGCTGCTGTGTGCTGTGCATTGCAGAGCAACTTCAGAGCAGTAAAAGCAATAATACGCGGGGGATATGCTCAGGCAGGCGACTCAGACAGCACAGCTGCATGGTGAAGGAAGGGCTGCCTGGGTGTCTCACCCCCAGGCCTGTCAGTCAAGCAGGTCTCACCTACAGCAGAAGCGCTCTGACACCCTTGGACATTTTAAAACGCAAAAATCGCCGTCTACTATGGCATCAATCGTCATGTCAGACACCTGCGCAAATACAACGTTGGTGAGCCCAGCCAGGAGCTGCCGTGACATGACTGTACTCTCGCCACTCACGCTGCTGTCGTCCCATCACACAGAGAACTGTCGACGTTCAGTTTATACGCAGTACGATGGCAACAAAACCTCGAGGAAGCTGATAGTCGTGCATTGATGCCAGGCTGTCTCGCCATGGTTTGCTGCTCACTCACCAATGAAGAGCTCCTCTTGTGCAGACGAACCTGTCCCGTAGCTGGTTCTGCAAATGTTGATGCTCGCTTGCGGTGTATTGCGGCACCTGCTGGTGTGCTCGCAACCCCAGCCAGTTCTTCATACGAAGCTGTGTCCGTGATGCCGTCAGCCATGTTTAACAAGTAGCTTTGCAACAAAGAGAATAACACAAGAAGCACAATCATGGGCTGTTAGCTGCTCAGCCCCATGTTGTTCGGCACTGCCGAACTCGCAATCAGATGAACTCTCATTGGGACCATCATGATCAAGTTCGCAGTACTAGCGTGATCTCACAGCTACCCCATAAAGACTGGTCGCACCCCTGTAGACCAGGCAGCGCCAGATAACTTAGACAGACACACTGTCACTTTTGCATCTTTAGCATGCTCAGGCCCAGCACAGCGCATTCAGATAAACCACAGCATTTTTTATTAGTCAGGCCAACACAGGCTTCTTCGGGCGGCATTAGAATCACGCACTGCCGTTCCCGGAACCCGACTCCCAGAATGTCGGCCGCAAGGACATGCTGACTAGAGGGTACAACTGTACCACGCTAAAAAGCATGCTGCAAGCGACCCCTTGCCACTTCATTTGGTACTGCTTGTTGTGTATGCCGGTATTGCATCAGCAAGCTGCGTTGAATGACAGTCTTCTTGAAGAAATTCTGATTTTGAGAGACAGCAGCACATGCACCAGCAGCAACTCCGGCAACAGCGGAGCCCTTCTTGCTGCCAGCATGCAGTGAAAGCTGGCACCACTACTGTAATGACACTGTATCTGCTGGATGTAGTTTGTGCTGATGTAAGCAGCTACAGCCGGGTTGCTGGTACGTATGCGCACGTCTGAAGTGGCCAAGCCAAACCAAAGACGAATGGATCCAGCAGATCTGGTAGGTGGATGGCAGATTGTGCACCACGTTGAAGCCTAACAAGTTTGGTCTGCTCACTCATTAACGCTGCTTCTGCTGGTGCTGGCGCTGCTGCTGCCTGTCTGCTTTGCCTCAGCAAGAACTTTATGCTGCCATCCAGGAGTATAAAGAACAGCTAGTAGCCGTTGCTGGTGTTGTAGCTGAGCATCCAGCTGATCCAGAGGCGCAGCAGGTGCATGTGTGCAGGCACGCTGGCATGCTGGCATGCCCGGCACAGCCAGGGCTATATAGAGCATGTTCCAGCAGCAGCAGCACTCCAGCATACACAGCACAAATGACAACAGGTTTCCTTGCCTGCCTCATGCAAGTACAGCTGCAGTACGGTATGCCAGCCTGTGCAGCGGCATCAGCCATGCTGCTGCAACCACACCAGGTTGTGTCTGAGCAAGACAGCATGCAAGCAGGTGGATGCCCAAGCCAAACAGAGCTTTCAACAGCATCTTGATAATGCTAGCAGCATTGGCTGCAAAAGTGACTTGCAGAGATCCAGTCACATTGCAAGTCTCAGCTTTGCCGCAATTTACATGCTGCACGCAAAAATGCCGTGCACGTTGCAGTGGCACTGAGGCCCACACTGTCTGTGTCTTGCATTTGCTGGCTGCAGGTTCATGCAGAGTTGTCTGAGGCTCTTGCAGCAGCAGAGGCAGCGGTTGCTGCATGCTCGGCCGCAGCAGCAGCAGATGCGGACGGTGGTGATAACGCCCAAGACCCCTCTCAGCAGCAGCAGCAGCAGCAGCAGCATGCCCCAAACGACCACGCATCTGCTACACCCACCCTGAACAGCGTAACGCCTGCGTCTTGTTCACAGCAGCAACTGCATGCCCCCCCAGCTGCAGCAGCAGCTAGCAGCACTCGTGTCCCGGCTGCCGCCAGCCTGGCGCACCCCTCCCGCGGCACGCCCCGCATGCACCCCGCCAACCTGTACTGCCAGCAGGAGCCGGACTTTGCAGCCCTTGCTGAGCTGCACCCGCCACTGGCGCCATACGTGTCTGTGCACCCAGCAACAAGCAGGGGCAGCATAGACTTCACAAGCTGGCACGCCACACAGCAGCTCACTGCTGCACTGCTGGCGGTCGACTTTGGCATCCATTGGTCGCTGCCTGAGGGCCAGCTGGTGCCGCCAGTGCCCAACAGGGCCAACTACGTGCACTGGCTGCACGACCTGCTGCAGCTGTCCGCGCCACCAGGTGCGCTGGTATTGAATGGCATTGCTGCCAGTCAAGCAGCACTTATACTCAAGAACGATGCTTGCTGAGCTGTGAGTGGTGGAAGTTGGATGCGCTGTGGGCGGCCCCTGCCACAGCAGTCGCACACGAGGGATCTGGCGGCAGTACAGCTGCTCACAGCAGCAAGCTACAGGTGTGCAACCTGTGACCTCTACCAGTGCCTGCTGGCATTGTGTCGCTGTAAAGCATCCCTTGGCTGCGCTTGCGGCTGCTGCTGCTGGAACCCTGCCTCTGCTGCTGCTGCTGCTGCTGCTGCTGCTGCAGGCCCGCAGGTGCACGGCCTGGACGTAGGCTGTGGTGCCAACTTCATCTACTGCCTGCTGGGGGCTGCTTTGTACGGCTGGCGCATGACGGGCGTTGACGTCACACAGGTGAGCCGTGGGCGTGCAGCTGCAGGTGCTGCTGTCTTTTGCTGACAGTTCAGCAGTAACAGGAGCAGCAGTCACCACCCCTCATGGTCATACAGCCTGCGATTAAATTTGTGCGTCACAGTATGATGTGGCTACCCCTGCATTTGACGATGTAATGTTGTGCGCTCTCCAGCAGCAGCGGCAGCAGCGACAGCAGTAACCCCACTACCTTCCCTATTACTTTTCCTTGTTCTGTGCTGAACTGCGCTGCAGGTCGCTCTGCAGGGCGCTGCTGCCATCTGTGAGGCGAACCCACGGCTAGCACCACTGCTGGAGGTGCGTCAGTCGCGCTGCAGCGTGGGACGGCTGCCACAGCAGCTGCAGCAGCCGCCAAAGCAACAGCATGACGGTGATGACCGATCGCAGCAAGGCGGCGCTGCCTCTGCTGTTGCGGGACCTCTGCTTGGGGCAATGGCAGATACTTCGGAGAGCTTTGCCTTCTGCATGTGCAACCCGCCGTTCTTCGGCTCTATCAGTGAGGCCAACCAGAACCCAAACACAGCATGTGGCGGTAAGAAGTCCATAAAAGCGTGTGAAGCTAGCTGGCTCTGTACAGTGCACCTGGGTGCCCTTGCAGCCTCGATGCAGGTAACACGCGCAGCATGCACCAGGAGAGACAGCATGCTGTCTGCATGCAGCTTCAGAGTTACGACGTGCAAACACAGCTGGGCAGTGACGGGGTTACAGGGTGGCCATGTGCAGCCAGTGCTAGTAGTGACTAAATAACAAGGGCGCATCAGCGTCATAAGTCTTGTATGCTGCCACGCGTGTGGTGTGAGAGGCAGCATGAGGGGCGGAGGGGGAGGATGGCTTCGCGGGGCCAGTTCCAAGCAGGGTCTTGTCCAGTACAGCCCATCAGCACCATGGGTCACTGCCGTACATGCTGCTGGACGTGCGCTGTGCAGGCACCGCGGAGGAGATGGTGGTGGAGGGTGGGGAGCTGGCCTTTGTGCGCGCGATGATTGCAGACAGCAGGGTGCTGCGCGGCCGCGTACACTGGTACAGCAGCATGTGCGGCAAGAAGGCCACGCTGAAGGTGCTGCGCCAGGACCTTCACGGCGCGGGTGAGGGTGGTGCAGGGTTGAGCGGAGGGTGAGGGTGGTGCAGGGTTGAGCGGAGGGTGAGGGTGGTGCAGGGTTGAGCGGAGGGTGAGGGTGGTGCAGGGTTGAGCGGAGGGTGAGGGTGGTGCAGGGTTGAGCGGAGGGTGAGGGTGGTGCAGGGTTGAGCGGAGGGTGAGGGTGGTGCAGGGTTGAGCGGAGGGTGAGGGTGGTGCAGGGTTGAGCGGAGGGTGAGGGTGGTGCAGGGTTGAGCGGAGGACAGGGCGGGGGTGTAGGCAGAGTGTTGGGCATGGTGACGGGGCGGCACGAGGACGGCGTTTGGCGCCTGCAGAGTTGGACAGCTGCAGATGCTGAAAGCTGGCAACAGCTCGGTGATGGTGGTGTGTTTGTGCGGCGTCCGTGTGCACTGCCAGTGCAGCTGTGACAGCTGTCTTCCGTGGATGTTCAGCAGCACAGTGGTTATTCTAGAGCACACCAGCACTGCTGTGACGAACCTCCACAGGCTCCAGTGCATCACCAAACCATACGCATTGAGCTGGCTTGTAGGCGCTTGAGCTGTCACAACTCGGCCTTTCTGTTTTGCCGGCGGCCGCCCGCCAACTGTGCAGGTGTGACTGCGCTGCGCACCACAGAACTGGTCCAGGGCAAAACCAGCCGATGGGCCATAGCTTGGTCATTTGCTGCGAGCCCCAACACTGCCAACAAGCCTCTGCCGCGCCGCAACATGCCACAGCAGCAGCACCAGCACCAGCAGCACAAACGAGCTGCCAGCAGTGCTGCTGGTGCCACCAAGCTGTCGTTCCGTGTATCTGCACCAGCAGAAGACGGCCGCAAGCTGCTGCAGGCGCTGGGGGCGCTGCTGACAGCAGTAGGCCAGGCGCAGGGGGTGCAGGTGGACATGGGAGCCTGGAAGGTCACCTGCCACCTGCCAGCAGTGCTTGGTCAGCAGCAGCAGCAGCAGCAGGGGCAGCAGCAGCAGCAGCAGGGGCAGCAGCAGGAGCAGGCAGGCATGCAGCAGCATGGTGTTACAGGCAGCAGCGAGCACGAGCCTGCTTTGAAACGCGCACGCTCTGGAGCTGGAGAGGCAGCATGTGGTGGTCAGGCGCCAGCTGGCGTGTCGAGTGCCGCAAACAGCAGCGCTCGTACGGCCGCAGGTGGCTATCTTGCGGTGGAGGTGTCTGTATTTCAGCAGCAGCGAGGCAGTTTCGATGTTGCCGTTGCTGGGAAGGGCCCGCGGGTGGGGCAGCAGCAGCTGGCTGGTGCTGCACTGCTGCGGATGTCTGAGGCTGTCAGGGAGGACTTGACGCTGATGTGGCCTGTCGGCCCGCTGCAACTGCTGTGAAGCAGTCTCTCTGTGTGTGGTGGTCGAGACGTCTGGCAGCAGTGCATGAGGCAGCATTGATAGTCAGATATGGCTGCGAGGCCGTGCAAAAAGCCACAGCATATGGGATGCAGCTGCAGGCACAGCTGACCGGGCATGTCATGCATATGCCACGGTTACCACGTGGTAACACGTGGTACACGTGCACGTGTACAGCAGGACGTCCAGCATCGACGCTCAGCAGTTGATGTGCTAGGCCGCAGTGCCAGAGGTGGATGCAGTGGCAGACTTCAAGGCCCTTGCGGCTGCTGCTGCTGAGCGAAACACTGCTGCCAGCCTGAGTGGAGATGTGACAGGCGAGACCTAGGTCCACAAGCCACATGGCTGCCTTGCCTTTCATTATAGAGTGCCGCTTCTTCTTCACATGACTGTGCAGCAGTGCAGCTGAACTGGCAGCCATAGTATGTGTGGCGGGTTTTTATGTGTGCCTGCACACTCAGCATAACCGAGTCAGGTCCCCTGGCAGGTGGGGTGCAGCAGGTATCAAGTCAACTTACCTGCTGAACTTGATCGTTGGTGCGGGAGTACTGCGCAGTACTGCATGCAGCAGAGCACTCAGCAACTAGTACCCGATTGGTAGTGGTCGCAACAGGACATTAGTGTACAGTACTGTACCGAACAGCATAGAGTCTATACTACTGCTGGCTTGCTTGCTTCTTTGCTGCTGTGTAAAAGTGCTGCTCCTTTTGACATCTATACCGTACATTTAAGTTTACTAGTAGTAGTACACTGTACAGCAAGACAGACGCAAGAAGCTACATTGTACAGCAAGACTTACAGTGAGAATGTATTTGACACTGGTTCGCCTGAGGTGGCTGGGGCATGTTGTGCGCATGGATGAGGGCAGGATCCCCCAAGTTGCTTTGTTTTCTTCATTGCATGGAGTTACGAAGCGGCCTAGGGGCCGGCCTCCAGTTCGGTGGCAGGATTGTGTACACAGCGACTTGCAGCGGCTGGGACTCCCTCATCAGATGGATGACCTGCGTGGTTACTGTCTTATGAGGGGCGCATGGCGTTCTATGGTCTACAGGGTTACACACCCTGAGGCCGTAGGGGCTCCCCTGCGGTTCTCCCGTTCCTCCTCCCACTACAGGCAGCAGCAGTCACTCATGAGACAGCAACGCCTACAGCAGATGTATCCGGTTTCTAGTGAGCCGTTTATGATTGCTGGTGTGGGCTGGCAGTGCCCTTGTGGGAGGATTCATCCCACGCGGGAGTGCACTGACGCTGTGGTCCAGCTCAGGGCCATCAGTGATTAGGGTTTGGGTATGATCATTGCATGAGAGATCTGTCAAGCAAGCGCTCTTGCGTTCAAGGTTTTGGCCGTATCTGGCCCTAGCTTGTGGGCCTGCGCCCACCGGTTAGGAACCACTGAAGGTGGTTTGGGAGCGGCTCCCCTTTCTTTTGGGTTGTCACTCTTGCTAGAAAAACGTGTAATTGATTGATTACTAAGTAGTAAGCTACTGGCAGTTGAATGGACTGCCCTGCTAAGTGCTAGATGCCTTACTCAGAAAGCACACCAAGCCGTTCAAGCAGTGCCAGCAGCACCATCAGCTGTGGCAGCATAAGCAGCAGGCTTGCTACCATCATGACACTCACAGCATGCGTGCCTGTCTCTGCCTGCTTGCACACAACAAACGCCGTCTGCGCCACCGGCAGCAGCGCCAGAATGACAAGTGCATGAGCCAGGTCACCCCTGAACCCCATCAACCAGCAGACTAGCACCATAAACCCTGGTGCTAGCGTCGCTCGAGCTAGGAGGTACATCCACATCTGGCGCCAGGTCAGCTGCTGCTGCTTCTGCTGCTGTAGTGACGACTGCCAGTGCTGCTGCGCCGGCTGTTGCTGCTGCTGGGTGCTGTTGCTGTACATCCACAGCCCGGTTGTGAACAGCGTGAGGGGTGCTGTGGTGGCTGCAAACCACCCCAGCAGCCCTTCAACGAAGGCTAGCCCCTGCAGGGCGATGGGACTGCTGGGGTTGAGCAGAACAGAGGAACCCATGCAAGACAGTAGCAGCGACAGCCCAGTGGTCCACACCAGAGGATTCTGCAGCAGCAGTGCAGTGAGATGAAGCAATGCAGACATGAAAGTGATGTGCCCAGGCTGCTCAGCATGTCCACCAGGTGGCTGATTGCGGCAGAAGCCGGCAGGAGTGTTCAGCAGTTCAGTTTCAAGCCGCAGCGATGTACATTAGGGGGTGATACTCAAATTTTAGGTACACTAGTCGAGCATACGGTGTGACCTCTGCTGTAACAAGCTTTACATACTACCTGAAAGCCAAGTTCAATACTGTTGTAAAATACAAGCAACGGGGTTAGTAAACAAGGCATGGCAGAGGATCAGGCAGTAGGTGCACCTGATCAGACAGTGCAGTGCAGAGCTTCCTGATGCAATTACGCACAAGCGTTCAGCTGGGCCCATTCACGGCAAGCCCATCGACCCAAACCCAACAAGAACACATGGCAGCCCTGTGCTGTGTGCTGCAGCCCCTGCTCTGAAGCAACCGCACCTTCAGCAAGAGATTCGCCACAAGCGACGAACTGCTCTGACGGTCCTGACCTACACCGCATGCGTGCTGCTGCTGTTGGTGACCATGGTGGTGCTGCTGCACGTCCTGCTGGGCCACATGGAAGACATACTCCTCCTGTGGTTGGCGGTGACTCAACTGCTGCAAAGAGTCACCTGAGCCGCAGCGCCGCTGCAACGGCTGCACCTGGCTGCCTAATGATGCCGCAGTCACCTTTGCAGGTACAGCAGTACCTGGTTTCGCAAGTGCCTGTGCACTGGCACTCCCATGCCGTGCTGCTACCTCCTCATGTGGTAAGCTGCTGCCTCCACTGCCACCAGCCTCACTGCTGATGCGGCCATGTGCACAGACAGCTGGGGCCGTGGCCAGCAGCGACTGCTGCTCCTGCGGATCTCCTTCTCCCTGCCACTGCTGCTGCGTGCCGTGGCCGTTTGATGTTACAGGGCTGGGCGCTGCTGCCACTGGTGCTGCTGCTGCGGCTGCAGCGCTCTCCTTGTGCAGCTGGAACAGCAGCTGAGCTGATGGCAGCTGCTGGAAGTAGAGCGCGACAGTGGCCAGCATGCCGAGCGCGGCATAGTCTGGGCCGAGTGCAGCCATCAGCACCACAGGCCCTAGGATGCCTGCAGGGCAACGCGCAGGGCATCACAGGACACTTGTTTGCTGCAACATGCAAGCTGGTGACAGGACCGCAACAGCACTCCCCCCTCCTTGCGGCGCAACAACAAAGCAGAGCTGTGCTCTGCAGCACAGTAAGGGAAGCAGCCAGGTGCATCGTGATGGGCAGCAAGGTGGGACGCACATTGCGGGAAGCCGCCACTTGTCGAGCAGCATGCAACCTCATCGGTCAGGGTGAAGTGGTTGATTAGGCAACCCGCTACCACAGCAGTTGGCAGCTAGGCATGCTGAATCCAATACAGTTGCGTGTCAGTTGAAAACCCAGCATGTATTGCAGTGAGTGCCTGCTGCTCTCCTTACTGCCTTGTTTATGTGCTGTTTCTGCTGTTGTTTCTGCTGCTGATCCTGCTACAGCTGCTACAGCGGCAGCCACAAGTGCTGCACCTTTATTTCACGCCTCACCTGTGTTGTTTGTTGTCAGCAGCAAGCTGTCCACTCCTAGTTGCACATAGTTCAGTCGGCCCTGCCTGAGCAGCTGTGCTAGTGCCAGCAGCACTTGCAGGCCTACAGACCAGGTGAGAAAGGCGAGCAGTGCACTGCAAGCACCGCACGCGGGGGGCAGTTCCACACGCAATAGTATGCGTAGGTGCTTGTTGATGGCCTTGTTCACCAAAAAGCCCTTTTTAGCAGGCAATTTTGCCCTGGCATGCTTACGTGCACCATGCTGCTGATGCAATTCATTTCAACACGCACCATGTCAGCCTTTGCAGCTGCCTCATTGTCATCTTGGCCACTGTCACTGCTGCTTACCTCCAGCTGCCTGGCTGCCGCATGTCTGTCTTGATTGCCAACAGCCATACTTGCAGGCATGGTAGGCAGAACTTGAGCACCATCGTGTTGACCTGGGCCACCGTGGGGTCTGGCTGTAGCACGCTCCACCTGCCGCAGCCCCAGCCGCATGCAACGGCCAGCAAGGACTGGATTCCTGCACGTTAGAGTCACAATGTGTCGGTGGATGTCGCTCTGCAGCCAGCTGACGCTGTATAAGGCTGCAGCTGCAGCAACAGTGGCAGCAGCAGCATGCCGTGCTCGTGCTGCTGCTGCCAATGCTGCGCGGCACAGTCACAACTAACCTGTCTGCAGAATGTTCAAATAGGCGATCATTGCAGTGCATGATATTTCGTGTGTGAGGTTATGCCTGCTTCAAGTTCAAGGCCTACAAATCGGCGTCCATGCAGTAAATCCAAAGAGTGGGTGCACCAGCACAAGGGCGACATTCGTTCTAGCATCAGTAAACATTGTTTGGCATTATTACGATGCTCCTGATGTGGACAGCTCAAAAGGGCTGTGCGTGACTACGCACGCTAAAACCCCTCACGGGTCATCGACTGCTGCAACCACTGAACCCGGACACTGACAATCGAAGGCTCTGCTCAATGGTTCTCAGGTTACATCAATTAATTTCTGAAGACCTGCTTCTGCCACAGCATGTGACTACATAAAGGCCCTAGTCTGACCGAGTCAACATCAGAGACACGTCGAGCACGCTTAGCATGCACAGTCCTGCTGGCAATGTGTCATTAGCGCCAGTTAACATGTAATGCTTCAGCCATCAGCAATGCGTTCATCACATTAGGCTACCTTGGCGATGCAAGGAGTGCCAACCAGCAGCAGCACCATGTGGTAGCACAGCGAACACACCCATACGCAGCAGCAGCCGGGCAGATGGAGGCATCAGCAGGGCTCGACTTCGATGCCAGGGTTCAAAAAAGTCGGGGGGACCAGCTGCAAACAGATTATGCAGATGGTTTGCAAGTCACGTACCAGCCCTTCAAGTTTGAAAGCAGGCGATCGCGCATTGACTGGAGGCTGCTGCATGGTGTGGATTTAAACAAACTGGTGAGAGAGGGTCTGTGGTAATGTTGAAGAATAAAAGGCGTGCTCACTAGACTGTATGCGAGCAAGCATACTGGCAATGATGTTCAGCACCTGGCAGCAGCATGCCACATGCTGGGCTGGCACAGCAAGGCAGGAGATCCTTCAGCAACTGCTGCAAGGGAGCATGTCCTTGCATTGATAAAGGAAGCACGACACATGCTGCTGTAATCACAAGCATGCGCAGCAGAAGCAGCAGCAGCAGCAGCAGCGCAGGGGCAGGAGCGACATGACAGCACGTGTGCACACACACATGCTGTACATGCACCACCTGAGCCCGCATGTCCACCCACTTACCCCTGGCACCAGATCCGAGACACGGACCTCGACACGTTGGAGCGCCTGGTGGCCTGCCTCACCTGGGGCGACATAGAGGTGGAGGACAGCCATCACCTGGCTGAGGCCAGCTTTGTCAAGGTGTTCAGGCTGGCGCAGCTGCTGCTGGAGTATTTGTTGTACGTGCAGGACAGCCTTAAGCACACCAACAGCGTGCTGGAACTCAGCAGGTGCGGGGGTCTATCAGGAACTTGCTTTGGTGGCATGCGTCTCAGACAGTGGGCTGGTGAGGCATGGCAAGCTGGCGGGCAGTTCATAAGGTTGCCAGGCGCCGCCAGCGGTGCTCAGCCACACCACACACTGCCAGCATCAACGGCCACCCAGCAACAGTGTTCGTGTGTCATTGTTGGTACCAGCAGGTCGTCTGCCAGCAGGTAGCTGTAGCTGTCATGCTGCTTGCATTTTCAGGAGTGTCGCTGCTGATTGCAGCAGTGCCTGCAATGCCCAGTCATGATGCACGATGGGAAATTCTCACACATGCCTGCTGCCACACCCTGTTGAACCTGTGCAGGGCCAGGTCGCTGCAGCACGTGCACGCGTTGAACAGCCGCTGCAGGGAGCTGCAGGGCCAGCTGAAGCAATGCAAGCAGGAGCTGCGACGTGCACGCAAGACAGTTAAGACTCTTGAACTTGTTGCCACTGCAGTCAGCAACGGCGCAGCAACAGCCACACCTATGACTGTAGCAGGTGCCGGTGCAGCAATCAATGTGCCAATGCAGGGTCCAGGGCAGCAGCAGCAGCAGCAGGCAGTGCCAGTGATGCTGGCTGGGTCCCAGCATGTGCTGAGTATGCAGCAGCAAGGAGGCAGCCTCATGTACCTGACTGCTGGGGTGAGCGACAGTACTGTATAACCTGGCATTGAGAGGCAGCCTCTGCAGCATACCCTACGTGTCACTGGCACTGGCCGGAGTGTCACCGTTGGCTTGCGCGGTACTACAGTATGAGAGCGCTGAGCGCATATTGCAGTTGCTGCAGAGCACTGTTGTTCCTTGTTCTAATGACACCCGCAGTCAACATCCTTTTCTTGCAGCATGGAATGCCAAGTGGGCTGCGTGCGTGCTGACGTGCCTCCTGCATGTCTTCCCTCTGCCCCGACCCGTTGCCACAACCTGCCTCTCCTCTGTGCGCTTGCAGGAGCTGCTGCTGCAGAGCCAGATGACAGAGCTGGCTGAGCGCTTGGCTGTGGCAGGCAGCGAGGCGGACCGCCTGCGCCAGGAGCGTGAGGAGCTGTGCTATCAAGTGCGCCACCTGCACGACATGTTGGCGGCTAAGACAGGTGAATGAGCAGCAGCGCAGCCGCTGCTTGCTGGCCTCTGCCGCAGGCTGTCATCAGGGAAACCTTTTGTGGCAGTGTGGCAGCTGGTGAATGCCTGCTGCCTAGACAATTGAAGAAAAACACGTGATTGCCAGCGACTCAAGCAGCAAACAGAGAGTAGCCGAGACACGGCAGGGGCCATGCCGTCATGTCGGGTAGCGCATGCCTGCTGCTGCGGCGTGCACTGCCGCTCTGGAACCTGCGGCTGCTATGTTTGGTGCAAGGGTGCAGGCACACCTGCATTTGTATGCTTGCCAGCCCACTTGCCGCACGGCTGTATGCCTGTGCAGATGGCATCAAATCCTCACAGCGGCACTTTAGCCCGGGGCGCAGCAGCATGCTAGGCAGCAGGCCTGGCACAGGCAGCCCAACCAGGCTTTCAGCAGCCGGGGCGGCAGCAGCAGCTGCTGCTGCTTATTCTGAAATGCAGCAGCAGCATCAGGAGGAGCAGCAGCTGCTGCTAATGGAGGTTGGCAAGCTTGAGGCGCAAGTGCAGCAGATGCAGACAGAGAATGCAGAGCTCAGGTGTGTTTGGCCAGCAACAGCTGCTTGTGTGACTGACCAAGCAACTTTACTTATGCGTCGACAAGGCCGACAAGGGCGACTGTCTTACTTCATGTATAATTGGGCACTCAGCTTGTCAGCTGCATGCTTGGTGCTGTTGAAGTTCACTGCAGGGCTGCTGGTGCCATTGCTGCTGGGCGGCAACTTGCAGCTGGGTCTGCACCAAGCTTGTTTGTCTTTGTTGTGTGTGCTGCAGGCAGCAGTTGATGCACAAGTTAGCGGTGGACTTCACTGCCACCAATGAGGTGACCGCTTCCTTGCAGGCACAGCTGGATGGCAAGATCAGGGAGCTGCTGCAGCTGCAGGGTGAGCAAAGATGCAATCACACCCTGTGCTTGGGCGAACAGTACAGGCCTGCAGAGTAGCTGCAGATATCCTGTCGCTAGCCAGAGCTTGTGCTGCTGTAGCCAAATTGTCGTGGAATGCCACGGCATGGCTGCTGTGTGTATGTTGTGTTTGCCTCCTGGAGCTGGGTGCATGAGGCCAGTCACTAAGCTCTCTAAGCACACAACCATCAGTTGCTGACTTGTTAACCCTGCTGTTGCTGCTGTTGATTGCTGCTCAGGTGAGCTGCGTCAGTCAGAAACCTCCATGGCAGTGTTCAAGCAGGCAAACGACACACTGAAGCAGCAGCTGGATGCACTGCAGAGGCAGCTGAACTCGCCGGAGGCCGCCACGCCGTCTTTTGTTGCCAAACAGCGCACGCGCCTGGCAGCAGCAGAGAACAAGGCAGAACAGGCTGAGGCGCGGGCACAGCAGCTGCAGGTGGCAAACATGCAGCTGGCGAAGCATGAGGAGACGCTGCAGGCGCAGCTGCTGGGTGCTGGCATGCAGCAAGACATGCTTCCGGACAGCAGGAAGGCAGCCGCTTTGGCAGAGGATTATGTGGTCGAAGCAGCAGAGCAGCTGCTGTCTGGCACTACCACAGCAGCTGCTGCTAGTGAGGTGGCAGCACAGCAATGCAGCAGCATAAAGCAGCAGGATGTGGCCAGTGCTTCTGCAGAGTGGAAGCTTGCGGAGATTGAGCGGCTGCAATTGGACAACAGGCTGTTGCACGCAAAGGTATGCACACTGTGCTGGCCTGGTGGGTTGTGCGGCAGCAGCCTACAAGGCTATGCATGTCAGCTGCTGGGTTCTGCACAGCTCTCGCTTGTGCAATGTGGGGTTACAATCATGTATGAGCTTGAAGCTGTAGACTGCAAGCACGCCACATCTGTGAAACAGAGTTGCATCAGCATGTGGCAGTTGCAGGTCCAAAGCAGTACTCACTGGTCTCAGACTCTCAGTATTCCATCTGCGCTGCAAGCAGCACCTGGCGTACCAGTGTGCATGACGCACTGATTGCCTGCTCTGCTGGTGGGTGGTGCCAGGTGACGTCGCTGCAGGAGCAGCTGCATGATCTGGAGCGACTCAACGCACGCCTGGAGAGGCAGGCTGCCAAGTCACGCCACATTGGCCTCGCTGCATTCCCCGAGTGCGGCGCCAGGTCAGGCACACCCTCGCCCCTGGGGCAACAGCAACACCTGGCAGCAGCAATGGCAGTCTGGACGGGTGAGTCTCTGAACAGCAGCGGGCCTAGGGAGGAGCTGACAGCTGCTGACCTGGCAGCTGCCAGGGGACCACGTCCGGCCAGCCCAGGCGGTGACGACCACACTGAAGGACACCATGAAGATGAGCAAGGACAGCAGAGACGAACAGCAGCAGGGCCAGCAGCAGGAGAGCAGAACAAGGAATCAACGAGCATATCTGTTACACTGGCAGCTGCCATTGTTAACCAAGAAGGCAGCCGCAGGAGCAGCAGCCCAGCAGGCCTGGTCAAGGGCCTGCTGCAGCGCTTCAGCAGCAAAGGCAAGGCACAGGCAGCCACTGAGCATGTTGAGGCCTCTGAAGCTGCAGATGCTGGTGACAGCACACTCATTCCTGCCTTCAGGCCCGACGAGCCAGCAGGAAGTGCAGCACCAAAAGTGCAGGAGGATGCTAGTACAAAGCATGGCGGGACGATCTGTAAAGAGGCAGCACAGCAGCTCAAGGCGCTGGTGGCAGCAGCCACAGAGAAGCCGGCAGAGCAGCTGGCAGCTGATTATGACAAGGCCTTCTATGACTGGAAAAAGCCATATGAGCTGCTCCCCGAGGAGGATGCTCAGTTTGGGGCGCTGCTGCCTCTGCAGATGCCTGGCAGGCCAGGACTGCTCATGGCCTCGCAGCATGACCAGCAGGTGCGTGCGCTGGCATCACAACATACAAAAGGGGGGTTATGGTGCCAGCAGTACAAAATTTTCAGAGTGTTCCTTCCACTTGAAATTTAATGCCCGATATCCATGTTAAGACCTGAATTTCGTTGACAGTGATATGAATGTGTGTGACATGTCTGATTGTTGCAACTACGCCGCCATGTATGTTCACTGCTTTGTGCCATGTTGGCATGCTGCTGCCTGCAGGAGCTTGCTGCAAACCAGGGGCGTCTGCTGGCGTGTATCAACATGCAGCTGGATGCTGAGGTGGCATCGTTCGGCATCCACCCTGGCAGGAAAGGCCTGAGCAGCCAGGAGGTTGTAGCAGCCATGAGCATGCTGAGGTGGGCTTGTGCACTGCCCTGCCCACCATGCACAGTTGCAACAGCCGTTGACATGCATGCATGCATCCATGCATGCATGCTGGCACATGTGCTGTGCGCGGCAGCCTTTTGTTTGAAGCCTACCCAGCAAAGTGCCAGCTGCCTGTGCCGACATCTACATTACATTACATTACATTACATGCTCCACCCAACAAGGAGTGGGAACCCCATTCAGGAGCCAACGAGAGGCTCATTGGGGGGGAGACCTCATAGAATATATCATCGTCATCAGAACAAACAGAAGAGTCAGCAGAGAAAAATTCGTCCGCTGCATCGATCTACACTGCTGTAAGCTTTGGGTGCTTGTTGCTCTTGTCGAAAGCCAGAGGCAAATCTCAGGCCGCATGACACTTGGCGCGTGTAAATCTTTGAGTGAGGGATGCCAAGGCACGCGGTCGCTGCGGCACAGTTCCACGTGGTGATCCCACAGCTGCATGCCAATGCACAACAATTCCAGTTGAAAATCGGCGCATGGCATGTGGTGTCTTCGTTCTGCTGCTGTAGCGAGCGGCGCCAGGCTTTCGAGAGCAGCCTGCCTGAGGAGCAGGGGGCGCTGGTGGACATCATGCGTGTTGGGCTCATCCTCAACTGCTATAATACCCTGCAGGTGGGCACGTACGCACTGCTGCAGCTGCTAGTGTGGCTGGCGGCGGCAGCACCGCAGGTCATCTGCCAATCAGTAGGTGGTGGGCATCGCAACTGCAGCCACATAGCAATGCATGCGTACGACACTGCCTTGCTGTCGCGTGAGCAGCATGTGCTGCCGTACGGTATCAACTGCGCCGCAATTGCAGCGTGCGTGCTGCTCCCACGTTACCATGCACCGTGCCTACTGCAGGGTGCCCAGCCAGGGCAGACGCCAAGCGCAGACGGGAAGCTGCACCTGCCGGGCCCTGTGGCGCCTGCGCTGGTGTCTGACGTGCAGCCGCCAGCATCTCTGCTGCCTGTGGGGCCGCCATCAGCCAGGGCGGCAGCGGGCACCGCCACGCATAGCATGGCAGGGGCTCACAGCCACAGGTGAGGCAGCGTCATGAGGCCAGCCAGTCACGGGCGAGATGCATACCTTCCACTCTCCTGATGCTTGTTGCGCATTTGCATGCGATCGTCAATGCAACAGCAGCTTGTGTTACTGGTTTGTAACCCGTACAAACTGCTTGCAGGGTGTACCTGCTGGCCCCTAGCAGCTACTACACAATATGTTGTGTGTGTGCCACAACGTGGCCGGCCTCCAGCAGTCTGCCTGTTGTCGCACACCACCACCCACATTCCTTGCAGGGGCATGCTGCAGAGCACAATCATCGACGCAAACTTGCCGGCAGCCAGCAGCCGCTACCAAAACGCAACAGCAGCCCAGGACAGTGACGATGACGCTGGCAGCCCCCAGCGTCACCCTCACAACAACTATGCGGCTACCGGCAGCACCAGCAAGCCTCACATTGGTGCAGCACTGTTACAAGCTATCAGCCCTCTGTCAGCGGGGCCGCTGTCATGCGGGCCGGCCGGCATGGCAGGCTCGCACGTGACCAGCAGGACAGCCTCATACACAGCTGCGACACACAGAGCCGGTGCTGCTGGTGCGTTCAGAGCTTTCAGGCTGGCTCGGGCAGGTCCAGTCCTGAAGTCAGCCAGGCAGTGTTACTGACGTGCTGAGCTCCGGAGGCTTCTCGCCGATGAGCGCCGCGCTGCATGCAAAACAGCAGCTGGGGCTGTCGCCCCAAAAATCTGTTTCCCCTGGAGCTGTAGATGCAGCACGAGCGCCAGCTGTGGAAGCTGGCGGTGGTGTGGCAGGTTTGGTGGCGTCGAGGGAGAACGTTGTGAGCCCTGGGCCTAGCAGGCTTGGAGGTCGGGGGGCTCATGGCCGGGCCCCAGTGCTGCCGGTCACAAACCACAGATACCCAGGGCAGCTGCTGACTGGGCTGTTGCAACAGCAGGAGTGGGCACTACAGCTGCAGCCAGTGCAGTGCGGCTGAACCAGCAGGAGCAGCAGCAGCACCGTGGTGGGGCAAGTGTTCTGGTTGCTGCAGCGGTTACAAAAAGGGACTATCTCAACAACAGCTTCAATGATAGTGATGAGTTTTGAGCAGGGCACAGTCACGGTGTTTGCAAGTCGACAACTGCTGCTGAATACGGTTAATTCTATCAGCCTAGTGCGCCACTTTTTTATTCACTAGTGCCAAAGATCAGAACTTTGTGAGAGGACACGGCACTAGCATGCAGTACACTGGCAGTCCACCCAACCACCCGCATGACATTCAGCACTTTGTCACCTCTAGGCATTTCGAGCAGGTACCAAGCAGGTACCGACAGACTTGGTAATTATATACCACCCCCAACCACAACAGTTCAAGTCATACAGTGGCTGAGGTCCACTTCCAACCTCATTTACTTTTACACAAACTGCCAACAGCCAGCATATCATCTCTCCTCACTCAGCAGCAACAGCGCAGCCATGGTGCCAGTTTATGACATGATAGTGGAAGGCTCATCAGCACCAATCATTATTGATCTGCCAAGCTGTCGCCCCTAAACCCAAGCAGGCAGAGCCAGCAAAACATTGGCAGCTGATACCCTGTCTTTCATTGCAGACACCTGGCCATCTTCTCCGCTCCTCCCTGAGCAAGAGACAGCTGCAACCTCTTACCTCCCATGCTGGACTTTTTCAGCTCACTAGCCGGCCGCTGCGCCTGCATGCCGCCAGCGACCTGCTGAGGTTGGACTGCGACAGCCGGTTGGAAAGACCCAATGCTGCTGCCAGTGATAAGGGAAGATACAAGGCCCATTACTGCGTAAGGCAACTTTCTGCCCTGCCTGGCTCAACAGGTGCCAGCTTATGTGCCCTGCAGGAATACGATGGACAGGTAGCAGCGGGTACAGTTGAAACTGCATGAATGCATTTTGGGGGGCCAACACTGGCAGTGGCATTGGTGGCCATGCAGCTGCTGGATTGCCACAAAGTAGCTGCACTGCTTGGCTGCATTCTCCAACATTGGATTGCTGTGCAACAGCAGCTTCTCCAACACCAATTCTGACGCAGTGGCACTGCACACAGCCTGCAACAGCTGCTGCTGTGCCTGCCCCGATATCGCGGCTGTCACCATGACTCGCATGTTCATGCCACACAAACTCAGCCTCAGAAGTGCGCAGTCTGCTGGCGACATCATCATGTCGGGCGGCCCCTCACCGTCTCCCTCCTGAGGAAGGGCCCGGCCCAGGCTGCGCCATTTTATCCTTGAGGCTGATCCTGTTGCTGTCCACCTGCTCAGCCGTGGGCCGTGGAGCAGCAGCAGCAGCAGCATTGGCAGCAGCCAGGCAACCAGTGTAAAAGAGCCACTTTAATGGCGTATTACTTGATGTGTGTTCAGGAGGTTTCTCTGCAGAAAATCGGCTCCAACATACCCACCATCCAGCATGCCATGCGGCCAGTGAGCAGGAACTTGGCCCACTTGGCTTTAGCCTTAGTGCTGAAACTGCTGGCTCCCTGGGCTGGCAGAGACTAGTTTGGGTGTTGCTGCAGGACTGACACGGCAATGCGGTTCTCAGTTCTGCTATGGGCACAGTTCTAGCGTGGTAGCACTACGCATTTGGACGCAGCTGAAAAACATGTAGTGACCGTGGTGGCAGTCAAGCACCCAAATACCTCCCAACCTGGAACTGCAAGTGACCTTCTTCAAGCATCCATGCCGCAGGCTCCCAGTGGTTACTACTCCAACAGTGCCTCTCCAAAAGCAGCAAATTTAAACACCGTAGCGTTGTGCGAAGTACTGCGTAATAATACAACACAATACGCTACAATAGTACAGGTCTGAACCTGCCCCAGGCACTAGCCCAGCGAGCCGTCGTTCCGCTCAGGGTTATAATAGGCTGTACTTGGCAAGAGTCTGCACTGCATCCTGTACAACGGTAATCCTGTTGGCAGCATGCCGCAGGGTCACCTGGCTGCAACTAGTGGCAGCCTAGCCCTCACCTGCTGCAGCCATGTCATCCAGGTTGTTGCCTGGTGCCGCCTGCTGCAGCTGCTCCTTGCGCTCCTCCATGCGGCCCTGGTTGTCCTGCTGCCTGTGCAGCAGCTCATCAGGGTTCCGTCCAAGGTCCTGGCAGTAGCAGTAGCAGCAGCGGCAGTAGGGTTGATGGCAGAGGTGTCGCCACACATGCTGCATTGAAGTCCCGAGTTCGGATCCCTGCCTCCTCGCCCCTGCAGTGGGGTACCAGATACGGTGTATGCCACACCCGCTGCACAAACAGGGGCCAGTGCACTTGGCTGGTATGGTTGACTCCCGTAAAATGGTGGCACAAGGGTTCCCGTGGCCGGCTGATGTGTACTACCGCCTCACGTGGTGACTGCGTCTCAACATGCGCTGTTCCTAGAGGTGCATGCAGGCTGTTGTTCAGACCGACACCAGCACAGCCAAAAGTGCGCCCAGCCTCAACATTCTCGGCCAGAGGTGAGCCACAGTGATCGACTTGCATTCAGTGCACACAAGCATGAGGGGTCGGGCAACCTGCTTTTGCTTGCTTACTTCCCTGTTAGGGTATGATGCTGCTGCTTACTACACAAGCCCTGCGGCAGACATTGAGCAATGCCCATGCTTCTCGACGTGGTGGACACCACGCACTACTACACTGCCTGCAGCTCTGGTACTGCTCAAAGCAGGCACACAGTGCAGCAGGTTGTTGTTTGTTTGACCAGGCACTCACTGCAACTTGAGCAGCAGACACAAAGCTGATCTGCTACTGCATGCATTTGCTCACCTCCTTCATGTGGCGCACGTCTTCTGCTGTCATGGGCACTGAGCGGGGCTCCCCAGGGGCTGGGTTAGGCGTCATGGCCACCCAGGAGTTGGAGGAGGGAGGGTTGGCCTGCAGGGCAGCAGCAAGCAAGCATTGGCAGGGCAGCAGCAGGACAGCAGCAGGGTTGGAGTGCATGTGGGGAAGGCAACACACACACAAAAATTGCACGTACAGTATGAACATGCATGACGTTGCAGTCACAGGACGTTGCTGAGCTGCGTCAAGGCTGGGTTGGTGGTCAGTGCGCCAGCTGGGGGGCTGCAGCTCAGCTCGGGAAAGAGCAACGTGCACTGTGGCAGTCTGGTGCTGTAGGGTAGCGTTGCATACAGTGCGGTCTGAATCTTTGGAGTGGCACACTGATTAGCAACAAGCATGTGCAAATTGATGATCCCAGCTCTGTGGCGGGTAAATAAGAACGCCACTGCGTGTACTATGTACATCGACAGCACCTGAGAGACCTAGGTTCTCTGATACCAATGGCACATACTGTTTCTGCAACCTAGCACAAGGCCTCCAGCTGCAATGCACCGGCCGCACAGCTAAATCTCCTGCTGCCTGATTACCGGGAATATGGTTTCGCACCTCAGCTGCTGTGCGCTCATTTTGCTGGTGTCCAGTTTTAGCACTCTTGGTCGCGGGCGCAGCTGCTGTCGTTGCGGCCATGTTGTCCGCCATGTTCCTGCTGAACTGCGCTCCCCTGCTGACAGCAATGCACGTCTTCAATTGCTGGTCTGATGCGATAAGCGTCTAGCTGGCAACAAAGATTGAAAAATGCAAATGCTTACGGAAGGCCGTCTGTTCTTATCCGTCCAGCACAGCAAGCGTGCGTGATGCCAAATGACGTATCACGACAGTGTCGATTGATGTGACCATGCCTGCGTGATCAAAACCTTAGCCGTGTGCAAGTGGCTGTGGTGTGCTTAAAAGTCTGGCGGGCGACATATTGAAAACGCGATACTCCGAGTGATCCGACCACTCGAGTGACTCAGGCGTTCCCGCCATACGGTATGCCTTCCAAAAGAGGGGCGCCGGAACGTTCCGAGCGCATTCTCCATGCAGAGTCTGACTAATACAGTGTGTGTGGCATCTGCACGTACAAATGAGGTTGTGCAGCACGCGTGGTATGTCACCTGGGCGCTACTGCCTTGAGGCGGCCGATTGCAGCAACAGTAGTGAGTGCATTCCCTGCACAAGGACATCTTGCAGATCAACATGCATTGTCGACAGTAACCATTAGTTTATTCCTGCCCCACAATCATCCAGCTGGAGCATGAGCTGTGAGCTGTGCACAGATGTAACGAGTTGGGCACACATTTCCAACTGCTGGCAGTGCTGCGCCTGGCCAAGCTTGAGGTGCATAGTAGGCTTTCGCATAGGCTCACCGGAGCTTGCATGTGAGCGGGGGGCTGGTGGGCTGTGGGGCACTCGTCTGCGTTGCCTGCAGTGCTGAATGCTTTCAAGTATGCTTGCACCATGCGTGCTCAACACTGGCCACACAACTGAAGTCGTGTAACATCCCATCTGTGAAGATGCCCATTGCACTAGCCGTGAACAGGTTTGCCACACAATCAAATACATACATATTACTCAAAACTGGTGCGCTGGCAGCAATGCATCACGAAAGCCGCCGCTACCCTAGTGAGCACATGCACTCCTTTGCATGCATGAAGTGCGGTGTCCTCATACATGCCTTGCCAGCCTTTGGTGCAGGCAGGATGTCCTTGTTGTGGTGCAGAAGTCGAGTCTTTGTCACACTTGTTGTTTTATTGCCCTGCTACTTCTGCTCAGAGGGATAGTACGTTTGCCGAGATCAGATCTATGCCTGGTTGCGCTGAAAAGTTGCGCAGCGTTTTGTCCATGGCTGATTCGTCAATCAAAGTGTTGCGTTTTGTATCTGATGATATTTGGGACAGTTCTGGAAGATGTCGGATGGTGTCACCGTGTATTGCTGCTTTTCTTGTCAAGTTTTGGGATGTGCGCAATGCATGCAAACACTGGAGCAGTGCTCCCTCCTCTTTCCGCCCCGGTGGGGCGCGGGGCCGATGGCGCTGATGCTGTGGCTTAAATGGGTAATATGATGATGATGGTGCAGGCAGGCCTAGTGCAGGTCAACCTGCAGCCGATCGCTTCCCACACCATGCCTGTACACTGAAGCACCATTCTTCACATCATGAACATGTGCCCCATCTTGTTCCAGTGTGTTTTGCCGTGTTACAAAACTACTGTGCGTCTGTGTATACGCTGTTCATGTGGTTTTGAGTTTCTGCAGGCAGTCACCCAGCACGCCAGCATCGCTGCACGCTGGGGCACGGCGCCTCTGTTGGCACGGCGGCCATCAGGTTGAACACATCCACAGGAGCGCGCAACATGCAGCAGCACCTGGTGCTGCATTCGTGCAGCAGGCTGCAATTCTTCAACCCAGGGTATAGCAGTGGACCAGCTGCATCGTCCGCACAGGTGCACCCGCAAACACTTAACGCACATCCACTGCCGTGTTCACCGCGTGCCTGCTTCACCACTTGTTCACTGGGAACCACCAGTTAAACACACGCTGCGGTACTGTAGCGGCCAGGTTCACCGGTGCCAGTACTCCCTCCAGGCCACCAAGCGCTGCCTCGTTGAGGTACCTGCAGCAGCAGCAGCCAGCAGCAGCAGCAGCAGCAGCAGCAGCAGCAGCAGACACTTCCAGTTGATGTGTCAGATGACATCAGTAGCTGTGCGAAGGTCCTTTGCCAACCAAGCTACACAAGTGGATGCCAAAAAGCACACCGTGGACATGGCTGGTGTCAACCACCTTGCAAGCGCAGCTTTGCATGAGGGGGGGCCGGGGTGACTCTGCTTTGCTTTCCGGCTAGGTTAAAGTGCTGCTGTTTTCTCACAGTGGCGGCAGTCAGCTTTGCAGCTGTTGTCATTGGATCACGCACAACCTGTCCTGCAGCACACAAGCCCAGCCTGCCACGGAACAACAACCTGTACTTCAACGCCTGAACCAAGCCTGCCCGCCACAAACCAACCTTGTCCAACCTGCGGCTGGTATGCACCAATGCACCTGCTTTTTGCATGCTTGCACATACCGGCTTGGCGTGAATGCAGTGGCACGTCATCATCCCAACAGTGTTTTCATACAAAACAGCCCCTCAACCTCGCGCCCTGGACGGGAGTGCAACCCCAACCGTTGGACCTGTATACGTTTAGATGACTGCACTCGCCTGCCGCGCATGAGGCCGCGGCTGCATCAGACTGTACTGCAGCCACGTCAGCAGGTCCTTCAACACTCCTAGCCAGCCCCCCCCCCCCCGAGTGATCTGTGGCCACGACACTGCCGCCTCACCTGCCGCCCACCAGCCCCTGGCGCTCCACCAGGTGGAACTGCAGCCACATCAGCAGGCTCTTGAACAGCCCGTCGCGCTCGCAGAGTGTTACAAGCTGCCCTGCGATCAGCAGAGAGAAGCGCGGCTCCTTGCTGGCCAGGTTGCTGCCGATGACGGCGATGGCGCCTGGGCCTGGCTTGTCCGGCCGGAAGGCCAGCAGCGCCGAGTAGTTGCCCGGCGGCCGGCTGCGCAGCGAGCCGAGGTAGAGGGGCGCACCCCTGCAGTGGGGGGAGGTGTGAAGCAAATCAGACAGCAGCGTGCAAGGAAGACGCGTGAGCAGCGTTGTCGGGCCGCGCAGGCAGCCTGTGGAGTTGCACACGTTGGAGCGGCGACGGTCAGTTCACTGCCCTACCACACATGCAACCAAGTGCAAGCTGTGCGTCAGTATGCGCCCAGCGCATAAGACAAGCACAAAGTGATGAGCACACACATGTGATACCCTGCCGGCCTCGATCCAAACCCGCGTGGCTGCACGTGTTGCACCCATGCACAGATTCCCAGTCGCTTGCTCACCTGCCGCTGTCAGGCCCTGAGCCCTGCAGTGGGAACTGCCACCCGGGCGCGTCCAGGAACGCAGCAAACAGGTACAGCAGCAGCGCACTGTCGGTGGGCAGCTCCGGCGACCAAGGCCTGCCGGCGTGCTCCCCGCCCCCGTTCCAGTTGAACGCTTTCACGCAGCTGCCCTTGGACAGCTGGCACACGCGCGTGGCAACGTAGCTGGGGGGTGCAGGTGGCAGCAGCTCGCTGGGTCGTCGGCCTGACAGCACCCACAGCAGCTCGCTGTACCTGTGCAGGGCCTGCAAGCAGCAGTGCAGCGGCAACATGCGTTGCAGGAAAAGAAAGGTGTGCAAGCCAGGCGCAACATGCAAGCATGCTCATGTGTCTGCATGCAGCCAACCTGGTTGCAAGTGAAAAGCGCACGCTGTTGCTGGTGCAGTGAGTGACCAGAATGCTACAAGCACTCCAAGCTGCTGCTCTGAGATCGCAGCCAGAGCCTGCCAGTGCCAACAGCTGACGCGGCGGCGCTGACTGTTGTTACTGTTCCCCACTGGGCTGGGTACCCTGGCTATGCAAGCAGCATCACAAACAGTGACATCAGCAGCCCGACTAACTTGCCCTGCACCCCAGCCAGCAACTCACCATCAGCAGTGGCTGCGGGTCATACCCATACGGCAGCTGGCTGTGCCTCAAGCTCTCCATCAGGTTCTGTGCCATGTTGCGTGCATCTTCAAGAGCAGACACGCTGCTGCCGGACCCTGCACCGCCGCCTTGAACCCTCAGCATCGGCCCAAAGCCGCTGCTGAGCCCTAAGCCTGAACTGCCGAGGCCTCCTGCAAGTCCGGCTGATCCGCCAGTCGCAGCATTTGCACCGCCGGTGTTGCTGAAGCTGAAGCCACTGAAGGGCGCTTCTGTCTCTACTTCAAGCAGCATTGAGATTGGCGGCAGCTGTGGTGCTTGCTGACCAGGCACCAGACGTGCCATATGTTTGTTGGGCTCCTCATGGGCTGTGTCCATCAGCACTGACAGTGGTGCCAGGAGCTGCGCAGCAAGCCAGCCCCGGAAACGCTCCGTCCATACAAGCAGCTCCGGCACCTGCGGACAGCAGTACCCAAACAGCGACAGATTGAAGCGTTCAGACACTTTGAGCACACGCACCCCAGGGCAGCTCGACAAAACGCCTTGCCACAAAGTTTAACCGCGCGCACTGAACGCGCGCAAGCGCCGGCGCACTCCGCTCGCCCCATACATGCTGGTGCGCCGCACACGTGCATGATAGCACGCACATGTGCGCTAGCCCACACGTGCCCTGGCATTCTTTGTCATGCACGGCAAGACATGCACCAGCCACAAGCGCGCGTAGGTGGCAAACGTGCTCGCGTAGACGCCTTGACAAGCATAAGCCATGCATGCGTGGTTTGCAATCGCACAGCGCATACGCCTAGGCACGCATCAGCTATGCACGATTGTAGGTTGCACATGCGCGCCAGTCGTCTGGACACGCATGCGCGATGTGCGCGTGTAGATTGCACATGCACGCGCAGACGCCTTGTTACGCCAGCCATGCGCGCGCATAGGTTGCACATGCACGCGCAGACGCCAAGATATGCGTAAGCGACGCGTGCACGTGAGTTGGACATGCACGCACAGACACCTGGACATGCGCACATGGTCAATTGCACGTGCATGCGCAACACACCCTCAAAGATGTACCCTCGCACACATTTGTGTGGAATCGCACATCACACCGTGCCCAAAGTGTGCACGTGCATGCACACCGCCGCCCCCTCGCCCGCCCCCTCACCCCCACAAGCACACCCAGCACTCATGCTGCCAGGACACACATGGTCCACCAGCATGCCCAAGATATGCATTGCCTATGGCAACACGCACACCTGCAACCTGCATACGAATACATGCACACACATGATGCACGCGGCATGCTCACATGCAAGCTGACACCAGCGCATATGGAAAAATGTGCAGGCGTGCACGTTTGCTGACATGCGCGTGTACAGCGCGCCTGCGCACACAGCACGCCGCGTGCCCGCGAACACACGCACGCGCTCACACACGGGCACGCGCACGCTCGCACGCACGCACCTACACACATGCAAGCGCAGAACATGAAGTTGCTCATGTATGAAGCCCTTCCTGAATGGAAGAGCTCAGCGCTGCGGGTTCACAGCTGCACAAGTCAAGGTGCAAGATTTGTCTGACAATGTGGCGAAGCCATGGGCCAATATCCTTGCCAACCCTGCCAACTCTACAGCTCTTGACTGCGTTGTGCATACCAACCACAACCCTGCAGCCATGCACATTACTCGTGGATGCACACGCCTGTTTATGTGCTTGCTTGCTTGCTTGCACGCACCAGCACACATGCACCCACCACAGATGCCGACTTGTGTGCGCACCTGCACACACGCATGCCTACGGGCTGAACAAGCACATGCAGACATGCACACCCAGACGCCAGCACATGCACCCCTGATCTTGCTAACAGATGCAGTTGCCAGCACACCCAGACACATACATGCACACGCACGCAGCATCACACGCACGCGTGCATACATCCTGGTGCTTACGCTTGTACATATGCGCACGCCTAGAGCCACACATGCCGGCATGCAGTGCAAGAGCACACTTCTGATCCTGCGCACATGCACACTCACTGAGACACACACAACATACTTGCAGGCGATCCAGACATGATGGCTTGCACAGATTGCACACACACTCGCACACCTGGGCACCCCAATGCACACGCATGCATGCACCCCTGACCTGCTTCCTCGCATGCCTATGCATGCAAGCACACCTGTACACACATGGTGTCGTCAGCATCTCTCCCCCCCCCCACACACAGCAGCAGCAGCAACTCCCCCTCCCCTCAACGCACCTGCATCTGCAAGATGTCCCTCATGATTTGGCCAGCCTCTGCGTCAGCAGACGGTTGCAGCCCTTCGCCACCAGCAGCAGCACCCGCAGCTGCCGCCTTCCGTGCCAACTGCAGACAAACATAACACCATGGAAACACGGCAAGGATGCAAGCGTCCACGCGGCTGCTGCAAGTGTCCAACTGCGAAAGCACACGGGCATGCTGCCGGTCGACTGCTTCCGTAGGCTGCTGGCACTGCGCAAAGTGCATCTCACTGCATGCATGTTCAAGCCAAAACTCCATGTATCCTTACAACTACCTGCAACACCTTACCAGTGTGGGTCGGTAGTGTGGTGCGTCCCTGCCTGTTGGCAATGCAGGGCTCCCTGCAGGCCCCTGGTCACCCTGATCGTAGTACAGCTGTCCAACAGGCAGCGGTGAGGCGGCCGGTGACGCAGCAGTGCCTGCGTCCGCCGTGCCAGCAGCCGCATCCCCGCCAGTGAAGGAATCAGTGTACTGCTTCAGCTGCTGTGGGGTAGCAACAGCTAGGCTGCCAGACCAAGGAGAGCGCCTGCAGCAGCCACATGCATGCATGCTGGAGTGAGCCAGGATGTGTCCGCGTGTTGGCTATGGTGTGCATTGGTTGTAAAACTACGGGGTGCACAGCACGTGTAATGCAGCAGCACCTGCACCGTACGCTGTGCACAGCATGGCGAATGAGATGCTGACGCACAAGAACCGCTAGCATCCGTTGGCCTGTAGTCTGCTGGGTGCTATAGCACGTCACGCTAAACATGATCATTACAATCACAAATCCAGTCCAAGCAATGTGCTGCAAAGGACTGCCTATAATAGCGCCGTGTGCTGTGCAGGCTCCACTTTCTTTTCATGTAGGGCACATGTGATAGCATGCTGACCAGCAGAGGCTGCTGCCCAACAACAAACAGAGCACGGCAGCAGCTGCACCTGATCACGCAACCGGAAGGGTGTCACCAGATCACCTCCTGCCCCTGCCCCTGCCCCTGCTGCTGCTGCTGCTACGTTCCTGGCTCCTGCAGCATCCCATGCCTGGTGCGAAGCCCGCAGCTGCTGCTCACCTTGATCCTGGGGAGGGCCCCATGCTGCTGCGGCCAGCACTGCCATGTGTGAACCCCACGCCCTGCACCAGGTGGCGAGGCGTGGTGTCTGCTGCTCCGGCGGAAGGCGCCAGCGGGGGGAGCCGCTGTGCGCAGTGAAAAAACGGCACAGACGATGTGCACAGCAACTGCTATGAGAGGATGTTTCTGGGAGTGCATGCGCTGACAACCAGGAGCCTGCGTCCAGCGACAGCCCTGGCACTGCATGTACATGTTGTGCAGGCACTGGATGTGATTTGGTGGGCATCAACTCTCGCTGTGCTTGATGCTGGCTCAACGCTCAGCTTGCTAGGTTGCCCACTGATGTTAAGCATATCCCCTGCTGTTGTATTGTTGCCTACCTGTGCCGGGCTGATTGGCGTTGCCAGCAGAGTGGCTGCCCTCGCAGCAGCTGGGGCTGCATCAGGTGGAGCTGCAGCAAGCCTAGGGCAACCCCACCCACAAGACAAGACAGCACGGGTCAGCTACATGCAGTATCTAGTCTAGTGCAGTACTGGACCAGTCACACATTCAATGACACTTGCAGAACAAGACACAAGGACTGGCAAAGCTATCATTCATCCATTGTACAAGAAGTACACATCGCTCTTCTCATTGGTGCTGGTGTGGACCAGCGGCTCAGCTAGCTGCTGTGTGCCAAGCAGCTGTAAGTGCAGACCACTGGCCAAATGCAGAAGCAACAACTGCTCACTTTGCTGGCGGTGTCAACGGCAAACCCAGCAGCTCCCTCTGCCTTGGCCTTAACGCTGCCTGCCTGCAGCCAAGACAGCACAGCATAACTAGGACATCGGCATGTCTATGGCACAGGAGTGCCACTGACGTCATGCTGCAGCGATGTGCTGTACAAGCACGATGATCAGCTGGATCTCCTGATGCTACATGCAAGGCCTACAGGAGGATGGTGGTTCCGAGCGCATACAGCACACGCAACAGCTGTTGTGGATGCGGTTGTTGGTCACATGCTTTGGTACTCACGCCTTCATCCTAGCATTACTGTCTCGCCATCTGCTGAAGATGTTGGCAGCGGCCAGCACGCACAGTGCTGCCACAAGGCTGAGGGTCACACCTGCAGGCACACAGCAACAATGCTCAGCCAGCTGCCATGTAAGACAGCACAGCTCCAGCCAAACACCTGGACCTCTGGCATAATCCCTGAGTCTTACCTAGCGCGGACGCGTGAGGCACCCCGATCCAGACAAGAATGGGCTGGCTGTTGCGGAAAATCAAGCGCCAGTCAGCTCTGGGTGAGCTGCAGTTGTCATTATCTTCCGTTGCTGCTGTTCTTCACCCAACCCACCCGTATTTGACTGCTGCAGCGCTGGTAGCTGCTGTGAACACATATGCACCGCCGCTTTTAAGCGCACTCCTTGGATCAACGGTGCTTCCTAGCTGGTCTGTGAGCTTAGGGGGCCTGTTCCAGGAACTTGCCATGACTACACTTCGCTCTACTCCCCTTGATCACGCATCCCAGCGCCAGGTTATGGTGGCATCCATACGCAACTTGCTACTTGGATGTAACGTCGCGTTGCGATACAAAACTTGTCAGTGTCAGTGTTACGGCGTTCCATTGTACAGCCTTCCGTGGCAATTGCAGCTCGTCATCTCAGCCTTCAGTCAAGTTTGAGCACACGGGGGTGCAGCTTCCTGCCAGATTGAGTGCTCACCTGCTATTGTCACTCACGCCAAGTTTCCTGCCATTGACAGCTTTACATCTCTATTTGACCCTCGGTTTGCCCTATAATGGCCTCCAGACTGGCACAAGTTGCTGCAGAGGCGACAGCACGCCCGGGCCTGTTTGGGGGAAAGGCGAGAGCCTTTTTCTTAGAAGTAAGCTGTCTTGCCGCGTGCAGCTCCTTCCAAGTCGATGTCCACAATCAATAAAGCCTTTCTGCGTCGTATAGGTGTGCAGGTGTGTGCCGTTCATCCATAAAGCTATGCGGTTGGAGGAGCTGGTTAGTGTCAGGGAGATTAGGGCTGTGATTAAGGAGCGCTTCCTGGAATTTAAGGACGTTACAGACCCACGGGTGAGGATCTTGTTTGCAATTATGTTGAGCCAGCAGCAAATGGGCTGCACTGCTGAGCATGCAGCAAGAATGGCAGTGTGCATGCTGCCGCTGCTGCTGTTGGGGGCAGCGAAGGACGAGAAGTGTTGTGGTGCATGCCGCTGTCCAGCACGTCAAGTCGCTGATGCTTAGATTTTCTACTCATGTTCAGCATGGCTCACCATTGCCAGCACGAGGTTGTACAGAGCTGTGCTCCACCTGACGGCATGCTGTGGCAAACAGCAGCTGAAGTTGCAGAGTGATGTTTGCCTCCTGTGTTGGTATGCGGCTTGCTTTCTGTGCCCGCCTGTGCATTACTGCACGCCAAGGTGTCGTGACAGGCGCTGCTAGCATGCCTCTACATCTGCTGTGCAAAGACCCAGCGGAATGCGGCACAGGTTGTGTACCTGCGGCCAGCTGGCTCCTCATGGCTGACCAACCCCTGCTCTGCTGGTGCTGCTCCAGGTGATTGACATGCTTATCTTCAAGGGCAGGGAGGAGCTGGAGGTGCGACACAGCAGACGGCAGCAGGCCAGGGCAGGACAGGCGGACGTGCCAGCAGCAGGCAAACAGACAGCCACCTAAGCATGCGAGTGCTGTGTCAGGAGGTTCCTGCTGGCCTGCTTTTTGGTTTGTTACCGTTTCATGGACACCTTCCCTGCAGCAGAACATGCAACAGCAGCTCTGCGGCAGGGCTCACAGCTGCGAAACAGCTCCAAGCAGCATTCTTGCAGAAACAGGTCGCAGCCTATCCCAGCAGCAGTGCACCCGGGCCTACGGCCTGCCTGCTCTTGACGCATTGAAGCAGCAGCGAGTGGTGCAGGCGCAACGGCTGACAGCATCACTGTGGCGGAGTTTCTGGCGGCTTGAACGGCAGCAGCAGGCATGACTGGCAGCGCCTTCACACAGTTCTTTGTTTCTAGCATGATCGACAGCCTGCGCAGTTGATGGGTGTGGCCAGCTGTGCCAGCTGGTTCGGCTAGCGCCAGCTGTTAGTGTCCTACAAGTTGCCTTCAAGCTTTGCAACCTCGTCTCTAAGCGGCAGTGGCAGTGCACATGCAGCACAGCCCAGCACAGCCCAGCACAGCCCAGCAAATGATGCTTGAAGGCAAGTTGTGAGGCAACAACAGCCGTGCCTGGCCCCATGGATAAGTTGCGCAAATTCTTTGCAACCACTGCGTCACCTATCTCATCGTGTTCCTGCGGCTGTTTGTGTCACTACCTTGGCAGGTGTACCTTACGCTGCACAAGCAGCGGCATCACGCGGTGAGCGCTAGACACGACAATTGAGCCTGTCTGCCTGTACAGCACCTAGGTAAAACAGCACAGCAGCAAGCAGAACACCTTATCTGCTAATTACTACTGTAAGCTGGCTGCAGGCTTAGTGCACATGAAATAGTTCTTGGGTGGTGCCTGTTGTACCCGGCCTGCTGTATGCAGCGTTACCTCCACACTGTCTTATTACGTGTGTGAACTGCCAACTGCGTGAACCGTCGACTCGACTCTTAATTTGCTGCAGATCTCTGAGTATCTCGACCCAATCCTCAGCCGCAAGGCAGCCTTCCCCAAACCCCCAAGCAACAACAGTGCATTCCTGGACCAGTTTCTGCAGGGCAACTACATAAGCGCAACCGGCAAGTAGAGGGGACTTAGCTGCGCCGGCATAAGCACAGGTGTGAGCAGCGGCGGCGGCAGTCACAGCGACACAGCAGCAATGTTGCAGCAGGACGCAACAGGCAAACGGCACGGCTGCGCGTGCTGTGGGCAGTGGCTGAAATGGGCTAGCAGCACAGCTGCAGCTAGCAAATATGTTCATATGCGCAGTTGCAGTGCGTTGTGCTGTGCTCTAGTTCCAGGGCGCCTTGGCGTTAACAACAGCAAAGGTGCATCATGCAAGCATTGGCTGTGGCATCAGGGTCAGTTATGTTGCGCACATATGGAAGCGCTATGCGTGTGAACTCCATATCATTGTTGTAGGCAGGCTTAAGTGTGGCGCAAGTCTGTAGCCAGAAGCACAACTGACGGGCTGCAGCCGTTTGTTACATGTCCTGCAGCAGTTCATCTGATGCCCTTGCTCAGCACTGGCACTCTGGACTTTGTCGCGTTCATCAGTTGCTGCATGCAGCAGTCCGGTGTGTTGCATGCAGGTATGTGTGCAGGAGTGGTAATGTGCAGCAAACGGCAGTCGAATGCCAGGATATAAAAGAACGAGATTCAAACGGGTCCTGCAGGTGAATGCAGCTAGCAGGATGTTATCAGGTTCACGGCTCCTGTGTTCCAGGTAAATGCACAGCTGCGTAACTCAAGCAATGCTGGACCAGGAGACCCCCGCCCAAGTTCTCTTGGCAGCTGGCAGGATGTACCATCCGTTGATCCTAGCAATTCATAAGGGTTTAGCACTCAATTCACTGGTACTAAGCCTTTTTTTTCTTGCACAACCCGCTTGCATGCCTGCACGACCTGCAGTCGTCCATCTTTGATAACTATTGGTGTTTTCAATGAGCTTAGAGATATTGCGGAGGCCTGGAGACGAGCAGGCGTGAGCCGTTTCATCATCCACTTCGCTGGCTAGGCTTTTTCAGGGGTCCACAACAGCTTGAACAGGCTTCTATAATCAACTTAAGTTGACTCTAGCCGTTTGGCGTTCTTAGACTGCCTGGAGACAAGCAGGCGGAATGCTTGCAAAGGAGCTCCAACCCTTATTTCGCTTGCAAAGCGCTCGCATGATTTCACGGCCAGCATAAAGGCTGTACGTTGTAAATTTGTATTGTGTACTGTCGATTTTGTGCCCTTGCCGTGCCTAAATACAAACAGGCGGATTGCAGTCAATAGTGCATTCGGCAGGCAACCTTTGAGGGAAGCTGCTCAGTAGCCTAAAAGCAGCGGAACATGACTGAAGAAAAAATTATACGCTTGTTCTTGCTACGCTGCTTGATCGATGCTGTGCGTTAGTGCAGCGTTGTTGAGTTACTCCACGGTCAGAAACTACTCCACGGTCAGAAACTCCACGGTCAGCAGTTACTCCACGGTCAGAAACTGCTGCACTGCTGACCGTGGAGAAACTGCGCTGACCGTGGAGTAACTGCTGGACCCAGAAGAAGCCGTGCTGCACTTCGCTGCCAGGCCTCATATGTTCCATTGTCAAATAAATTGCTCTGTGTTGCTGGTGTAGTCTGATTGTGGTCCTCGTGTTCCTCTCAAGTGATTCTCTTGGTTCTGTGTTGAACGTTCAGTTTAGCTGATGTTCGGACACGTACAAAAGAAGAAGATGCATCGTACTGTAACTTCAAGCTTGTCAATCTTACTTAAGAGACTTTGGCAAGCAGGGCGTGGGTGCTGCTGGCGATGGCCGCGCACAGATGGCTCTTGATGATCTATAAATGCTTCAACATGCAGAAATTACCGTGCAAATAAACCTTATCAATGCTTGGATTCCTTTGCATATCGCACAAGACGATAAGCGCCAAGACCCTGAGCCAAGCAAGCCACGGCTGCTGACAGCAGGCCCTCGCACTATGCTGATCGGCTTAAATCTAAACTTTATTATACTCACATCCATTTAGGGCGGGCAGGCAGCCAGCGGACTTGACAGGGCGGCGATAATCGCCGGATTGGACTGACTTCTGAGCACGAACATCTTAGTAGTGTCACTATGGGAAATGCAAATCCACAAGTCATCCAGAAGTCGTCCATAGCAGGCCGTCCACAAGGCTGTCCACAGGCGGTCACCGCCCGTCCAGGAGCGATCCAGATCCGACCCTATCCACAGGACCGAGCGTACTGCTCTGGATGGCGTGTACGAGATATGGATGCACCTATGGATGAGCACACCACGCTTAGATTGCACGCTATTGTGTTACAAATGTATCGATATGCAACATACGAGGCTTCCCAGGCCCCAGTCGATCACTCAGGCCCCTGCAGGATCATCATTCAGCCCCCTGCAGGAACAACAAAGCAGGCCTGCAGCAATGCGGTGTAGCATGCATGCAAGATACAAGTCCACGCATACACGTGGTGCTAAGTGCCACCCAATATGCTTTGAACACGAGGCAGCGCTGCTGGGAATCATGCCTTGCAGTTGTGCAGCACTGCTGCATTGAACGCAGTGTGTACTGCATGCACCAGTCTGCAGTACAAATTTAAGTAAGCAGTTGCACGAAAGCACACTCTGCACAGCACTAAGCAGCATCTACACTACACCAGTGTGTTGCTATAAGCTGCATCAGTGTTTGCTGTCAACACCTGCACAACACGCATGTCAAGCCCACAAGCGTCAAGTGCTATCTGCAACCACTACAACGTCTCAGCAGCGGTCCACGGCTGCGCAAGCTAAGTGTCATCCCTGTACCGCTGTGGCTTGTTGCGCTGACGGCCACCCTTGCTATCTGCCCGGGCGCGGCCTGCTGCTGCTGCTGCTGCAGCAGCAGCAGCACTCGCAGCATGTGCTGTCGCACCGCTGTCATTGCCCCCTGTTTCGTGCAGGAATGCCTCAGGTTCAGCCAGTAGCTCTTCAGCAGCTGCATCGCCCCCATCACTGCCACTACCCACCTCTGAATCCCAGCCGCCGTCACTGCTGTCCGACCATGCCTCGCTGTCCTCTGACTCATGCTGCCCACCCCGGGCCCCGCGCCCCATTTCCGACGCTGCTGAGGCTGACGCTGCTTACGCTTGCACTTGCCTGCGCCCTCTGGCTTGCCTGCTGCGCGTTGCTTGGCAGGCTTGGGCAGCCTGCCCACTGGCTTGTCTGCACCTGGTGGTCGCTGGATGGCCTTGTCGCTTGGCTGCTCACCAGCAGCTAGTGCCGCACAGAGCGCCTCCTACAAGTAGTAAAACAGCAGGCAGCCGGGTGCAGAAGACAGGAAAGGTCAACCAGCTTGACGCATAGACGGGAGTGATTTTTCAGCTTACCAACCTGCTTGTTCTTGACACTCTGGGATGTCATTGCAATGTGCGCCATTGCAGCACACTGGTACACCTGCAAACATCAATTTATCCATTGTCCTGCAGCACACGCCGCCACCTATCAAAACAACACAAGTTGACCAAAAAAACATAAGACAACGACCATAAAGACACTGATGCAAAAGATGCAGCTTTGCTAAACTCACCCCCATGTACTCAGCCACCTTTCTGTTGACAGTGCCTGGGCTGTCTCCAGCCAAGGCCAATCCTGCCTTGTACGCTGCTGCAGCAGCAAACGCTTCAGCAGCAGCAGCTGATGTCTCTGCTGCAACACTGTTGCCTGCGCCTGCTGCTGCTGCTAGTGGTGATGATCTATGGTGCGGCTGCTGCTGCTGCTGCTGCTGGTTTGCGAGCCTGCTGGACCGCCTTGGGGTCCCCTGATCATCATGTGCTGCCGCTGCCGCTGCCATTTCTGCTGCTGCTTCAAGCACATGCTGCAGCTGCTGCTGCTGCCCCTGCAGTTGCGGAGGGCTGACCAGCCTGTGGTTAGGCCGGACAGGGGTTGACTCACGCCCAAGGCCATGATGATTTGTAAACTGTGTTCTAGAACGAGGATCTAAGTCAAGGCAGCGGGGGCAACGCCTGGTGTACACCTGTCCGCTGGCATCTTGAAAAGTTTCTGCTTCATCATAGAGGCTGCCAGAACCAGCTTTTCGTTTCATACTAAATCCACATTTCAAGCAGTGAGCTGCCAGATGTCACGGCCAGGAGCAGCAAGGACAGCTGAAGAGGACATATATCAGAAGGGCCTGCGTAGTGTTTTCACAACCTAAATCGCAAGTTTAGTGACCAGATCGTCTCTCAATCAAACACCGGGAGCGGCATTGGCCCTATGCGTCGGGCAATTGTCACCAGACCTGAGGGGTTCAGGGTTAGCCTGTTGCAGGGCCTGCAGCGGCAGTTGGACCCTTTCAAAAGCATTCAACGCATATTTGGCTCAAGTATAACTAATTCTGGAACAGTATGATTGCCGCTGCTCATATGTTGGCCGCTGTAACAGCTGTAGTGCTGTGCCTAGCACACTGGTCCGCACACAGTGAAGTGGAGGCCTGAAAAGGCTAAAAAAGCCACAGACATATACAGTTCGGACATTACCAAGCTCCACGGCACAATCTGCATGGTTTGAGCGTACTCAGCCTCACTGCACTGCAGCCATCCAGAGCAAGTTGCTGCGGATGCGCAGCAGGCCCCTTCTGGACAACTACTGGACAGCCTCTGGATTTGGCTTTCCCATAATGTGTGCGATTGACGTCATGTGGCTAGCCAGCGCTTCACCCACTGCATCATGTTGCAGCTGGGCGCAATTAGCACTTGAGGAAGCATGTTGAGGCCAAGGTGTGTATCTTGATATTGGATCCACTACCGTAATATTACGGTACACCATGCACCTCTTCCTCAAACGTTCATCATAAGAAATATAACAGATGGGGCAATTCTTTGCATGCATGCAGTGCTGTGTCCTGCACACAGATGCGGGAGGGTTGTAGTGCATTAGTACTAGTAGATTTGATGGACGTAAGACATCAGGAATCAGTTTGCGATCTGATGTGGGATGGTTTTCAGGATGATATTTGGTAGCGATGGCTTTGTCCTTTTTCTTTCTGGTTTGCTTTTGTTTTGCTCTTTGCCCAATGAGCCTGTCATTGGCTCCCCAAACGGGCGAAGTTACTTATGTAACTTCCAGAATGTGAATTGTGAAATTGTTTAGGCTGTGGGGCACTCATTTGCATGCATTGATAAGGGTTGCATTGAAACATGTGTGTTGCTCCGCGGCGGGGGTGGGACGGCTCCCGCAAGTGGCCGGGTGCAGCCGGGCGTGCCTGGTGCCCTGAGGTTCTTGGCACGGCGGGAACACCAGCAGGGTAACTCGTGTGTGTGTACGGAGACAGCAGCACCGTGGGCAGGAATCGCCTCAGCCCCGGCAGATTCGTAAGAGAAGTCTTCCTTGCTGTCAATCGTGGTGTAGCTGCGGCAGGAGGCTGCAACGTAGCAGAAGGGAGAAGGGCAGCAGGGACCCCAACAGCTGTGGTGCACGCAGTGCATAGCCACGGCTGGCTGGTTTGCCGCTTTCTAAAGAAAAACTCAAGCTGAGAGGGAGGCCGGGAAGGACTGGGGACCAGAGAGTTACACGAGTTGCTGTCTGGTGCAAGCCAGCCAACACAGGGTCACTCCCTGCTCGAGTTTCTGTGTACAGGTGTATAGACACAGCCTGCTTACAGCAGCACTGCCACGCCGCACTGCACAGGGGGTGATGGGCTCATTAAGAGCACTGGAAACGGGCGCGCTATTTATAGTGTTGGCAGAAATCAACCAGGGCCACACACTTCATGTGGCTGTAATACCTGTCGAGCAGAGGCTCTGTGTTGATCATGGGTGATTTCAACGCCAGGGTCGGGCAAGGTGCAAGCCCCACAGATCGCATTGGCATGCATGGCGAAACAACCACAAACAACAATGGCGAACTCCTTCTCTCGCTGCTCAATGCCGTCAATCTCTACTCACTGAATGCCCGCACAGCACCCACCTCTCCCCACCAGCACATCACATGTGACAGGTCCCACAGGGGCACCGCGCGGAGGTCCCTCAATGACTACATCATTGCGTCTGCTGACATTGCTATGCCGTGCCAAGCTGCCGCCAGGCCAACAGCCAAGGTTGGGCCATACACAATGGGTTCTACTGACCACCTGCCAGTGTCTGCTTGCATTCAAAGGCCTGTCGCACGTCGCCCTGCAAAACAGGTCAAGCTGCGCCTCAATGCACAGCCGAATGATTTCAAAGTGCGCAATGGGGAGCAATCGGCCGAACTTGAGGCGTACCAGGAGGCCTTGGCACAGCTGGGCGCTGCTTATACGTCCACTATTACCGTGCTACAACAGCAGGTTTCTGCAGCTCAACTTACGGCCAATGCTGCAGTACAACAGGCACATGCGCAGCTGCTGGGAGCGCTTCATCAGGCGGTCAATGCCAGTTTTGGGTTTAAAAGGGTCTGGGTTGGCAAGTCCTTTCCGTGGTGGACACAGGAGCTGACAAATGCTGTGCAGGCCAGGGTGCAGGCCTTTACACAGTACAGGGAGTCCGGCCTTGTTGCAGACTGGGATGCATTTGATCAGCAGCGCAAGGCTACTGCACAGCTTATCAAAGCAGCTGAGAAGCAGCACAAACAGCGATGCGAGCATGCAATCACTGCAGCATACAGAGACCGCTTAAGTGACGACAGCACGCTTGGGGAGAAGGATATGTGGCAGCTTGTGCGTCGCCTGTGCCCTAAGCATGTCAGCAAGGCCGTGTACAGTGTCATGCAGCACCCCTCAGGACAGACGGCTTCAACCCCTGCAGAAAAAGCAGATGCGTTCAAATGCCATTATCAGCGTGTTGGTAGCCATGCAGCGTTTGCCGCCTCAAACCCCCAGTTCGACCCAGCGCACATGACACAGGTTGCCGCCAATGTACAGCAGTACCTTCATGACTCAACCGCACCTCATGCTGCCCCACCCTGCCCGCTGGACTTGCCCATCACTGCCGCCGAGGTTTCTGCATGCCTGCAGCGTCTACGCACAGGCAAAGCTGGCAACCCTGCAGAGGAAGGCATTGTCAACGAGCTTTTGAAGTACGGAGGCAACACAGTTGCAGACATGCTGCTGCAGTACTGCAGCCTCATGTGGCAGCTTGAGCAGGTACATCAGGTGCCGGGGACAGTCGTCAGCATGCCTAAGAAGGGCGATCTGACAGACCCAGGCAACCATCGCGGCATCACCCTGCTCAGCGTGCTCTATAAGTTCTACACCAGCGTCCTCAATCAGCGCCTTATCAAGTTTGCAGAGGGCGAGCAGCAGGAGCAGCAGCAGCAAACACAAGCACAGCAGCAGCAGCAGCAGCAAGGCCAGCATTCAGCACAACAGCAGCAGCAGCAGCAGCAGCAGCAGCCACGCGCAACTGCTGCTACAGCAGCAGCGGCGCCGCTGCTGCACGAGAGTCAGAACGGATTCCGCCCCAAGCGCAGTTGTGTTGACCATCAAAGCGGGCTCAGCGAGGTCCTTAATGGCAGGAAAGCTGAGGGAAAGGAGTCATATGTGTTGTTCGTTGACACCTTGAAGGCATTCCCTACGGTCTGGCTTGATGGCTTGTTCCAGAAGCTGTGGGATAAGGGTGTGCGTGGCAAGATGTTCCGTGTCTTGTACAACTTGTATCAGGGCGCGCAGCGTGTGGTGTCTCATGAGGGTTGCACCACGGATAGGTTCACCTGCGACCTTGGCCTGCGTGAGGGTGATGTTATTTCGCCCACACTGTACCTGTTGTTTATCGACGACTTGCTGCGTGACGTGCATGCAAAGCACCCTGGCGTTACCCTCATGGGCCCTCGTGACGAACCTGCAGGCCGAGTTGTGGCAGCCATGCAGGCTGATGACTTTGTTGCTGTCTGCGGGTCTCTGTCTGAAGTTCAGGCTGTGGCTGCAACTGTTTACAATTACAGTTGCCAGTGGCGCTTCAAGCTCCACAGCTTGAAGTCTGCCGTCATGCATGTGCTGCCAGCAAGACAGACCAGCCAGCTGGTCGACTCCGGCATTGTTTGGAACAATGTGCCTGTGCCTGTTGTATCGGAGTACTGCTATCTTGGCCTGTGGTTCAACAATACCTGTACATGGACCACACATTTTGAGAAGATGCTGGCTAAGGTGCAACGTGTGAAGGGTGCGCTCATGCCAATTTGGAAGAGCCGCAGCATCAGTGTGGAGGTTAAACGAATACTGTTGCTGACGTGTGTCCGTCCCATTGTTGAATATGGCAGTGAGGTTTGGTTTCCGTCCACAGCTAGGCGACTGCAGCTGATTGACAAAGTGCAGACAGACATCATCAAATGCGCAATGCGCTGTGGCAAGGAGCGCCCATGCTCTTCAGCTCTCTTGGCAGAATGGGGTGTGAAACCGTTACATATGTGGCTTCATCAGAGGGCTTTGGAGTACTACTACAGGATTCAGCGTATGCAGGGCGTTCGGCTGCCAAATCAAGTGTTTACAGCTGAATGGAGGCGTCCTAGTGGTGCTGTGGCGGTGACACCGTGGCACAAGTATGTGCAGAGCCTGCTGTGCAAGTATGGTGTGAATGTTGTGACCCCGGAAGGCAGAGCCAGTGCGTGCAAGAGCCATGTCAACAAGCAGGTCAGGACACTACATGCTGAAAGGATTGCATGTGAAACGTTGGAACACTCCACTCTGAGTCGGTATGTGGCTCATGTGCATCCCACTCATGTTGATGCTATGGGTTTCAGGAGGCCTAGGCCGTATTTGCGTTCAGTGGCAATTCCACGTGGTATTGAATTGCTTTTGCGTGTTCGTATGGGTTGTCTGTGTGTACATGAGCGTTCTAGTCAGTTTGGCGGTCGCAGAGCTAACTCTACTTCAGGATGCCCTTGTTGTGGTGCAGAAGTTGAGTCTTTGTCACACTTCATGTTTGATTGCCCGGCTACTTCTGCTCAGAGGGATAGTATGTTTGCTGAGATCAGATCCCTGCCTGGTTGCGCTGAAAAGTTGCGCAGCGTTTTGTCCATGGCTGATTCGTCAATCAAGGTGTTGCGTTTTGTATCTGATGATATTTGGGGCAGTTCTGGAAGATGTCGGATGGTGTCACCGTGTATTGCTGCTTTTCTTGTCAAGTCTTGGGATGTGCGCAATGCATGCAAACATTCTGGAGCAGTGCTCCCTTCTCTTTCCGCTCCAGTGGGGCGCGGGGCTGATGGCGCTGATGCTATGGCTTGAATGGGTAATATGATGATGATGATGATGATGATGATGATGATGATGATGATGATGATGATGATGATGATGATGATGATGATGATGATGATGATGATGATGATGATGATGATGATGATGATGATGTGGCTGTAATGCGCGGCATTTCAGCTACAACCAACTTGTGGCTGAGATTTACAGGACAATTACAGCCACAAATCAGCTTGTGGTCGAAGGTCTGCTGGCCACAAAACAAAACCCTGGACCAGGTTTCACTGCTGTCAGACTTGACACTGATCAGCCTCATGAGGCCATACATTGTATCTCGGCTCAGACAAATCAAACTGTGCATCTGTTTGCAGCCAAACCTTGATCAAACGATTCTATGTTTAATAAGCTACACGATGATAATGACTTTGCCAGGAATTGCTGCTGAACACGAGTGACACCAGAATCACGTCACAAGCACCGCACAGGCTGCTCCAATAACACGAGCCATCATCAACACTATAACATACATTACATTACATTACATGCTCCACCCAACAAGGAGTGGGAACCCCATTCAGGAGCCAACGAGAGGCTCATTGGGGGGGGAGACCTCATAGAATATATCATCGTCATCAGAACAAACAGAAGAGTCAGCAGAGAAAAATTCGTCCGCTGCATCGATCGCTTGAGCGACAGAAACCGAAGACAAGAAGGACTCAGGGTCCGCCTCCGGGTGGCAGCGCACCAAATAGCAACAATGCACGAAGGCAGCCACAAGAGCAGGTTGTTGCCGCATAAAGGTCATCATATGCGAACCACCTGGCTGACAAGAGGCTATACTACCCCACGTATGCGACAAACCTCCAAATGGTTCAAAAAGGCAAGCAAAACGCTCGCGAACTGGCGCGTACAAAGGACACTCAAAAACCATGTGAAACTCATCCTCGACCTGACCCAAGTGGCATCCAGGGCGTTGGCATGTTCGATCAGACCGCACCAAAGGCGGACGGTGCCACCTACCAGTGCATACACGCAGATCATGGGCACCAAGTCGAAAACGAGCCAGAGAACCAACATGCTCCCTGTTGAGCCCAGCGGTCTGCAAGACATATTGGGGGCACCAAGACTCAGGACGCACAGACTGCAACCATTGTAAAAGAACGGATTTACCGGCTCCTGGGCTCCATTGTTTTGGATGTTTTGAACGGCCCTCTTTATGCCGTGCTGTGGCTTGCGCTCACAGCACGATTGGTCACTTGACAGGTCACCAAATCAAGGCCGTAGTTGGTACGCTCGCAGCTATAGACAAGCACCATGTCACTCATCAGCACAAACTCTAAGTTCCTTGCAGGAGAACAGCAGACCACTGTAGGGAATCCTACACGGGTGCTGCTGCTGCTGTGCCGCTGCAGCTGTGCAACGACATGCTCAGCGGCTGCTGACATAAGCATACTGCAGCCAACCTTGAATACACCACTTGGACAAGCCGTTCAGGAAACATTTCACCAACTAGAGAACCAAACATGAGCATGGGCACCTCGCATGATGCTTGGCACCTGTTGCGATGGGTGACACCTGGTAATACGCAACAGTGTCACATTTTTCAATGCAGCAAATGCGGCACTCACATGCTAACATGGGGCCCCCCACCATGGCTGTTTTGAACTCAAGAGCTCTGCTTCTACATGCATGCAGTGCTGTGTCCTGTCCTGTTGTACCCGAAGTTGAAAGCACGGATTTGAATATTATGAGCACGGGACAAGTTGTGCTGTTTTACCTGATTGCGCAGCACCAAAGCCGTGCACAACTGCCAGCATGCAGGGGACATCATCACCATGTTACCCATTCAAGCCGTAGCATCGACATCACCCGCCCCGTGCCCCACAGGTGCGGAAGGAAGAGGGAGCGCAGCTACATTTTCTGTGCACATAATACGCAAATCCCAAGCCTGCACAAGATAGCCAGCAACATGCCTTGAAACCAACTATCCTGCTTCAGAACCACCCCAAACATCATCAGACACAACTCGCAGCACCTTGATAGATAAAGTAGACGTTGTCAAACACTGCAGAGGACAAATAGCTCAAACAAACAGTCGCACATAAATTACGGGTCAACCATTGCTACATCAGCAGTACCACTGCTGGTAGGCTAGCAGCATGCTGGACTCACTACTACTAATTGTACGTGGCAACATTGCCAAACAGCTGGGCGATAACCCTGTGACCACCACTGCGATGCACTCACACAGCACCGTGCAGTGACTGAGAACTGCTGTGCCAGCAGTGCAGTGAAACACCATTCAAAACCCACCCTGGAGCACACAGCCAAAAACCACACACCCACAAGAGTGACCAGCATCTGCTGCTTGGTGGACCGCAAGCAGCACAGCTGAAGCACTCATATGCTATAAAACATTGGGCCAGCAATGTTCGCAAACTGTACATGGATGCAGCTCTGCTGCCCAGCCCTGCATAACCTCTGAGCAAACACTGCCCTGCCATGGTAAAGTCTGCTACACAGCACATATGCTCTGGCAGAGCTGCCTGCTGGCTGTGTGCCTACCAGAGCAGAACACTTAAGCTGAGGAATTTTCTGCCTGTGCAGCGCTGTAAATCCTGTATGCTGCCAGCCAGCACGTGCAGTTGCCCAGCACAGTCAGGAAGGCCTGCAGTGCAACCAAGAAGTCCAGGCTGAAGCGAAAGCAGCAGCAAAACCCGCAGCAACGACAAAAGGCAGGACGTCAGCAGGGGCTTCGCCAAGCACATGTTGCACAAGGCAGCCATACGCCGCCTGCTACCAGTGTATCCAACGTTTGGCTGTTACTGCCTGCGATGAGGTTGTGGTTACTAACAGCCAGCAGTATGTTATTGCTGCAGCTGCTGGGATACCTGACAAGTTCACACTGGCATCTGATCACCCGCGCTGCTGCTACTGCAGCTGCAGCTAAAGCTGCACGCACACAGACACCAGCTGGCTTGCTGCACCATGCAATTGTGGACAGCGACTGCAGAACCTGTAGCCCCAACAGCAAGCATCACAACAGCTTTGGGGCATGATCTCTGCATGCACTTGACGCACAGCATGGGTGCCACTTACTCTGGGCTGTTGTAAAAGAAGTGCCAGGTGCACGCAGCCATGGCACTGCCCAGGCTAGGCATCATGCCCCAGGTCATGCCCTTCCAGCGAGGGTTGCCAGACACCTCTGCATACTTCCACATGAGCGCCATGGCTGCCACCCACTCGGTCACTGAGCTAACATGGATGGCCCATGTAGGCAGAGAGAGTGCATTTGCAGGCTCCATGCGGACCGCCAGCGCACTGGCTGCGTCTGGCAGTGCCATTTGCATAGCTGTCAGACCCAGTGCGGCGCCTGCTGTCATTGCTGCTGTTGCAGCTGCTGCTGCATGGAGGTTGTTGTCATTCTGTTGCGTGCGGTGCTGCTGCTTATGCGTGTTCTGCTGCATCTGCTGCATCTGCTGCATCTGCTGCTGCTGCTGCTGCTGCTGCTGCTGCGGAGGTCTGGCGCTGCAAACAGCTGAGAATTGACAAAACCGGCGGCTGGCGCGCCCCAACAGCGGAGGTGCACTTCTGCGTGCAGTGTGCGATGTGACTGACGAGTTGCGCAGCATCGAGGCGGACAGCAGGAAACAGACCAAGTATTGCTGACGTAAGATGACAATACCTTATTGCCATAAAGGTCGATTTACTGGTGGGCATGGATTCCCGGCCACGCGCATGCTAGTCAGTACCCCCCCTCCCCCTGCCCCGGGGCTAAACCCCTCTGCCGTGCCGTGCAGTGGAGACTCTCCACTGGAAAGTGAGGCATACGTACCGGGCCAATGCCGTAGCAAGCTTGACTGGCTTGCGTAGCTATGTGCTTGTTTCACCGCGCTGCAAGTGTTTTGACCATTGTTCACCAGCAATTGTGTGTGTACCTGCGGTGACAGTTGCAGGGGTTGTACAACCCCTACTTGTGCCATGCTGAAGTGCACGTCTTTCCTCATCATAGTTGGTGGTGTAGATAAACACATTTTTTACTTTATTGGTGGTGCTGATACACCTTTTTCAATGCCAGGGGCTTGCAGGAGTGTGGCTAGCCCCACTCAGCGCTGAGGCTTGCAGGGACATAGGCTAAGTGCAAGAGGGCTGATGAGCCGCAGCACCAGCAGGTGCATGCCCATGGGCAGCAGCCTGTTTGCAACACAGGGGCGGACTGGCAACTGCAGCAGCGGCACCTGCAGGCGCTGCTGCAGAAGCCGTGTGCCTTAGGTGCAGACTGACAGGTTCTTCGGCAGGACCTGCTGATGCTAGCATCAGCTGCAGCGCTGCAGCTGTTGCAATTGCAACACAGGGGCAACATCAGCAGCAGGCCAGCAGCAGCATACAAATAATAGTATGATGGCAGTTGTTATAGCATCTATTGTCCACCTGCATTCCAAGAAGGTGTTTCCCCGGACGTATAACGAAGGCGTAGCCGGAGTAGTCCGGAGACTCGAGGCTGGAGCCAGGACCAAATATCAACCCTAATTTCTCACCATCCAGAGCCCTGCGCGCCGCGTGATGAAAAATTAAAATGCCAGAAATTCAGGCTCCATATAGGAGAAATCGGAAATCCTCGTTAGCTGACCAGGATGTGTTGTTTGAGTGACTGGCAGGGTACGGTCACGCACAGACACTGCTCAGCGGCCAAACCTTCATTATTCGGAGTTGACGGTTTGATGGTGGCATTGCATTACCCTAGGGATGCTGGTCACCAGGCAGTGGTATGTCACCAGAACAGGCCATGCTCAAGGCTTCGTGCTTGGTTTTGTGGTTTAACGTAAGGCATACATAGCGGAATCCAGACATGAAAACGGGGGCATTCAGAGGGAGTGTTCGTTCTTGTGAGATTACTACTCCGACCCCAGCCCGCATTTCTCCCACCATCAAATTTCGCCAATGAGGCACAACCAACGCCCAACTGCAGTTTATTCCCAAACTCTTGCTGCTTGGTGGAACTTCTGCCACTATCAGTGCGAACGTCAGCATGCCTCCTCACGGAGCTCTTGTGCTGAGCCTCAGCGTGTTGCTCATAGGTCTGCCATGGGTGCTCAGCTCGCCAGCAAATGCCATGGATGTTCGACATGACTTTTCTGCAGATCAACAGGACGCACATGCTGCCATGGCACGGCAGCAAAGTGCTAACCGTGAAGCTATGGCACTTGCGGAACAACAGGGCAGGCGCAGTTTTCGGCTCGCAGCACAGCGTAGCAAGAACGAATCTATGACATTAGTTCAAGCCCATGTCGACCCATGGGGGGTGCGTGTCCCGCCACTGGTGGTGAACCCTTCCATGTCTGTCGCTATCGCCAGCACCGCTGATGCCCTGTACAACACTCAGCAAATAGGAATGGCGACATTGGCAACTGCAACAACGCATCGAGCTGCAGCACGTGTGCGTGGCATGGCAGGTTCTGTTGCTGCTGGTGCTGCTGCTGGTGCTGCTGCTGGTGCTGTGAAGGACAGTGCTGGTGCTCCCATCATCACCCCTGGTGAGTGGTAGGATGGTGGTTCTGGGCAATTATGTCGGCTGTCTGTTTCTGCTTTGGATTGCAAGCAAGAGGACTTAACAAGCATCAAACCGAGTACTCTACTTGACTTGCACTGCCATGGCTTTGGGACTCGCCACGCACAAATAACGTGCTATCAGGCGCGCATGGAGGTGATTGTTGCCTTTACATGCCTTGCACATTAGCCACGCACGCGTTCGCTGTCATCCACATTGCCTTTGATGCTGCAGGAGCCACACACTCTTCCGCAACTCACACGTGCTGGCAGCGATGTTCTTCTGTTGGATGGTAACCGTCACTCACGACAGCATCGCCATGCTGCAAGGCGTGGACAGGGCACTGCTGCCCCAGCCAGCACAGCTGCAGCCACTGGAAGGCTTTCACGACAGCCTACTGCAGCAAATTCATGTGAGATTGGCAACGCTGATGTGGCAGCACTGGGCAATTAGATGGCCTTGGGCCCGTGGCAGCCAGTGCCCAGCAGCTGTTTCAGCAGCGCCTGAGTGCAGCATTTACTTACCTGCCTCGCCAGCTACTGCAGGTGAGGCCGTGCACAGCAAGGTGCCCAAATAGCAGCACCCAAACCCATTCTCAAAACAATGACACATATCACCTTGTGGTGGCGGACCACAGCTGCTTTGTTCACAGCAGCTCTTGCACCACATTCTTGGTTGAACAACACACGCGTGTGCCATGCCAGCACACCGCATTGCACCACAGCGCCAACAACACTTTACGAACCTGCTTTACGCATTCGCAGGAGTTTGATGGCTCTCTCTGCTTGGCAGGCGGGGCAGTGGTGAACCTCTTACGCCCTGCAACCCAAATGGTCAGCCCATCCCTGCAGGATTTGGACTTCATCATCCTAGCGCCAACCGCCCTTGCCGCAGCTGCCGTCCTGCCGTCATGACCTACCTTGGGCACAACACAGAAGAAGTGCACGCTGTTTTTTTTACCAGCAACGCTGCTACTGTCAAGAAGGTTCACCAACACCATGATTACCGTGCAGATCATGCTGCAAGCATACCCAACCGTGGCAGCCGTCTGGCGGCATTCACTTGACATGTCATGGTGCATGGTTGCTTTCACTGGATCGAGCGTGCTTCTAGCACAGCTATATGCTGCGCAGCCATGCAGCGCGGCTACGGCATTGTCACTTTACCCGTGCGACAGTCCAGCAAGCGCATGCGCAAGTCCAGTGCGCGCGGCATGCCAGTTGTTGTGCCGGACACTCCACTCTGGAAAAACACCTACACCAAAATCCACAGGCGCACAGCAAGCACTGGTTCCCACATTTCAACGCAGCGCGGACACGTGGTGAGAAAAGTCTCAACAGCACCTCCATGATTAACAGTCTTGCATCACCTACGTGTGGTGGCAGCATGCACCATCTGTGTGATGTCCCATGCCTCATCATGACCATGTTGCTTGGCAACCAGCAGCTCTATACACAAAAGAGCGCTCAGCAATGGCATGCACTACCTGTTCAGCAATGGCGTGCGCTGCCTCCCAACCACACTCTTTCCAGCACACACTCATGCCCGCTGTCCTCGGCTGCTGCCCCAGCCGCAGGCTCTTCTGGCGCCCATGCCCCACATGACGGCAGTGATGATCGCCAACACACGTGATGTGCCAGATGGCATGTTCGGCACTGCACGGGCCATCGCCCGTCGTTCAATCAACCACCTCCCCATGCTCATATCTACCACGATCCCAAACCACACATATGCCCTGCCGATGCTCAGCGAGGCCGCTGCCTGAAGCAGAAACATCATGGTTGACAATTTGGTGCCTCATAGCACGGTGCCAAGCAGACATAGCAATCTCTGCAACAATCTACAGCGCATTCCACACAGCCACTGCTGTGTTGGAGCTTCTTCCGGTGCTGCATATTCACATGGTGCGCCTATTGATCTTTCACCAATTGCTATGCACAGAAGCCTCTGGTACCATCAGCACTGCAGCTTTCACAATTGAGGGTAGTATGCGATGCCGGACAGTTGGATGCGTGTCAAGACAGCAATCACTGCACAAGCTACAGCGAATTTCACACAGCCACTGTGTTGGAGCTTCCTTCTGGTGTGTGATGCATGCCAACATGGTGCACCTATTGATCTTTCACGTTCGTTGTACATATCTACAGCCTCAACCACATAGGCATTGCTATGCACAGAAGTCTCTGGTCCTACAGCACCGCATGTACCACAATTGAGGGTGGAAGCGATGCCCAAGAGGTGAATGCGTGTCAAAATCAAATATGCAAAGCAGATCAGCAGCTGGGTCGCATGCAAGTTTTGCGGCAACACCTGCCGTTTTTGGTGTGTCAGTGCAAGTTATTTCAGAATGCCGTGTATCATTGGACTTGTTGTCATCAGTGCTTTGTTCAAAGTTTTTCTGGTGCTACATATCATCTTACCTACCTATCATGATATCGGTGGATCTGTCTACAAAGACAGTACGGTGGAGGTTTGGTGTCCAACATTGTTATTTTTTGGACTGCTACATGCTGGTACCTGTTGCCACGTGGGCCAAATATATGATCTTAACAATGGAGCATGCAATGATCTGCACATATCAGCTTGCACGGCCTGAACCGGGCACCGTCCTTACATTGTACGACCTGTACACGCTATGTACATGCTCAGCTGACATGTCAGCATACTGTTTTATTGCAAGAGCAAGGGTGCTTGGTTGTGCAATGATGCATTGACATTTTGCAGCACTATATGTTGAGGTAGTCTCTGATGTACTTGTTGCTTGGTGATCACTTGCTGATGCCCAACTATGCTGTCAACAAAGGTAAACAACTTGATGCATTAGCCTTGTCATTAGCCTTGTCAATCTATGCCGGCAGTGCCCGGCGCCAGGTGCTCACACACTCACATATATGCCCATGGGTTGGAGTGTATGGATTGTGAATAATGTAGACAGATGGGCAACCCATACGTCCGGGAACATGCGTCGCACGCACTCACTTTATCAACACCACCAACTTCCTTTGAGAGCTACTCACTGCGGCCACCGTACACTACTGGGAGGTTGAGTTGAGCGTGGAGGTTCAATCCGGCGATTTTGACGTGTTGAGGGCGCTGCAAGGCCCCGGCAAGCATTGATTGTAAGTAATATAGGTATTGTTATGGTCGGGAAGTGCAGAAGCCCATCGAGGCGGCCCTTTCGTCCCCAAAGCAGGCGTGCTACATCTACAGCTGTACAGTGACCACACTACTGCCAGAAGAACGCACAGCTGCGCCCTATCAAACACACAACTGTTGATTAAGTTAATATGCTATTGCTGATTTGGGAGTGCTCTCCAAACCTCCACTGGCACTGCACCGGGTCCATCATTTGCACCTCGCTGAGGAAGGCGCTGACAGGAACCTCTGGGCGCTCCTGGGTGACTAGCAGTTCATGATCGAACGGGTGCTGGGGCAACAGCGGCTGAGCGCGCACGGACAGAACGTCTGAGGCCAGTTCCAGCACCTGAAGCCGGCCCCACAGCTTGCCTGAAGACGTATAGACGACGCGCACTAACCCAAAGCATTCATCTTTGTCGTTTGTGAACAAGACGCACGATCCGAGGCTCACAGTCTTCCTAAGAGTGTCACCCGTGCTCTGACCGTCCTGGTGCAAAAGCGCCTCGAGTCAGGTGACCACAATCGCCATGCTGGGGGGATCAGAAGAATACTATTGTAACTAGAAATCTATTACACGCGGCTTGAAGGGCTACGATGGCCCGGTTCAGATTTCTAGAAATCCACTAGGCTCAGGAAGTGCTCTCGCCGGCGGCGCCAAACATAAACCTTTCGCTGCTTGGGTCGCTGGCAATTACCTGTTTGTCCACAACGTTGTTGACAAGGGCCACCGCCCTCATGTGAAGAAGCGGTCCTTCTGGTTTTTGGACTTCTCTTTTCTTGACGCGGAGTTTAACTCGATTTCCAGCCTTCTTTTGTTGGCTGGGTAAAGCAGACAGCCTCTGCAGGCAGCACAGTGCTGCTCTTTGCAAGTTAAGACACTCCCAAATTGTGCAAGGGTTGGGGCTTGAACCGGGTACCTCCCCTGCAAGCCTGCTTGTGCATGGTCCTCACTCTTCTCTTCCGAAACCAAAGTGTGAGATGCGAGGCGCCTGTTCCAGCCAAGCTTTATAATCAATATCCCGTGAACACTATTAAACTTACTCGAGGCTGTGCAGACGGCAGGGGCGGCTGTTCAACCCGTGAGAAGGTGCTTGCCCCGCATTAACAAGATCGAGCGCTTGCTACCACAAGCATCGTAGGTCCATGATCTGGGTCCGGTAGCAAAACTTTGGCAATTTAGGTTGTGTTAGTTACCAGCATGTACTGCATATCTGATACACTGATGAAACACTGATACACTGATACACTGATGGTATTTGAGTGTGATGCTTACGAGCTAGTCCGGGAGCGTTTTTGGTGTCTGTTTGATGAGTTCGGTGGTTGGCAGAACCCAAGTGCCTTAGCAAACCCGCGCGGGCGATGTCTGGCAGACTATATGCGGCAAAGACAGAGTAAGGTTGCTGCTTTCATACACAGTTGCTTACTGGTACGTAGCAATCCAGAGTTGGCACATCTGTTGCTTCCCAGTGATGGCATTACTAGTAGTGCTTCGAAGTTACTGATTCTCTGAGTTCTGAGCTCTCTGAGCTTGTTGAGGTTGCGGTTTCTTCCGGTTGATGGTCTTCTTTTGAGTTTTGTGGACCCCATGAGCCTAGTTTGGCTCCTTTGGGGGTGGGCCAGTGGCCCTACTTTGGTAATTCGGTAATACGGTAATTCGGAAACAAAGAATCAACGGGATGCATAGCAATTGTAGTATTTACATCCAGTGCAGTTGTCACATCACTTGTCAGCTACATATAATTCACTGGGGGGCTGTGTCGCAGTGGGGTTGACCATGGCTGGGACCTTAGCTAGATGTACTATAGTACACCTTAGTAGGGGTACGTGTTGCTGATGTTTTAGGCCTGCTCAGATGAATTGTCAGCATGTATGCACATTACATTGTATGGGAATCACGCCAGTTTGATGTAATAGGACGAGTTTTACACGGCTCCTGGGCTCCAAATAATTGCAAAAACTGCGTACCTCAAGCAATGCTGGACCAGGAGACCCCCGCCCAAGTTCTCCTGGTGCTCCGAGTGGGCTGCCATGCAGGCACGCATTCCTGCAACAAGGCCTCAAATATCCAAACATACCTGTGATGTTTGCTCTGGAATGCGGGGGTTGTACAGTGGGTGGCCAAAACCTTGATTTGGTAGGTGGGACGTGACGGGGGCAGGCTGTCACAAAGTGTAACATAATGCCACTGCAACTGACCGGTTACAGTTGGATGGATCCTTTTTCCCGCTGCTGCGACATCATACTCTGCTTCTATGAAACACCTGACACCAGCACTGATGCCTTGTTTTGCTCCTGAGTGGGTGGGTCGGTGGCCCTGCTATGGTCACATGGCAAGGTAGTAACACCTCACCAACAGCTGCCGCCCAAAACATAACTGAATAGTTTATAAGCAAATCATATAAGCAAATCATTTTTCAGCCATGTAATTGCACAGTAGCAACGATTGCCGCGAGGCGCGTGGGCGCTAGCGTGCGTTTGGTGGAGGGGCTTGGTTGGCAGCTGCAGCACACACAGTAGCTTTTAATGTGGATTAGTGGCTGGTTTCCAAAACCGCAGCGTGCAGGGGCCAGCAGACAGAGATAAGGTAGATGGAAGCCGCCGAAGCCCGCTGCTGCCCTGCAACGTGCTCCTCACCGCTGCTTTCGCCGCATCTGGATTCAGAGTGTTTATCAGCACCCAATGCAGGCGGTGCAGCTACACAGGCTGGCGGGCTGGACGCAGCCCACCATGCTGTGGCCACAGCAGCTTGGCAAGACAAGTTGCGCTCAGACAAACTGGAGATGGCAGCAGGCTTGCCCTGCTAGCCCCTTGCCGGACTTCAGCGGATATCAGACCACGTTTTGGTTGATGCAAGTTGCAGCAGGGTCACCCTGCGGCACTGTTAGCAGCGGCAGCAGCAGCAGTGGGAGCAATAGTAGCAGCGGCAGCAGCAAGAGCAACGGCGAGGCAAGCAATGGCTTCAAAAGTGCAACAGTACACTTTCTTTGAAGATTGTCGTGTGATTTGATGTGGCTGAGTCATGTTGCACCCGCATGCACGCTGCTGGTAGCGGGGACGCCATCCCTTTTACATGCTGCTTTTTGGATTGCAGACTTGGCTTGTGATGCTCGACTGCATGTGCAGCCGTTATGTTGGGCAGGTACAGCTGCATGGGTGCACCTACGCAGCATGCCTGGATTGGGGTTGATCTGAGCACATGTGTATCAAGGCATATAGTCTGTCTGCAGTAGTGCGCCGACGCTTGTTGCTGCCCTGGCAAGTGTTACGTTTATGTGATGTCATAGCATCGTTGTCACAGCAATCATCTTGCCTTTGCGCTTGTAGTGCTGCGTTTGTCAGCGATTTGAGTTTTTTGAGCTTTCACCAGTTTGCCACTTGAGACAAGGTTGCCTATGGACCTTTTGGAATTTGCGCATAATGTTGCATTTTGATGCCACCTGAGCCATGCTGACATCCATATTTGTTTCTCGGTTGTGCTGTTGTTTGAGGAGTATGCTGCCCCCACAGAGGAGGGCCACAACCCCCATCCTGGACTGTTGCGTGGTTCACCGTGCCACCTATGCTGCTACCAGATGTTGTGCCCTTCCGCATGGATTTACCGCTAGGCTGTACTGTATGTTGGCTGCTTGTGTGTGCATGCTCTGCCTCCCTTTCCCCCCTTTGGTTGTGGAGAGACATTTTGGACCCCATGAGCCTTGTTTGGCTCCTTTCTGAGTTTTGAGCTCTCTAAGCATGTTGAAGTTGCCGTTTCGTTTGGTTGATGGTCTCCTCCAGGTTTTTGTGGACCCCATGAGCCTTGTTTGGCTCCTTTGCGGGTGGGCCAGTGGCCCTACTTTGGTAATTGGTAATTGGTAATAACGCAACTCGACAACGTCTTAACTTGCTACGCCCTGTAGTTTTTTTGAGGTTTCCCCCCCCCCCCCCCATGAGCCTTTCGTTGGCTCCTTAATGGGGTTCGCACTCCTTGATGAGTGGAGCATGCAAAGTGAAGTAAAGTAAGTAATTTGTGAACGTCACTCCACTGCAAAAGCAAATACAATTCACCGATTTTTTATTGCATCAATAACCGTTGTGAATCATGCCGGTACATCCATGATCAAAGTTTACATAAACTGCAAATCTTCAAGAATGTACAAGTTCGGTTGCACCAAGTGTGTCATTGCCACCATGAGGCATCACGCATAGCATATGCCAGCTGCCAGCCAGGTGGCGTTGTGCTGTTCAATCAACAGATGAACCCTCCATGTGCATGTTCCAGCTGGTGCGTTGCGTGCGCTACAACAGGAAACATGAGCCTCGTTTGCATTAGTTGTGTGCGGCGATCACAGCTGCGCACAACACATATGCAAACGAACAAAGCGCATTATATGGTGGTAGGTGCTTACATGCACTTCCACCCGGTGAGCCACTGCCATAACACTCCAGTGAGACAAATATATGTCGCACACATTTATTGAGTACCTGTGACCTAACCACCGTGATCCGGCAGACACTGAACAAGCTGTACACATAACATTATTGTAGACAACAGCTGCGGTGTCGTGGGAGCACACGCCAATGGCCGTCATGGGTATGCAGACTAACACCGCGTACCACCTAGGTGCTGGGGAACTGCACAGTGCAGTGCGGTACAGCACGGTACAGTACACTACGGTGTTGTAGTGCAGCACGGTCTGCACAGTACAATCAAGCACACTGCAGTAGTTTCCTGCATCAGGAACTGCAGAGTACCGGATAATACCATGCCTTCCCACCCAGGAGCTGCACAGCGCAGTCTTGCTGCATCATGAACTACACAGTACACTTCTAATGCATGCTTGCCATGCTTGCCAGGGTCACGTTCTGTTTGGGAAACCGATAGCATGTTCACCAACATTGTTGCACTATTTAAATGCAAGGCGCTGCTGGTGACGTCTGTGCCGCCCCGGCTGCTGGACAGATGTTTGTGCTGCCACTCCAAGAACCGTAGAAGTTGGAGCCACCTCCACCACGGCCGCCCGGCACATGGCAGTTTTGCTGCGTCTGAGGGTACCCATTGCAGCCGTTCTCCAACAAGATGCCATTGAAGTCCACTTGGTCCACCTGATAGGCACCCATGCTCCACTTCCAACCCCCGCTGACTGACACAGTGCCCCTCAGGACACCAACCTCAATGTACCATCTGGGGGACAGGTTAGTGCCAGAATTGCCAGGGCATGGCTGGTTCCGGCCACAGGACACTGCAATCACACCCATCACATAGCCATTTGCTTGAGCAGGGTCGACGGTGTAGTTGAAGGCATTGCCGGTGACTGGCATGACCGCTCCAGCCCGGAGTGTCCAGCACGTGGTAGATTTGTACACCTGAGGAAGCAGCGGGTCTGTCAGGGTGGAATAGAAGCAGATGACGCTCCCGTCAGTGCCTGTGACAGTGCCAGCCATAGCTGCATGGAACACCAGCCACAGCTGGCCCGTCTTGGAGCACTCAGCGCAATCTGTAGTAGACGCGCAATTGTTGCCGTTGCACTGATCGCAGTTGTTCAAAGAGCCGTCGAGTGGTGTGCTGTTGAAGCCGCTGCTGATGGAGGTGAAGCCGTAGCCGGCAGCAGCGCACGCCTCCGGGATGCAGCACTCCGCATTGGTGCACACAGGGCCCGCACATGTTGCCGGCGGCGTCGGCGTGAGGTACGTGCCAGGGGCGCAGGTGAAGCATGCACATGGCGACGGTGGCCTGCAAGCATCAACAGACACATCCATCACACCACATGTATGTTAGAACCTGGTTCAATAAAACAAATGTTCCTAAAAGAATTGCACACGCCTGGCGTTGGATGCCTGGCACGTAAAATCTTCATATGCAGACTGTTTGAACGCTGCATGACTCATGCACCAAGCTGCACGACATAACAAGAACCAAGAAACAATGCTTTACATGCATTGATAAACAACTTCACACCTGGGTGATGGGCTTGGTGACGGTGAAGGTGAAGGGCTGGGGCTTGGTGAGGGGCTTGGTGATGGAGAAGGTGAAGGGCTGGGGCTTGGTGAGGGGCTTGGTAACGGCGAAGGCGAAGGGCTGGGGCTGGGTGATGGGCTTGGTGATGGCGAAGGCGAAGGGCTGGGGCTGGGTGATGGGCTTGGTGACGGAGAATGTGAAGGGCTGGGGCTTGGTGATGGGCTTGGTGATGGAGAAGGCGAAGGGCTGGGGCTGGGTGAGGGGCTTGGTGATGGGGGAGGCGAAGGGCTGGGGCTTGGTGAGGGGTTTGGTGATGGAGAAGGCGAAGGGCTGGGGCTTGGTGAGGGGCTTGGTGATGGAGAAGGCGAAGGGCTGGGGCTTGGTGATGGGCTTGGTGATGAAGAAGGCAACGAGCTGGGGCTTGGTGATGGAGAAGGGGAGGGGCTGGGGCTGGGTGATGGAGAAGGCAACAAGCTGGGGCTGGGTGATGGGCTTGGCGATGGCGATGGCGAAGGTGAAGGGCTGGGGCTGGGTGATGGGCTTGGTGATGGCGGCCTGGGCACTGCTGGTGGTGGACTGGGCAGGGGCGATGTTGGGCTGGGGCTGCAAGCAGTAGCCCAGGCAGTACAAGGGCAGCAGGTGATGAAGGCATGATTATGTTTGCTCAGCATGTGGTGGCGGCAGCGCCACAGCAGGGTTTGCTGTCTACACAGCTGTTGTTGTCATGAGATTTGAGCACCCATGCACAACTTATGCACCCAACAACACACTCCCAAGAAGGCCGTCAGATCAGCTCGGCCCAGTGACTTGAGCAATGGCAGTTAGCATCCATCAATAAGCTGGGGAGGAAGAGTGCAGTGGGCAGAAGTGTGGTAGCAGGTCTATCCTATGCCTGCTATCTTTTGTCATGCACCCATGTTTAACTGCAACTTCATGAATATGTTTGTTTTGATAAATTTGAATCATCAAAGCCAGTGAGTCGGCAGTGATGTATCAACGTATCACCTGCACCCATAATCTCTCTGGGAGATGCGCCAGGGATGGGTGAGCTGGCAAAGTCGTACACTGCCACACACGTCACAGAGATGGCAACAGCAAGGTTGAGGCTGGTGAAACCTGTGGTGTTCTGGGTGGTCCCAAGGTTGCCTCCAGTGACATCAGAGCATTCCCAGCGCAGGAAGACTGTACCAGCTGGCGAAACCTGACTCAAGTTGTAAGTGCCGGGCTGCACGAAGCCATCCGTGTTGCACAATCCAGGGCCAGCGTTGACCACAGTAACGCTGCCGTCCAGGAGAGCAGATGGCGCTTCAGTGCAGCTGTCATTCTAGCTGACAGCGCTCAGGTTGGCGGTGGGACCGCTGTAGCCAGCAGGGAACTGGCTGATCAGCCCCAGCTGGGGCAGCACAGGCTGTGACAGGCTGGGGCTAGGGCTGGGGCTGCGGACACAGAAAACATGCAACAAAGGAAGCAGACGCCCAGCGGTTAAAGGCAGCTCTCTCGCCTCACGTTGTGCACTCCGCAGGCATCACCGCATATGGAAGCAGCAGGCCAAGCAGAGACAGATCAAGCAGCACCATGCACACCAAACCACCAGGCGTGCGCCCCAGCTGCTGTCCCCACATCTGATGAAACATCACAGCCATACAGCTCCCGTGAACCACCACCGTGAATGGCCGGGCAAGCAGCCTGACGCCAGACTCACCTGACTGCAGGGCTGGGGCTGGGGCTGGGGCTGGAAGCCAGCACATACTCAGCCACGCAGGTGACGGCCTGGCCAGCCGCCAGAGGCTGCGCAGCAGGCTCAGTGGGGATGGCAGCGCCGGTCGTTGTGTTGTAGCACACCCACTTGTCAAACACGGTGCCTGGTGGTGCCACCTGGGTGAGGCCAGAAGTGCCAGGGTCCACGCCGTTGCCACACAGGCCTGCACCAGGGTCAGTGACATTGGCGTCATTGCCCTCCACGGGTGAAGGTGCCTTGATGCACTCGATCGTTGCCCAGGCTGGTGGCGGTCAAGTTGGCACCAGGACCAGCGTAGGCGTCCGGGAACTTGCTGATCAGCGCCAGCTGGGCAAGCTCAGGAGCTGGCTGGGCGACGGGCTGGGGCTACACCATCAGCAGCAGCAGGAGCAGCAGCACAGCAGCATATGCAAGGCGTACAAGGAGCAGTGCAAGGACAGCATGTGATATGCTAATGCACCATGCTCAATGTGCAGCATGTGATGGCAGCAGGACCACAGCTTTGGCTGTCTTTGCCAGCTGGACTGTGATGAGCCCCACACACAAAGCACCCAAGCAGGCCAGCTGCACGCACCCAAAAGCGCTGTGCCCAGCACCTTGAGCCAGTCTGCAGTGCACATCGCTCACTGCATGCGCAGCTGTCCTTGCACCTCAAAGGGTGGCAGCTGCATGCGGGGCACTCACCTGGGGAGAGGTGCTGGGCTGGGTGATGCTGGCAGCTTGTACACTGCCACAGCCGTCACAGACTGGATGCCACTGAGGCTGACAGTTGTGGCCTGCTGGCAGCAGCACAGCCGTGCCGTGCTGGTGTCGTACAGCTTACAGCGCTCAAACTCAGTGACAGAGGGTGCCACCTGGCTGAGCTCGTAGGTGCCAGGCTCACAAAGCCGCTGGCGCCGCACTGGCCTGCTCCCAGGCTCCAGCCACAGTCACGTTGTCCAACCCCAGGCGTGGTGACAGGGCTTGGGAGCAAGAGTTGTTGCCCGCTGCTTGCACTCAGGTTGGCAGTGGGACCGCTGTAGCCAGCAGGGAACTGGCTGATCAGCGCCAGCTGGGGCAGCACAGGCTGTGACGGGCTGGGGCTGGGGCTAGGGCTGGGGCTGCGACACAGAAAACATGCAACAAAGGAAGCAGACGCCCAGCGGTTAAAGGCAGCTCTCTCGCCTCACGTTGTGCACTCCGCAGGCATCACCGCATATGGAAGCAGCAGGCCAAGCAGAGACAGATCAAGCAGCACCATGCACACCAAACCACCAGGCGTGAGCCCCAGCTGCTGTCCCCACATCTGATGAAACATCACAGCCATACAGCTCCCGTGAACCACCACCGTGAATGGCCGGGCAAGCAGCCTGACGCCAGACTCACCTGACTGCAGGGCTGGG
>JACERP010000413.1:0-65299 GCA_014080715.1 Scenedesmus sp. NREL 46B-D3 | reverse complement strand
TCCAGCAGCGCAGCAGCCGCCGCTGCAGCAGCAGCAGCAGCAGCAGGGCAACGGGGGTATCAGCGCAATCTTCCGCAATGCTACCAGCACGCTGCTAGAAGCTGGGGAGCCGCGCGTGTGCAGGTGCGCATGTGCAGCCGGCCATTTTGTTTCAGCTGCCGGTTTGTTGAAGTCTCTGCAGGAAACCCGCAGGAGATGGCGGGGGTGCTTGTCTGCGGACGCCCACCCTGTTCTGTGTTAAGGCCCACTGCAGGCCCCAAGCACGTTTGTGTTGATCCAGCAACCGTCCTGTTACTGCCTGATGGCTTCTGGGCTTGCTGCCGACCAGCTGCAGCAAGCTTGAGATCTGGCTGCACTCTTTACATGGCGTGAGTGCCGTTGTGCGGCCCAGTGTAGCGCCTGCTTCGTCGCTGGGCTCAATCAGCAATACGATGTTGGGAAAAAAACATGCCTCGATAAGAAACATGAACTGACGGCTGCGCTGCTTGGATGGCTAGCCGTGTGTGCTGCAGCCTGCCGCTGCCTGGCGCCAGCGGCTGCGCCGCCTGGCTCAACCTGTCGACACGATGCTGAGCGCTGCACTGCTTTCATGGCTTGCCGCGACTCCTGCAGCCTGCCGCTGTCTGGGGCCGCCTCCATGGGCGCCCCGGCGGTGGTGGTGCGGCACGACGGCTTTGTGCGGCGCGACAAGCTGTGGCGCGGCGCGGGGCTGGCGCTGCCCGTGTTTGCTGCGCGCACGCGCAACAGCGTGGGGGTGGGCGAGTTCCTGGACCTGCTGCAGCTGGTGGACCTCGCCGACACGGCGGGCATGCGGCTGCTGCAGGTGCTTGGCGGCTGCTGCTTACTGTGCAGTGACGCTGCCGTGTAAGGCTTGCGCGGAGATTGTGGCCGGGCGTTGTTTTGCAGTCGAAGGTGTTGGCGTATTGGCGATGCAGCATCGTCTGCCACATGGGCCGCGGCGATGGTGGTGTTATCCCAGCAAGCGCTGCGTGTGGACGACCATGCTATCACCCCATATCATTTGATCCTGCTGCTTGTCAGTGCTGACACTGGACTGCCTGACATTCTAGACAGGCTGCCGTCATGATTGTGTGATACAACTTGTGCCTGCACATTGGCTGCAGCCCGCTGGGCCGCCTGCAGACATCCCTGCTGTGGCTGCGCTGTGTTGCCGCCTCAGGTTCTGCCCGTCAACGACACCTCCGTCTACAACATGTGGTGGGACAGCTACCCCTACAGCAGCGTGTCGGTGCACGCGCTGCACCCGCAGTATGTGGCGCTGCGCGCCATGCTGGAAGACCTGCCAGGCCACAAGATGCCCGCAGACATCGCTGCAGAGATAGAGGAGGCGCGGGTGGGTCGGGGCTCCTGCAAGGCAGCTGTGTTTCCTGCAGGCTAGCTGCGTCTCCTGCACGGTCGCTGCTGGGCCTGCGCTGCGGTGCCATCCTTGGGAGGTGTTGCTGCGGAGGGTGCAGAGGCAGCACGGGTGAACTGTGCACGGTAGCTCAGCTGCTGCTGCTGTTCCTGCAAAGCAGCTGCGATGCCAGCAAAGCATACTTTACGACCTGCCAAGCCGGGGTCCCTGCTGACATTGCTGCAGGGAGGCATGTGCAGCACGGGTGACGCTGCAAGATGGCAGCATGTGTGTTGTGGGCAGAGGCTGCTGCTGGAGCTGCACAGCTGTAACGCGTGCCTGGTGCAGTGGGTGGCAGCACAGGTTGTTGAAGACATGGCAGGAGGCACACAGGCGACTTCCAGGGAAGTCGCCCTGTGTGCCTGCCTGCCGTCTTCAACAACCTGCGCTGCCGCCCATTGCACCAGGCACGCGTGTGCGCTGGTTGACCAAAGTGTTGTGTGACTGATGGTGTGTGTTTGTGTGATTGCTGTGTGTATGCTGTACCTGGAGCTTCAGCTATTGCAAGCTGGTGGTGTACCCTTTGCTGGTGCGACTTGCGGTTGGTGTGGGCGTGCCTCATCCCTGCCCTGGTGCTGTGGTGTCTGCCTGGCTTCGTGGCCTGTACTGTTACTGTTGCAAACCGTCGTCCCTGCAGGCCTCGCTGGATCTGGAGTCCGGTGGACTACGAGGGCACCATGGCCGTCAAAGCGGCGGCTGTGCAGGCGCATCTTCGACGCAGCCGGCCACAAGAGCCTGCAGACAAAGGCATACAAGGTGCGCGTGGCTATGACAGCATGCAGCAGCAGGCACGCAATCTTTTGCGCGCATGTGTGCATGTGTGCCGGCTGCGCTTGTTTGTTTTCTATCTGGGCTGTGAATGGGCTGCAATCTGCGCCACACGATCGATTGGGCTGCTGGTGGTGCTTGTGGCTGATGGCCTGTTGATTCAAATCTGCAGGACTGTTTCAGCTGCGAGAAGCACTGTGTGTCTCGGCAGGCGCCATGCATGGCTCCTCCTCATGGCTCCTCCTCATGGCTCCTCCTCATCTCCTGTTGTGTGTGGTCGGATGCTGCCGCTGCTGCGCCCCAACTGCTGCTGCCGCAGGAGTGGTTTGCTGCCAGCGAGCACTGGGTGGTGCCGTACGCCACCTTCTGCTTCCTGCGAGACATGTTTGGCACTGCAGAGCACTGGCGGTGGGGGCGTGATGTCGAAGCCCAGCGAGCAGCTGCTGGCAGACATAACCTCTCCGCAGAAGGAGTGGCACAACAGCATCCTGTGCTGCTACTGGCTGCAGTACCAGCTGCACCGGCAGCTGCGGCAGGTGGGCATAGCGTGCGGTATGACAAGTAGTGTCAAGTGCGTGGTGTAGGAGCAGGGCGGCTGGGGTGAGGTGTCTGCAAGGGTACAATAGCTGGTGGGCCCCTGCAGCTACACAGGCGGGTGGCAGGCAGGATCAACATGTGTGTGGTAGCAGCTGCCAGATGAACTGTCTGGCTTGCAGGTGCTAAGTTGTGTCACTGTGCTGGGCAGAGTGCTACAGGCTGCAAGCAGGCAACGGAGAGGCATGGCAACAGTGGCGGTCTGCAGCATGCTGGCGCTTGCATCATCCATGCACGAAAAAGCGCAACTTGTTGCATGTGCAAGCTGACGTCGGAGCTGTTGAATTGCTTGCCCACCTCTGCTTAGCGCTGTGCGTGCTGCCGATGCGCTGCCGCTCACGCTGTGGTGTGGTATGTGCTGCGCTGTGACGACCGTGCTGCTGCAGGTGTCTGAGTATGCGGCCAGCAGGCGCGTGGTGCTCAAGGGCGACCTGCCGATTGGCGTGGACAAGCGCAGCGTGGACACGTGGATGGAGGTGAGGCAGGGCATTTGCTGTGGTTGGTCCCGGCTGCAGGGAACCACCCCTTTTGCATCAGCTGGTTTTGGTCGAAGGCAAACAGGCCCGCAGGCAGTCATCAATTGGCCCCCGGCACAACTGTAAGATGTTGCTGTAGACTGGCGCACATGCAGCCTGCCTTGTGTCACCCATTGACTCAGTTTCTTCTGGTATACATGGCGGTGGTTTTGCCCCAGCCTGCTTTGCAACGTGCCAACGGCCACATGAGCCGAATTGTTTGCAATGCTTTAGCAACCAGGCCTGGGTTTGCCTGGTCGCCGCTAAGCCATCTCGTGCTCATGCACCGCTGTTATGTGCGCGTCTTTGTTCTGTCACATGTGCGCCGCAGCCGCACCTCTTCCGCATGGACAAATCCACGGGCAGCCCGCCTGACTTTTTCGACCCCAACGGCCAGAACTGGGGCTTCCCACCTACAACTGGGAAGCAATGGCGGAGGAGGGATACGCGTGGTGAGCTGCCCTGCACCTGCCTGGAGAGCTGCGAAGGCGTGTCTGCTGTGTCTGCTGTGCCCTGTTGGCATGTCGGTGGCTGGCAATGGGCTTATTGGTGGCGGAGCAGGGACATGCTGCGGCCATGTAGCTGTGTTGCTCCGGTGGGCTTGCCCACGGCTCACCCGCCGTGAGCCGCGGGGCAAGCCCACTGAAGCACCACACCTACGTGGCCGCAGCATGCCACTGCTTCGCCCGCTGCTGTGCATAATCAAAACAATTATCTTGATGTTACAATGTGACCGTGAAAGGGTGATGGCCTAGCTCTCTAGCGGTGATGCGCCACTACATCAAGGCACAGCAGTCTCACTACATGGCTAGATGCCAGCAACACCTGGCGCGCCGCATCCCCCTATGCCTTGCCCTGCTCCCAAACCTGAGCTCGACACCGCAGCCCAAACCCTGAACCCAGGACACCACAGCCTGGCACATAATCCTCAGCTTACATGGTTATTTATCTTGAAGCCTGTTGTTATAACGCCCTTGCCCACCGCCAGGTGGAAGGCTCGGCTGGGCCACCTGTCCCAGTACTTCCACGCGTACCGCATCGACCACATCCTGGGCTTCTGCAGGATCTGGGAGATCCCCGGCGACTGCGCCACAGGTGCGCAAGACCACAGCAGCATGCTTTGTACGGCGTGGCTCAGTGTGGATCACGCATTGTATGCAGTAGCCTGGCAGATCATATCCGGATCCTGATTTCGCAGTAGGGGCCGGCTGACTAGAAAAGTAGCGCATGTGGACATGTGTCAGTCAGACAAGGAATGTCACACGCTCCGTACGCTGTGGGATAAGCGACGACCTTGGGTCTATTGCTTAGTGGGGACCTGCCAGGGAATTGCGCCTCAGGCAGGGGCGTCAGACTGTAGCTTGGGGGGGTGCTGAGTGGGCAGTTGCCGGTGAATGTGCACACTGCAGCTGAGGAAACGGCCGTCTGTTGCGGACCTAATTCATGATTCACCAGGCAACTGACGTCTGCTGCATGGCTGCTGTGCATGCTCACCACGCCATCATGCAGGCATGCTGGGCTACTTCCGTCCCAGCATCCCCATCACGCAGAAGGACCTGCAGGCACGGGGCATGACAGGAGCAGAGGCGATGGAGCGCCTCACAGGTGTGACTGCGGTGTCCGGCTACCGCGCCTGCAGCTGCTGCGCTGGCGAGGCCGCTGTTGCGGCGCTGTGGCGGCAGTGCTGTGGCCTTGCTGCGGCGCTGTGCTCTAGGTGTGCGCGCATGCATGCACGTGTCACTATGAGCTGTGCAGCCCCGCCCATGAACTCTCGCCAGCAATCCCTAGGTCTCCTGCTGATCAGTTGCAGCCTAGCAAATTCCCATGGCTGAGCAAGCGTCTGGTCCGTGATTTGTGACATGATGAACCTGCAGAGCCCTATGTAACCAAGGCGCTGCTGCACAAGCTATTTGGTCCGGAGCTGGCGGCTGAGGCCGCTGCACGCTTCTTCATCGAAGGGCAGGGCCCAGGGGGCTACAAGTTCAGGCCTGAGTACTACAGCGAGAAGGTGCGTGTCCGCTAAACCAGGGTCACCTCACAAAGAAGTGATTACCTTTCTGTCAGCATGTTACATGCTTTGCTTATCCCCCAGACTTGCCGTGGCTCGCCGTAGGGTTATGCTCAGGCACCTGCACCATGCTGAGTCGCCGGCCTCTGCGCGGCTGCAGGTGCTGTGGGAGCTCAAGGCGCGGCCCGGCTCCCCAGGCTGGCTGGTGCAAGAGACCGCCGCGCTGCGCAAGGGCCTGCTCGCGCTGCGGCAGAACCTGCTGCTGGTCACGGACCCCGAGCAGCCGGGGCGGCTGTACCCGCGCTTCGCGCTCATGGGCAGCAGCAGCTACAAGGAGCTGCCGGACGCCGGCTGGCGCTCCGCACTGTCGCAGCTGCACGACGACTACTTCTACAAGTGAGGGCCGCGTGTGTGGCGCGGCAGTGGGTGGGTGTGCTGCGTGCGGCGCTTGCAGGCACGCGGCTGGCGGCCTTTGATACTTTGCGACGTGGTGCAGCGGTCAGCGCCCTGAGCGGCACGGCCGCTGCTGCCTGACAGCCGCCAGGGCACTTGAGTTCTGCTTCAAATCCAGGTTTGCAGGTACAACACATTGCCTCGTGACACCTGCGGTGTACGGCTAGGCGCACAGTGCCCGACCCCCTGTCGACGTGGCGTGTGTGAATTTGCTCCGGCTTTGCTCTGTGCTGGCCATGCTGCCGCCCTGACCACTGCTGCTGCTGGCGCTGCTGCTGCCAGGCGCCACGACGCGCTGTGGCGCGCGCACGCCCTGAAGACGCTGCCTGCGCTCATGGCCGCCTGCGACATGCTCATCTGCGGCGAGGACCTAGGGTTTGTGCCGGCATGCCTCCCGCCAGTCATGCAGGTGAGTGCCTTCATGTGCCGTGTGCTTGTCTGGCAGCAGCGTTGGTGTCCGTGTTGCGTCACTGACAACGCCGTCGCCTGATTGACAGCAAGCTTTGGGGGTGTGGCGGCTTGCCTGCCACCAATGGTGCTCGTGAGTGCTACTTTGCGGTCAACATCGTTGGTTTGCTCTACCTGTGGCTGGGATCCGTGCTTCCTGCCGGTGGCGCTGCATCTGGCTATCCGGGCGAGTGTTGTCCCGTATGCCGTAGAAGCTCTGCAGCGGCAGCACAGCTGCGTCAGCTGTGTTTTCGTGTTGGTTACTTGCTGTGGCTCTCTGTCTCTGGCAACGCCCTGCGGCTGCTGGTGTGCTTCTCCCTCACACACCTGAGCAGCAGCTGCATATGCGGTCTCCCTGCATGGTGCTTGCTGCAGGAGCTGGGGCTGATTGGGCTGCGCATCCAGCGCATGCCCAGCGCGGCAGGCCTGGAGTTCAACAACCCGGCAACGTACCCCTACCTGGCGGTGGCGTCGCCTTCCTGCCACGACGTGTCCCCACTGCGGGCGTGGTGAGCCGGCTCGCGCCGGGCGGCACATGATGCAGGCCAGGCAGCAGCGGCCAGCATCTGCCATGGCCTGTTCCAGTGGCGGATCTGGATGGCGCTTCTACAGCCTATGCATTGCCTGCGTGTTGCCTGCTACTGCCTTGTGGCGGTTGCAAAGTCGCCGTCTTGCAATCACTGTAACCCTCATCAGCAGAACGACGGCTACCTGGGCTAGTGCCTAGGCAGGTTCAGTCCTGCAATACTGTGTCGTTTCGTACTGCCGTGCTGGTGTTGCAGGTACGAGGAGGACCCAGAGCGCCGTGAGCGCTTCTACTACACCATGCTGGGCGGGGGCGGCTCCCCCCCAGAGTCCGCCTGCCCCGAGGTGGCGCGCCTGGTGGTGCAGCAGCACCTCAACTGCCCCGCCGTGTGGTGCATCCTGCCGCTGCAGGTGAGTTCGTCATCTGCAGCCCGGCTGTGTGCCGATCGCTGCCACCTTTTTGCAACGAACTGAGAGTTGCTTTGGCGGCGCGTCATGTTCAGATGCAGCCTGCCCTGGAATGCTGATTGCGCTGTATGCCTCGGACAGCAGACGACGGTGCTCAACATACCATGACGCAGGCAGGGGCTGACTTGCTGGGTCAATCGCTGCCGGGGGATCACTCGGGTTGCGTTTGTGGATACACCACTATGTACAGTTTGGCGAGCGTCCCATGTTGGGCAGGAGACAGTCCCATGTCGACCCTGCTGTGCTGCTGCCACCTGCCTGGCCTCGCAGGACGTGTTTGCTCTGATGCCGCGCTACAGCCAGCGGCCAGCCAAGGAGGAGACCATCAACGACCCAACAGTCACCAAGCATTACTGGCGGTACAGGTGCGCTGCGGATCATGGATTGCGCTGCTATGAGTGTGCAAGGCAGCGTTCAGCGAGACGGCAGGTGATGCTGTGCTCGTCAGCTGCAAGCTTGACGAGCGTGTTGCTGCAACGTCTACTGATGTCGCTGCCGATTGCCTGCATTCCAGCGCCCCATGTTCTCTGCTGTCTGCTGCTTTGCTGTGCGGTGCAGTGCCGCCTGTCAGCTCCTTGCTTGCTTACTTGCCTGCAGACTACATATGGTAACGCTCACTGGCATGCAGTTGATGGCAGGCACTGCCCGCTTGCTGTGTTGTCTGCCTGACTGCATAATCCGCATGATACATGCCCCTGACTTTGTGGGCGCTGCCTGCTGTTGTTCTTGCCTGCAGGATGCACGTGTGCATCGAGGACCTGCTGGCTGATGAGCAGCTGATCAGCCTGCTGCAGGACCTCCTGCTGCTCAGCGACAGGGCAAAGCTGGCAGACCTGCCAGCACTGGCAGCAGCCAGCGGATAAAGCCGCACCGGCAGTCGACAGCTGGTCTTGCAGCAGCAGCAGCAGCAGCAGCAGCAGCTGTTGGTTGGGCCTGTGTTTGGCGGCGGAGGGCGTCCACAGGTGTATGGCAGCCAGCAGGTGCTGGTGATCAGGTACCAGCTGCCAGGCGTGCTGCAGCAGGCAGCAGGAGCAGCAGTGGCGGCTGGGCTGGACGGCTCCACAACCAGTGGTTCTCCCGTGTACACATTGCCATCCGACCCAGCCCACAGTGCCGAGGCTCCGCGTGACGCACTTTTCCACAACAGCATGGCTGCATCTGCAGTGCAGGTCGCATGTCCAGGGGTGGATTCACAGCTGTATGGGACAGCCATGGCGGGTCTGCTGGCATACAGCAGTGATGATGAGGCAGCTGGTCGGTTGTGGCGGTGGTGCAGCAGAGCCTGATTGGCGCCTGGGGCTGGCAGGCGTGGTCGCAGCAGCGCCGCATGCATCGCCGAAGGGCACCTCAACAACAACCAGCATGTTTGCTGCTGCATTTGGGCACACACCTTTTTTGGCTGAGTGTGGCATTGATGCAGCCGAAGCAGCCACATGTGATGGGGCGACTTGATTTGGATCAAAAGGCTGGTGGTAATGATGATGATTTGATGATGATCACGGTTTCCGGCACCTGAACAGTAGTGCTGGTGAGATGCATTTCAACATGTGAGCTGTTCAGTGCATACCTGTGAGGTTTCATGTGCCGACGTGATCTGCTTTGTTACCGCTGATCATGGGCACCGCTGATTGTGTTGCAGGAATGTTGCCAGCGACCCGCTCAGGCTCCACACATGGTATGGCCTGCACTCTGCAGCTTTACTTTGGTGTGTGACCGCAAAGGAGTTGGACTTGGTTGTAGCGCCAACATTGGTGACAGCGCGCAGGTGTAACCTGGTATTATGGCGATGGCTTGGTATGACGGCAACGGTTTGTGCCTGGATCAAATAGGCCCCTGAAGCTCCTGGATCTGGACAGCTGCTTTCTACATGTCATCAGTGGTGCCAGCATCGATTACAGTGGCTGGTCCGCGCTGCGTGCATGAGCAGCAGCAGTCATTGGCTTTCATGCGCGGGGTTGGGTGGGCTGCCAGTGTACTGCATGCTAGTGCCGTGTCCTCTCACAGGCACGCATGTCTCAACTGGCCAGTTGAGACACCCATGGGTGCACCAGTTGTATGCAGTTTGGCGCTTGACAGCGGCCAAGCTGCACAGCTAGAGACTGTGAGGGACCAGCTCAAGCCAATCAATAATTGTTGGTCGGGCTTGGTGTTGCTTCCACCACACTTGCAGGACTGGAGGTCAATACGGCCGCCTAGGCGCTGTTGTGAGGACCCCGCAGGCTGGCTGCAACCGAGGCAGCTCACACTGTCACAGGATTTCAAGCACACTATCATAGGATTTCCCAAGGCCTGATTTCAGCCGATGCAACCGAGCAACCTGGGAGCAACCTGCGAGCAACTCACCGAGCAACCAAAAAGCAACCTGGGAGCAATCTGCTAGCAACCAAGATGCAACTCACAGGTTGCACCCGGTACAGGTGACAACCATCAACTTGAAGCAACCACCTTGAACCTCAGCAATGTAAGCCAGCTGCAGCAACTCTGTAAAGCGGGGCGAGTGCCCTGTTGAAAATAGCTGTTGTTCCGGAGCTCTGTCAATGACTGTGTAACCTGATGACTAGATAGCAGGCGCCATAACAAGCATATTCACGAGTCACCTATACAGCGGACCTGTTTTCACTTCAAAGTCCTCTGACGTTCACTCGATCACAAAGACGCGCTGAGACAATGGTCAAAAGCTTTAGTTGTCCAACGTCTGCATCAGATCATACAACATGCAGCTGCCTTGGAAGCCACAGGCGACAGCCTGGCAGGAGGCACTGCAGCACCGGACCGTGCCTGCTTGGTGCAAGTCAGGATGCCGCTGCTTTTATGCACTTTTTCTATGAAAAGAAAGGCGTACGTGAGATTGAGGGTTTCGAAGCTGGCATAGTGTCATCAGTGCAGTTCGAAACTGGGCGGGTGGAGGTGGCTTTCCCCAACAAACGCCGCAACTACTTTTGTACGTTTGATGAAGCTGCAAATGGCTATTTGCAGCGGTCCATGACAGTAGCATCGGAACGATCCGTTGCAGCAGACCCCTGCTTCAGCAGCAGAGCTGTGCTGGCAGTACCAGGCCGGTTGTATGCCATGGGGATGCCTTCTGCGTTGATGGCATGGATGGGTTGGAATTCCAGGTGAAACAACACGTTGCATGCCCGCTCGAACTTTGGAACATTGGATAGGTTGAGTATGCTGACTGTGTTCTTTCTGTTGCTCTGCAGGTGGCAGCTGTCACCGAGGACGGCAGTGTACGCGGGCGGTTCTCAATAAATGAAACGGCAGCTGCTGATTACGCGTACGTTGCAGGCGGTGACAGCACTGGTGGCAGCTCCAGCAGCAGCCGTGGCAGCAGCAGCATTGGTGGCACTGGGGGTGGCAGTGGTGTTGCTGCTGCGGCCACAACCAGCAGCAGCAGCGGTAGCAGCAGCAGCAGCAGCAGCGGAGTCAAACATCTGGTTGTCGATGAGCCGCACGTGCTGCAAACCAGTCAGCTGGGTCAGCAATTCATGTGCGCTCCTGGGGCGATTGCAAGCACCGTGCCTTCAATGCCGCTGCCCAGCTCACACCTGTCTTGGTCAACCAGTACCATTTGAGCGAGCATCTATGCAGCGGGTGCTATATAAGTTGTGCGTGCAGCCTGGGGTGCCGCAGCTGCCTGCAGGGTGCCTGCAGGCAGCTGCGGCACCCCAGGCTGCACACACAACTTATATAGCACTGGCTGCATACATGCTCGCTCAAATGTAGCAAAGGTTTACCATGCGGGGGTGGCACACCAATTCGACTACTTAGGCAGCAATGTGTTTCAGCAGTTGCTGGGGCTGAGCCCATACCTGGCGGGTGACGGGCTGCAGGGCACCTTGAAATGTGAGTGTGCAAACTGTGGTTGGCTGGCAGCCCCAACCGCTGTAGTTTGAACATCAGCACCACATGTGCTGCGTGCAATGAGAAAATGTTTGCAACTCCTGCAGCAAAACACATCACATGCTGTGCTGCATCAGCAGCCTGCAGACGGGCTGATGGTCATTCACTGGAAAGCATGCTGCCTGCAGGAAAGGCGCACACAAGGGTGATGCTGCTTGCTTTGCTACTGCGTTAGAGTGCTGCTTTCTTCACACGACTGTGCAACACACATGCCTTCTTGCTGACTGTAATGCAAACCAACAACCAGCTGCCATGCCTGCTGCACCGCTGCATGTGCAGGCTTCTGCTTGCCGAAGGACTTTGGCAGGCTCCCGCTTGGGGACCAGCAGCCGAGTCTGGTGGCGCTCTTCAGCTGGCAAATGTGCAGCATTGACCAGCTGCCGCAGCTGCTGGCCGCCCATGGCCTGCCAGCGCTGGGCGCGGCAGATGTAGCAGCAATCACCTTGCAGCTGCAGTGCTGCTTGGTAACCATGGCACACTCCTGATCAGGCATCATGCCTGATGATTGGTCATCTCTACAATGATTGGTCATCTCTACATCAAGATCCCAACATCTACACAGTGACAATAACAATGAACGCAGTGCCCTCCTCAATGCCTGACAGGCCTGCTGCCCCAGCGGCTGCCGCTGCTGCCTGGCTGTATACATACACATCTGCATAGATGTTAGGCACCTTGATGTCCAGATGCCTAACATCTATGCAGATGTGTATGTGTACAGCCAGGCAGCAGCGGCAGCGGCTGGGGCAGCAGGCCTGTCAGGCATTGAGGAGGGCACTGCGTTCATTGTTGTGCGACTCAAGGACCTGGACGCCGGGGCTCGCTTCGGCCAGAGGCTGCCAGCAAGCACCGGCACAGAGCCCTCGCGGCTGTTTGAGGACACCAGCCCGAAGCGCATGCCGGGCCCAGACGAAAGCATCAAAGTGGAGCAGGAGATGGATGCGTACACTCTGCACTGCTTCACACTGCCTGAGCTGGTGCGAATGGCTGCAGCAGGCATGGCGGCGCAAGACACAACAGCTGCAGCAGCAGTGGGCGGCTTCGTGGACCAGCTCAAGCAGCAGCACCTGGTTGTACAGCAGCGGCACCAGTGGTCAGACAGCAGGGGGTTGATGCAAGAATTCAAGTTGCTGCTGGCAGAATGAATGTGGCAGCAATGGCCAGGCGTAGCTAAAGCTGATGAAGCATGCTGGCTTTGCTGGTGAAGACGAGCTCTGGGTTCTGGCCGCGTGCATTCAGTGCAGCAGCGACACTGCCCACAGCAGGAGTCCTGCATTGCCGATTTCATTGCAGCAACGGGTGATCATCGACAGTGCTGTTAAACAGCAAGTAGAGCATTGGGCCTGGGCTGTTCAACGCCTGCATCTGCTTGATATGTTGGCTTTGCAAGTCTGCAACTGCGCACAGCAGCAGGCAACAGATCAACCGTTGCAGTGTTGCTCCAAGAACTCAACAGGCCTGAATGAGGGCACTAGCTAGTGCAATGGCAATGCCCTGCCTTTTGCTGCTCTGCCTATGTGCCCCGTGCTTGCAGATGGGCGCCCCGACATGACGCGGCTGCAGCCAAGCTTCATGGGTGCTGCAGACTTGCCCAGCCCTGGGAGCAATGCACCAGCAGAGGCAGCTGCTGCAGAGCCAAAAGCAGCCCCTGCAGCAGAGCCAGTTGCAGCAGCAGAAGCAGCAAGATCAACAGCAGCTAGCAGTGCAGCACTACCAGCAGCTGATGCAGATGCCCACCTTGCTGAAGGAGCAGACCTGGCAGATCCTGAAACAGCGGCAGCTGATGGTGCATGTGCAACTGCCCTGGTGTATGGCGCTGTGGCGCCGCAGCTCATGCTTCCCCTCCCCCTGCCTGCAGCAGGCACACGCCAACAGCAGACATGCAAGGTGATGGACTTCAGCTGGGGACCACCACCTACAGCAGACCTGGCTGACGGGTCTGGTGCAACTCTGTCTTGCACTGCAGCAGCAGCAGCAGCAGCAGCAGCAGCAGCAGCAGCAACGCTGAAATCAGCAGCTGGCTCAGCAGCAGCAGCGTCATCAGCACTGCACCTCAGGCAGCGCCGCCTAATGAAGCAGCCGAGCCAGCCAGTTCAGTCACAGAGGGCTCTGGCAAGACAGTGAAGACGACATTGGAGCAGCTGTGGCAGCCGTCTGGTGGCAGCCCTGAGGACGCAGCAACTGCCAGTGGCAACCCTGCTGGAGGCGCCATCGTTACTTTTCCTGCAAGCAGTCTGCACCACAGCCGCGTCCAGGCAGGCAGCACACCAGGCCTCATATGCACTGGAGGCGCGACAGCTGCAGCTGCAGGGGCTTATGAACGCCACACGTCTGGGTGCGCATGGCTGGGACATGATTCAAGTGATAACAGCTCTGCAGCAGGTCCTCAAGTTGCACCTGGCTCAGTGGCCAGTGCTGCAGCAACGTGGACGGCAGCGGCAGCAGCAGCAGCAGCAGCAGGGGATGTCATGCTCCTGCAGGAACTGCTTGGGTGGACAGACACACCAGGTCACCTGGCAGCAGCTTCACATGCATCAGACGCACCTGCCACACACACGCCATCAGCAGATGTTCAGCACCAGCCATGAGGTTCAGTGAGGTTCCATGGCTGGTGCTGAACATCTGCTGATGGCGTGTCATCATCATCATATTACCCATTCAATGGCTGGTGCTATGGCTTGAATGGGTAATATGATGATGATGATGATGATTACCCATTCAAGCCATAGCATCAGCGCCATCGGCCCCGCGCCCCACCGGGGCGGAAAGAGGAGGGAGCACTGCTCCAGAATGTTTGCATGCATTGCGCACATCCCAAGACTTGACAAGAAAAGCAGCAATACACGGTGCTGATGGCGGGTGTGTGGCAGGTGCGTCTGATGCATGTGAAGCTGCTGCCAGGTGACCTGGTGAAGCCACGGAGGCTTCAGCAGCTGCGCATCATACATGGCTCTTCCAGCCGGTTTGACAACATCAAGGTTCATCATCATCATCATCATCATCATCATCATCATCATCATCATCGTCATCGTCATCGTCATCGTCATCGTCATCGTCATCGTCATCATCATCATCATCATCATCATCATCATCATCATCGTCATCGTCATCGTCATCATCATCATCATCATCATCATCATCATCATCATCATCATCATCATCATCATGTTACCCATTCAAGCCATAGCATCAACGCCAACGGCCCCGCGCCCCACCGGGGCGGAAAGAGGAGGGAGCACTGCTCCAGAATGTTTGCATGCATTGCGCACATCCCAAGACTTGACAAGAAAAGCAGCAATACACGGTGACACCATCCGACATCTTCCAGAACTGCCCCAAATATCATCAGATACAAAACGCAACACCTTGATTGACGAATCAGCCATGGACAAAACGCTGCGCAACTTTTCAGCGCAACCAGGCAGGGATCTAATCTCAGCAAACATACTATCCCTCTGAGCAGAAGTAGCAGGGCCATCAAACAACATCAAGGTTCATGCCAGCAGCAGCAGCAGCAGCAGCAGGGACACCAGCAGCAGCAGGACAGGTGATGCTGTCTGCATCGGTCAGCTCCGCACCAGCGAGGTCAAGCTTGGAGGCTTGCGGGCGTGCAGCACAGCCATTCAACTGGCGGCAGCTGCTGCAGAGCTGAAGTTGAAGCCGCTGCCAGGAATTCTATCTGCTTAATCAGTCCCTATGTCAAACCGTACCCCTGCTGGCAGGCTGCCAGCAGGTGTATAGTTTGACACAGGGACCTAATCAGCAGATGGATTTCCTGGCAACGGTTTCAACTTCAGCTCTGCAGCAGCTGCGGCCAGCGACAACAGGCCCTTCAGAGGTGGATCGCAGTCATTGGTCACATTCAGCAGCTGCGTGGCACTCGGTGTTGTGCACGAGCCTGCTTGCTTGCCAGGTGCGCAGTGGACTTGGTCAGCTGTGCAGCAGTATGGCAGCACCATCACTACGTGCCAGGCAGCAGCAGTGTACCGTACACTATATGATATAACAAACAACAATACAAAGATGTGCAGGAAGCCACGCGTGCGCTTCACAAAGACACTGCAGCAAATGCGGCCCTCACATTGCTAGGATGGGGCCCCCGTCACCATGGCTGAACTGTCTTGCATCATGATAAGGATTGCAAGAAGACATGTTACACATTTCAATGCAGCAAATGCGGCACTCACATGCTAAAGTTGGGGCCCCGCCACCATGGCTGTCTTGAACTAAAGAGCTCTGCTTTTACTCCTAGCTAGTGTCTCTAGTATTACCTGCACCCAAAAAGCAATCTGGTCAGTTACATCAGTGCTGCTCACGACCATGAATCTCTGCTTCTCCTTGCTATAATCTAGTATTACCTGCATTCACAAAGAAACCTGGTCAGCCAACACTCCTATGCTCACCAGCAGCAGCAGCAGCAGCATGAAGCTGCGTTCACGCGTAAGCGCGCTCTGTCGTCGGTACATGTTGATGCAGATGTAGGTGCAGTGACTACAGCGGCTGCCGCAGCAGCAAGCCAGGGAATATGTCCAATTTATGGAGCACACAGCTTCTGATGCCTGCCAGTCCTTACAGGCGTTATTCTACACAGGCACAGTGACCATTACCAAAACCTGAAGCTCTGTGTTGTCACAACAGTGAAGTTCACCACGAGCGCATGTGATTCGTCAAGAACTGCTGCCGCGTGTAAACACTGCCGACATGGCTTGGTCTCATCCCTTCAGACATATAACTTTGCTGCACTCAAATGTGCGCCCTGGCTACCCAGCTGTCATGCCCGACGCCCGCCGACATGTGAGCCCTGCATGCATGCTGACTCAGAGTTGCAGCTGTGTGGCACAGGCTTTGCATGCATGCCACTGTGCAGACACTGCTCAGAAGAGCCACAGGCATTGGCCATATGCACACCAAACTGCGCAGAGATAAACTCCCACTACCCTCACCAAAACATGCAGCTGCTACATTGCCAGAGTCGCCTACAACCTGGCTGTCAGGATGTTGTAATGGCACTACCCCTGCTGTGCAGCTGCTGCTGCTGCTGCCTCAGCTTGCTGCCTAATCGCTGCTTCCACCTTCCTTCGCAGCCCTTCCTCCCTCATCAACAGTCCCAGCACATCCCTGGCGATCACTTTGCAGTCGGCATCCTCATTCTGCTTCACCAGCTCCATCAACTGCTGCAACGCTGCTGCATCATCTGCCAGCTGCTGCTGCGCATCCGCGCTAGACGACAACAGCATCCCCAGCACCATCAGGCAGCGCACAGACACCTCAAGCTGCTGCACGTTCAGCAGGCCACGTGCTGCTGTGGCAGCACCTGCATACATGCACGCGGCAGCAGACGTGCTTGTCTCAGCCTTCTTGGCACTCTTTTGTGGATCATGTGTGGCATCACACGGGGTTACAGCTGTCATTGGCACAACAAACTCAGCCAGCAAGCTGACTGCTGCAGCCCCACAATTGGCTGACGGTGGGTCAGCAGACACTGTTTAGCGGCATGGCTGGTCGGTTTCAAATCACCAGCGCACGAGCACCGCACCTGCCGTGCACAGCTGCTGTTTCGCCCAGTCTTTCGATGCGAGTGCACACAGGCAATCGGCTACAGCCTCCTGCAGCTTGGCTGGCTGGCTGCCGTCTGCCAGCATCAGCAGGCACGGCAGCACTGCAGGCAGGACAACGCAGCAAGCATGTGCATGTGGCAGTGAGTCACTGTAGTGTTGCGCTTTTGTCTGGAGGTAAATTGCCGAAGCATACAACGGCTTTGTGTCAGACCACAGAACTCAAAGGCACATTAGCAGCTGCTGGAGGTTTGCAGCATCTCCCAGCACTATGCTGCGGCACTCAGCGCTTTGTAAAACAGCAGTGTAAGCATCAGCATCAGCAGCAGCCGGCTGACCTTGTGGCTCCATGACGGCTTTTGCTGTCAGCTGCTGGTCCCGTGCCAGCTGCCCCAGTGCTGACACGACATTCAGCTGCAGGTCTGTACGGCCACCGCTGCAGCACTGCTGCAGCATGGATGCCAGCTGCTTGGTCTGCAACAACAGAAGCAGAGTAGGCGTCAGAAGACGCACCGAGCCCTCCCCAGCACACACAGGCTTGGTAAACATTGTACGTCAGGGAATAGCTTCCACCGTCTATTGATGCACAATGCTCCTTACAACCATGTGTATGCGATGCAGACGCTGCAGCAACGAGTCACGATCAGGCGCTGCCAAGGATGCTGTGATGTGCTCTGCTGTACCACTCGGCTCACCGAGTGTGCTGCCACTGAGGCCGCCAGCTGGTCATCCAGTGCAGCAGCTGCTGTAATGGCTGCACAGGCATTGGCCTGCAGCAGCCACAGCAGTTGCCACCACAGTTTGACCAGCCCGTTGAGCATCAGCAAGCGGGACAGCATGATGAGGCACTGTGGTTGCCTTGGTAGCCACACAAGAAACACTTGAGGCGCCGCGCCGGCGACAGTGCTAGCCCACTACTGGGCATGCAGGTTGCATGCACTGTCAGCAGTACCCAGCATGAGTGGGCTGCTGTTCAGAGGATGCTGTGCAGCAAGAACATGCTGCGCACTGTGCTGCAAGCACCATTGCCAGCAATCAAAGGGAATTGCTCATGTGCATAGCTATGCAAATCCATGTACTACCAGCGAGCAATAGCTTCTGTATGTATGGTACCTGCACCAGCTGGTCACTCGACTCTAGGCAGCTGTACAGGCTTGGCACAGCAGCAGCGACTGCGGACACCTGCCAGCAACACACAGACCACCACAGTTACCACACACAGTGTCAGGAGAGGAGGGCACACAAAGGGATGCAATTGACGCAGGACGCACTCTACAGTGTCTTTTTGTTGCATACATTGGCGTTTGCCACAGTTGATGCAGGCCTGGACAGCAGCGGACAGCTGCAGTCACTTGACGACACCAGTGGCTGCAAGCAGTGCAAGTATGACGGCATCAGCGGCGTTTGATGCTCAAAAGTACAGTGCCAGCGTCCTGTGGGTCACCTGGCTCTCGTTGTCACATCTGCTGAACAGCACTGTAATCATCGCCAACGCCCTGCCCTGCACTGCCAAGTCCTCCGAATGCAGCTGGGCCAGCTGCTTTTCTACTTCTGCATTGAGCATGACAGCCTCCATCGTGTTTGCAACAAAATGCTTCAAAACCAAATATGCAATGTTTGGCGCGTTGGTTGTAGCACCAGTAGCAGCAGCAGCAGCTGTGCTGAGCAGCAGCAGCAGCACTTGGTATCAGCAGCACTTGCGCAGCAATGGTAGGTCCAAAGGCAGCGAAGTTCATGCAACAGGAAATGGCTTAGCAACGCGCCCAGTCGCAGTTTGGCTCTATATAACCTCTTGCGCTATACGGACACTCAGTTGCAGCGGTGGGTTAGAAGGGTGCGAACCGCTGGCCTACCAATTGCTTCGCTATCACCTCTTTCTTTAAAATATTGCTATACCGATTTGCAACGAGTGCTACGGTATTGGTGATGACCAGCAGGCGATCGCTATTGTGCGACAGCTATGTGCTGTGACGAAAAGCGTAGCAAAGCAGGTTGCTCAACGCCTCTCGCCCTCTGCAGGCGCCAAAACACATACCCCGAAAAGTGGCCACTGCACAATGATAGTTTGCAGTAATCCCTAGGTAGCACTGAGCAGGGGCAACAGCAGCATGGAGCTGGGGGTTGCAGGCCTGCACCCTGTGGATCCACTCACAGCAGTGCTCGTGGCGTTAGCTGTTATCCTATTGAGCATCGGCTGGATCATCTTCAGAGTGGTCAGGAGCTTACCCAAACTCGAGAAGGTCAGCAGACGACACAATCATGTGTGTTGTTACTGTACTGCTGCGTGCCAGCATGCATCTCACGATGCGCTGCTGCTGCCTTGGCCCGGAATTACTGCAGGGCACCGTAGCGTTCTTCCACCCACATGCAGATGGTGGTGGCGGAGGCGAGCGCGTGCTGTGGTACGCACGTCAGCTTGCAGGAACAGGCAGTAGGGATGTGTCAGCGCATGTCTCCGACTGTCATTGTGACGTAGTTTGCTTGCACCAAGCACTCCGACAAAACACCAGCAAACAGCACCAGCAGCAACAGCAGACAACCAGCAGGAGCCAGCTGCCGAATGATGAGTGCACATGCTGCTCCCGGCCTGCATGCTTTCAGCAGCAGAACAGCAGCTGGCGATGCCGTGGCCAGAGTGCTGTGCCCTGCTGTGCTTCGCTGCGTGCAGGTGTGCCGTGGACGCCCTGCAGCAAGCACAGCCGCACTTGCGTGTCTTGGTGTATGCGCGGCAGGGCGTGACAGCAGAGCAGCTAGTGCAGGACGCCAGCAGCAGATTCAATGTGAAGCTGCGGCAGCCAATCGAAGTAGGTACCACGTGAAGATGACGTCAGATGTGTGCAGTTGATTGGGTCGGCCGTTGCATTGCCAGGGACAATCGCTCTGTGTGCAAGCTGCAAGCAACAGACTGCTGCACACACTCGTACCGCTGGCCATGTCCTGGCTTTGGAACTTGAAACATGGCGGCGTCCATGGATGCTGCTCAGCTGCTGCCGCTGCTGCTGCTGTCTGCATGTTTCGTTGCCGTTGTCAGGTCCTGAGCCTGCGTCATGTGGAGCTGATAGCGCCGGAGGCCTACTCGCGCTTCACGCTCATCCGCCAGGCTTGGGGCTCGCTGCTGCTGGGGCTGGAAGCTCTGCGCCTCATGGTGCCCGAGGTGGGGAGGCGCGGCTTGCAGGACAGGGGCACCTGTTGGTGGGCGGGGTCTCCGAGTTTCACTGGCCAAGGTCCTTTCTGTGAGAAGTGCTGAATGCAGCCGCTTTGCGCGTGTGCCGCAGCGCGGATGAAGCATAGTGGGGTGTCCAATTGAGCCACGGCGAGCAGGAAACCACTTTGATTGAGGCCACACTCCTCACCCTGCAGCTCTCAACAGCAGTGCAACACACCGTGCTGTGGTTGTACCCCTGTCGCTGTGTTGTGTCGAGTGCTGTGCTACCGCATCCGGCGATGCAGGTGTACATCGACACCACCGGCTGGGCGTTCCCGTACCCGCTCGCCAAGCTCGCGGGCTGCAGGGTGGCCTGCTACGTGCACTACCCCACCGTCAGCACCAACATGCTGGGCAGGGTGTGGAGCCGGCAGGCCATGTACAACAACGACGCGGCAGTGACAGGCAGCAGCCTGCGCTCGCTGCTCAAGGTGCTGTACTACCAGGCCTTTGCAGTGGTGTACGGCATGGCAGGCGCGTGTGCAGGTGCGCACCACGGGCAATGACTGACAAAGCAGGGCGGAGGAGAGGATGCGGCGCTGTGGCACGCAGCCGATGGCAGCAGCAGTGCTTATGCAAGCCCTACGGGGATCGGCAGGCGCAAAACAGCAGCGATCGGCGGTGCCTGTGTCTGGGGCGCGCTGGGTCCGCTGCACAGGTCGGGTGTGATGCCCTGGTGCCTGCACTCGTGCACCGGCCGCAGCCTACGCATGCACAGCAGACACGCATTCCAGGGTGCTGGGTGCGTGCTCTGTTGCTGCACAATGGCAACAGCAATGTGCTGTGCATTGATCACAGCGACTGTGCTGGATGACTATGGTGCGTCACTTTTGTTTGCAACCTCTGCAGATGCTGTCATGGTCAACTCCTCTTGGACGGCGTCGCATGTGCGGCAGGTGTGGTGGATCTGGGACGAGCCCGCGCTCGTGTACCCGCCCTGCGACACCACAGACCTGCAGAGCCTGCCGCTGGATCGGCGGCTGAAGCACCTGTTCCTGGTCAGTGTCGCGCAGTTCCGGCCCGAGAAGAACCACAGGCTGCAGCTGGAAGCGTACGCAATGGCGCGTGAAGAAGCAGGTGCGCAGGCTCGGCTGTGCTTGTTGGTGCCTGTTCTGCTGCTCAAACCTGCGATTGTCTTGACCGATAAACTGCGCTACTAGCAGCTGCCACTACATTTACAAACACACGTATGCAACTTCCCTCAGACTGCTGCAGCACCATGCTTTGGTTGTGTAAGCTTGGAGACACCCCGCTTCCTGCCCTTTCGTGTATGCAACTCCTAATGTTCGCCTGCTGGGACAGCCATCCATGCTACTACACCCCCCGCCCTGCTCACATTCTTTGATGCCGCGAATCATCATGATTTGCTGCATGCAGCGGCCAAGGACACCAACTGGCGCAACAGCCCTGTCCTGGTGTCCACCCTCAAGATGGTCGGCAGCTGCCGGGGCCCCGACGACGAAGCGCGACTGCTGCAGCTGCAGCAGTACGCGGCGAAGCTTGGCATCAGCGACGCTGTGGAGTGGCACGTAAACGTGCCGTACTTGGAACTCAAGCAGCTGCTGGGCGGTGCTGTCGGAGGCCTGCACACTATGCTGGACGAGCACTTTGGCATCAGCGTGGTCGAGTACATGGCAGCAGGTGTGCGCCGCTCCACTTTGTCTAGGCTAGCTGCTGCTTTCAGGGTATTGGCTGCAAGCTGCTCTGCTCGAATAGTGTGGGGTGTTTGAGGGCTGCTTGCCAACACAACGGTGGGGCATTGCACACCCATACACCTCTGTTGAGTGCTGTCGTAGACTGCATGCTGGACTGTGCACGCATATGCCCACCACTGCCATGCTTGTTGGCGCCTTGGGTTGCTGACATCCCTGTCACACACAGCTTTGCAGTGCAACTCTCAGCATAATGCTGGAGCATTGCACTCATGTTTGCACAACCTCGTCGAGCACTGCTCAGCTGCATCACAGCCGTGTCCGTGCTGATGCCGCTGTCATGCCCCCTGGTCCCGCCTTCAGGTGTCATCCCCATTGCCAACAACTCAGGCGGCCCGCGCGCCGACATTGTGGTGGACGTAGAGGGCAACGATGGATCGCAGCGCACAGGCTACCTTGCAGAGACGAAGGACGAGTACTGCCGCGCAATCAAAACGGTACGAGCGTGCATGAGCTGCCTGCCTGCATGCCTGTGTCGCATGCCCAACTCTCTCGAGCTGCAGGGCCACAGCGCATGGCACCAGCAGAGTGCGCCTGTGTGCCTGTCAGTGTATGTGGCTGGCTGGCTGATCACTCGCTCGACGGCTGGTGCTGCCAAGCTGCAAGGCCGCAACACATGGCACAAGCAGAATCCCTGCTCTGTATGGTGATATGTTTGGAGCGTCGGCCGGCTCACAGCACGAGTTCCACAGGTGCTCAGGCTCTGCTTCTGTGTGTGTGCGCTGATGGCGGCGTGTGCGCCTGGCGCTGCAGGTGCTCGAGATGGACCAGCGGGACCGCCTCAAGATTGCAGCAGCAGCGCAGCGCCGTGCCGCCACCATGTTCTCGACGGAGCACTTCCACCACGCCTTCATGCAGGCAGTGGCGCCTGTGCTGCCGAAGCGATGCTGAGGCTCGCCGCAGACGCTGCTGCGGGCTGCTGCTGCTAATGGTTAGCAGCAGTGCATGTGACGGCCACAGTTGCAGCACCACGACGTTGCAGGCTGGGGTGTCAAAAGATGCAGCAGCAGCTGCAGCTGCAACAGGTGCAGCCACAGCAGCTGCAGCTGCAGCAGCAGAACCCGACATGGTAGCTACACAGCTGATGTGTTGGGCTGCCGGGGAACGCAAACAATGGGGTGCTGTGTTGTGCAAGGAGGCAGTTACTGGCGAGGCACCTGCTTTGCACCCGTAGACATTAGCAAGTGATAAAATGCAGTACTTTAAGTCCCGCCAGAGTTCAACACAGCAATAAAGTGTTGGTTCTCCACTCTGGCTTTCAGGTGCTTGGGCTGCTTGGTACAGTAGTTGCAAGCACTGACAGTACCCTGGTATGTACCAGAATAGGATGTTGCTAGGGCTGAAGCGCTCTACACGGACTGTGTGTGCAATCATTCAGATGTAGCTGCATTGCTGGCACTGGCCAAGTGGCACCGCCACCCGGTCAGTGCAGACTACCTCTGTGCATGTAGGTAAAACATTATGTGCTTTCAACAGTAAATATGAGACAGTGGTTGTGTCCGACCTGATTGGCACGGTCGTCGCAGACATGCGTCCGTACAGTGTCTGCAAGACGTCACTGCAGCAGCAGCTGTCAGCTGCTACAGTGTGGCTGGCAGCTCAGCAGCAGGTAACCCAGATATTCATTCATTGGTGCATGCACCAGCAGCCTGGGTGCACCACGTGGGCCTGAATCCGTCAAGAGCCAGCAACATGTATGGTTGTTGTGCGTTTACACAAGCACAATTGCTTCAGACTCGTCGGCCAACAGCAGCTGCAGGGAGCTGCCTGCATCTGTGAGAGGACACGGCACTAGCACGCAGTACACTGCATCTGTAGCGTGTGCCATCAACCAGTAGCACTCAGCCACTGAGCAATATGCACTCGGAGTACACAGTGTGCGGTGGGGCCCAGGGGCGTTACAGTTTGTGGTGGGGCCCAGGGGCGTTACAGTGTGCGGTGGGGCCCAGGGGCGTTGTTATCCTTGCTCGACCGTCTGCTGTAGAGCAGTGTGACACTGCACCTGAGCCTCGTGCGGCACGAGTCCAAGCAGAAGTTTTGTGGTGTTCATACAGGGGAAGGGTGGGAGGGCATCTTAGGTGTACCGTCAGATGTCACTTTCAGTTCCTCAGTACAGGTGAGTTCAACAAGTTGCCGCATTGTGCCATGTCTTCATGGCCGTGGTTTGGGTCAACTGAGCTGAGCAGGTCACCCCTACCACGGATCACATGTTGTTAAACACGCGTAGCATGTGGATGATACGAAGATCAACAGTTTTTAATGTGGTTTTCACCGGATTGCCAGCATATGCTTGTGTAAAGCCTGCATGCCACAAACGTGGCATTTCTGGCTTCTTGAGACGACTCGCCTCGCGAGTCGCAGTATGCCACCTGCATCTTGTAGACAACGAAGTTCAAAATGGTAAGTTCTCAGTAGCCTCTGTGCCCGTCAAAAGCAAGTGTTGTCGTGATTCGCAGGTTTTGGGTTTTGATCGAGTGACCGGCACTTGCGAATACTTATTTGTAACAGCACAGGGGCAAAGTACTGCATACACCCTAGCTTGCTGCAGTATATAAGCGACCACCGCATTCTTGCGCAAGAGGCCGCATCGGTGAGACTTGCGCAAAAATCTGCAGGCACCTCGGGCTGGCTAGCGCAGGCAGCTCACCATCAAACCAGCAATCTCGCAGTGGAATAATAGACAGGTTCTGTAACAGCAACCACTTCGTCCTGCTGCTTTGACAAGCGGTGTCACACACCGACAGTCCTCACCATGGTCTGGTGTATGCCTCGTCTGCCCTCCCATGGCGTGCAGGAGTCGATCTACTGCTGCTTTTAGCTGACCAGTTTCTAGCACAATGATGAAGGCTGTGGTGTTTGCTGTTTGCCTGTTGCTGGCTGGTGCACACGGTGAGTGCCGCTTTATTCTCGGCGAGGCGCAGCAGCAATAACAGCGAAAAGAGCTGTGGCTTATTCTAGGATTTATATTAGGGGTTACTTAAGCGGCGCCTGGTGCATCACATTCCATACTCAACTATGTTTTGGTGAATCAGCGGGCAGCTGATTACCACAGCACAGCAGCTGGCTACATGCGGTTGTCCGAGTAAAAATGCTGGCAACTGCAGCAGGCCACTGCTTTCTTGCCAATCTGCGCCGTGTCGGGCCGGGGTGCGGACCGTCACGGCCAGCCACGAACGGCATCAACGGCACCATTTAGCAGGTGTCGCGGGCTTCGCCACAACAATGTCAACCTCCGTAATGCCGGATCTTACAGCAGATGACATGTCAATGATCTACAGCAACGTGCCTGTTGCTAACAACGGCGCTGCTGCTCCTGCTGTTTTTGCTTGTGGGCACAGCCCAGTCAATTGCTGGTCAGCAAGGATGACCAGGTGGTGGCATCTGCCTTCATCACCAAGCCTACTGCTGTTGCTGCAGCAGCACCAGCTGCTGCTGCATCCGCATCTGTGAGCAAGCCCTCACTTGATGTCAACGCCATGGCGAAGCAGGCACAGGATGCCAAGTCCGCTGTTGTCAAGTCTGTCACTGGCACCGTCAACAGCGCGACCGCTGCGAAGGCCCAAGCTGCCAGTGATGCCGCTAGGGCGATGCTGCTGTTGCCAAGGCCGCCAGCCGTCAACAGTGCAGCCACATCCATGCAAAGAAAGGCAGATGCCAACGCTGCTGCAAAGGCCCAAGCTGTTACATCTACGCAGAAGACCGTCACTGACGCCATGGTCGCCAACACCGCGGCAGTCAACAGCGCTGCTGCATCCGTGCAGAAGACCATCAAGGGCGCCGTTGCCGCCAAGACCACCGCAATGAATGGCGCTGCTGCATCCAGCACTGTGCACAAGCCCGCTGTCTCCATGGCTGTTGATGTGTGTAGCTTGCACATGTAGCACCGGTGAAGATGGCCGGAGAATGTGCAGGTCCTGCAAGCTGCATGACAAATTTGTAAACGGCAATACTGACTTTCTGGCGGCTAAGCCAAGCACCTGTTAGCACAGCTTCAGCCTACATCGTCACAACTGGCTGCAACGCGCACACTTAACTTGGACTGATCATAGCATGCCTGATCAAAGCCTGCAAACTATATATGACCGCCACCCAACGCACCTGTAGCTCCTGCACCAAGGTCTTGCACTCAAGCTGCTGCTGCTGCTGCTGCTGCTGCTGCTGCTGCTGCTGCGGCTGCTGCTGCTGCTGCACCTTGAATTTCTCTGCAACTTGCAGGCCAAGCCCGCCACCGTATACATCAACGCTGCCATGCAAGCTCCGCAGGACCAAAAAGCTGCCGCACAAGCTGCAGTCCGCCGGGCCGTTGCAGCCAAGAACACCGCAGTGAACAGCGCTGCTGCTACAGCCACCCAGGCCATTAGTGACAAGATGGGCAGCACGTCTGCTGCTCCAGCTGCTGGTGCCCCCATCACCCTCAGCGCCAGTAAGAGCGGCCGCAGGATGCTGCTGTAAACCGCACACTGGAGCTGGACTCGGCTGCAGCAGCTGCATGAACGGATGGTCTGAAGTGAGTCGCCACAACCGCAGTGGGAAGCTTGCACCAGTTATCACTTGTCTGTTGGGACAGGTCTGTCTGCAGAAAGTTGTGTTTGAACAGGCTTGGCCTCACCTGGCCCTGTTGGCACTGGCTGAGTTCAACAGTGAAATAGCTTGCAAGTTGTCTGGCACCACAGGAATAGTATTACCTTTGTGCTTTTTCAGGCTTGCTTGTCCTGAAGGGTTCTAACAAAGTAAATGAAACACAGGTGATCTTCCTTGTCTGTTGAATTATTGTGTGAGCGGCGTCATGTTGTTGGAAAACTGCGATATGAGGCAATTGCTAGGTGTTGGTCGTATGCAGCGCAGCAGCAACGCATTCAAATATCTGCTGGCCGTACTCTGTCGGGCATTGCTGCTACGAGTGCCTTTTGACTGACCACACCCAAATAGCGCTGCTTCTGCTGCTGAGTGTTAGGATATAACAGCAGGCACGTGGACTGTTCTTCTAATGCTTCCTTGTCTTGGCGTTGTGCTTCCATTTCTTGACACCTGAATGGCAAGCCTGCGTACCCATAGGCCATGCTGCAGCTGAGGAAGCCGCACATCGGTGTCCTCTGACCAATTACTCACTGCGCACTGCTTCCCTTTGCTGCTGTGAGCAGTTTCAAGATCAGTCAATCACACAGCGTACATGATTTTACTCACAAACATGTCCCTGAGCTTGACCGTGCCATATTGATGCCAGTGCAGCATGGATGATGGTTTGCTTCTTGTTCTGAGGTGGCGCGTGCTGGTGCCCATGCTTTGCTTTTTGATGGAATCTTGTATGCTCTTCCTTGATGATCCACAATGGGTGAACTGGCATGTTCGCCCTATGACTATGCATACTTGCTTACATGTTGTCGGCTGCTGTCATGACTTTTGTGTGAATTGCATTGCAATGCCGTTGTATGCAGCTGACCATACTGCTGCGCCCGGCCTATGATTGCTGCTGCCGCCCTGCACCCAAAGTGGGTTTCACCCCGGCATGCGTGGTGTCGACAGCCCATCCGCTTCAACTGCAGCTGGGTGGTTCATAACGCATTAGTTGTAGGGCGTGCGGATCCGGTGCTGTGTGCTCTGCCTTGTGCAGACTAGGCATGCTGTGATGTGATGCAGGACCTTCTGTCATACTTTAATTGCAGCACTTTGTGCCCACCAGGGTAGTGCTGCCAGCTGTGAGGTCTAATGTGCCAGCAGTGCCGTGTAGTGTGTGACTTGCAGCACGGTGCTGTTGCCGTGCTGCAGCGCTTGACAACAGATCATCTGTTGTGGCATGATGCCATGGTGCTGCTGGACAGTATAATCAGCAGCAGCGCTGCAGATTGGCAGGGAAGCAAAGCAAGGAACTGGACAGTTGACCATGCATGGTCCGGTATGGCTTTGTTTGGTGGCAGGTCCCAGCCGCCGGCATGGCTGTTGTCAGCTGCTGCGTTGGTCACCTGTACCAAAAATCAACTGCATTGAAGCCGACATGTTGACATTGCGAGCATGGTACCATCTCACCAGCAGGGTTGCTTGGACGGTTGCTTTCCAGGTGCAATGCAGCAGATGACTTTTGAGCCTGCGTTGAGCTACATCATATGATAGTATGATACTGTATCAACATGGACCGAACTATGACCAACTTTGAGCCCAATGGGTGTCCTGCCATCTTGTGCTGTCCTGCTCCCTCTCCTGCCCCCTGGCATCATGTGGCCTCTGTACCAACCAGCAGCACTTCAACCCAGCAGAGAGTATCAGCAGGAAAAAGCAGTCCAAAGCACAGTCATGATGTGATCACCCGCCTCCAAGGCAGTCCCTCATGCACGCACAGCTGCGCATCCATGTCAGCTATGATGGTTGGAATCCCATCCCAGCAGTGTAACTGCTGCAACGAGCTCCTCAATATGAGCTTCCCCATCAATCTTCACATCCCTGTGTGACATTCACCGCAACAATCTCCGAATTCTGCATGCAGCAGCACACCGACATGGCATACATTGCTTCAATGCTTGCGCTCGCGAGCGGAGGCGATCGCCTCCGTGTAGTGCGTTCGTTGTACACTGTTAACACTTCGTGCTGCGCCTGTACAAGGCCAAGCTCTGCACAGCTCAAGCCGGCGCAACTCAAATTAAGAGGCCGGCGGCCTGTCCCGATGTGGATGGGTTCTTTGCAGGACGACAGCCTTTGAACAGTTCCACAGTCTAATTCTGACACAAAGAAGTTCAGCTGTCAGCGCATAGTCGGCACCGCAGCTGCTCCATTACTAATGCCGTGGCCCCATGGCCAGCTCTCCTCCCCCCACCCTTTTTCACTGCCCCGTTCCACCGCCTGATTCTTCACCCCCTACCTTCCCAGCACAAAGAAGCCCCACAAGTTCAAGGATGTGCGAGCTCAAACAGGCCTCCATAGAGCGTTCACCTGAGATGTAACCACCGCTTTCCGTCTGGTGATCATTATCACTGCTGATCAGCAGTCACAACCTCAACAGCCGAACATCAAGGGACAGCCACTGGCGTCCCAGGCCCCACGCGCTGGCCAGTCATGCATGCGCCAGAGCCTGCACCATGCACTGCTGGCATTGAACGCTGCACAGCTGCTTTGACTTCTCCCCAGCAGCCATCCTCACACCTGTTATGTACTGCACTGACATAATGCACCGCAACAGCGTTTGCGCAGCGTTGCGCTAGCGCTGCTCTCATGGAAGGGCACCAGTGCCACCCATGCATGTTGCAGGAAGGCACACTTTGCAGAGCAGGCTGCAGCAAATGCGGCAGTTACATGGCTGGAATAATGCTGCTGCTGCCTCTCATGCTGGCACGCGCTTCCCAGTGACAGCAAAAGCAGCCAGCGCAAGCGCGGCAGAGCGAATTGAACATCAGGACCTGTGGAGTTGGCCCTTGACTCACATCAAGATACACTCCACTCAGCACCCATCACAGCAGGCGCCAGCACTTACAATTCATCATCAAGCATTGAATGCTGTCACAGCACCGTGTCTGCTGCTTGCCGAAACACACAACAGCCTTACATTTCAAACATCGTAGCGCTCTTCCGTAACACCCCCAAAAACGAACAGGCCAGAACCGTTGACTGCAGCCGTGCATCCTCAACATCCGCGAGTGTACAACAAGCAACGCCGCAGCCAGCTGCTTGCCGCCGCACGCGCACGCGTACGCGTGGACAGCCGGCTCAGCTGGGGCAACCACAGCCTGCGCGCGTGCGCACGGCGGCAAGCCAACTAGCAGTGAGCGCTGCCTGCAGGTCTGCTTGGTGGCAGCCACTGGTGAGGAGCAGCCCTGTCATGTTGCAGTGCCCCTGGCTGCAGCCATGAGCGCATGGTACTGCCTGGATGCCTCCTCTGGCGGCAGGTGGCGCAGCTTGTGCAGCACCCCCTGGCGTGTCAAGTCACCGACCACAGCAGGTGGGAACAGCGGCCCTGAGGGCAGGGCAGGCGCCACTGGAGTGTGGCCGGGGCTCTGCTGCTGCTGCTGCTGCTGCTGCTGCTGCTGCTGCTGCTGCTGGGTTTGATAGCAAGTTGGCAGCACCTGCAAAGGTATGCGCAAATAATTGGTGGTGAGTCGTAGGCATGCCGTTGCCTTGCATGCAGTGCTGCCTCCGTTCACATCAGATTGTCTCGGGTTGGGCTACCAGGAGGTGTGGCTCTCTCAAGCAGTTACCAAAGCGGGCGTCAGCAATGCTGCAGCTTGCATGCGTCCCGTGCGCAAGCGCAAAGGAACATGCGCGACACAACAAAATTGGAACAGCACCACAATCATTACTCGGCCGGCGCAGCGTTCACCTGCACAACAGCGTCATAGTTTGGTTTGTGGAAGAAAGCCATGGACAGCCGCCGGCTGCTGTGTGCCCTGGCCGGCTTTGGATTGGTCACCCGATGCAGCGTCGACTTCCACAGCCCATTCGTCCAACGAGACATCAGGCTCCCCAGGTTCAGCAGCAGCGCACCTACAGCATGTGCATTGCACAACAAACCCATCTGCAGTGACAGCATGTGCATGTGCCGCCAGCAACAAATTCACCACGGGTGATGACAGCATGTGCATCCATCATCTGCTGCACACCTCAAGCAAGTTCACTGGTGACAACAAATGTGGCGGGCAGCCTTGATTACATGCATGGGCAAGCTGCTGCCAGAGGGCACCCAGCAGCTGCAGGGCGCCGGCCCCCGCCCGCCACATCCGTTGCAACCAACAGCCGTCCTGACAACTGACAAGCCCTCACCGGGCGGGACATCCACCTCCAGCCACTGCCCGGCAGCGCTCAGCAGCTGCAGCCCGCCATCACCAGCCTGCCAGCCGCTGCCCGGCAGGTAGTCCTGGCTGGCCAGCAGCGTGAGTGTCCCCGAGTCACTGTGAGCCTTCTTGCGCAGCTCAGCGGGCCCCGGCAGCAGCAGCTGGGAGGGGTAGTTGGCCACCTGCCAGGTGCAGCGCAAGGCGTTCAAAGATGCGGCAGCTGCAGCCAGCTGCCAGGCTCGCAGCAGTGCACAGCTCCACACCGGGAAAGGAGCACACGAGCTGCAACGAACTGCATGTGTGTGCCTAAGAGCGGCAGATGTGCAGCGGCGGGCGGAGCTTACCAGCCAGCTGTTGTTCTGTTGTATGGTGTGGGCTGCGGCGGCGGCGTCGCCACCAATGATAACAGAGCTGCACAGCTGGCTGCCCTTGTACGGATCGAGTGCTAGTGCCGTCGTGGCCGTGCGCTGCAGACTGTCAACTAACATACCTGCAGGTTACTGTGATGATGGCAGACCTTGTCGTCAAAGAAGTGCTGCTGCAACCCCAGGCTTGCAGCAAACAGCCGCAGCACAGCATTAGCAATCGCTTCACATTGGGTGTAGCAAGCCTGCATGGTTGGCTGCAGCTCGCCCGCAGTGCTGCTGGGGAAAACGTTAGGAGTGAAAAAAACCTGCAGGCACGCATGCAGCAGGTTGAGCGATTGCCGCAACAACGAACCTGCTGTCAACTTGGAGCAAGTTGGATCAGCTCCAAGCAAGCCCAGCTGTGCCACAGAGGTTTAGCCAGAACAGCCTACAGGCAAGCCCATGCCTAAATGAAGCCAATGCACATGCAGGAAAAGCAGAACCCCATGAAAAAGAGGCAGCACTACCTGTCGTATCTGACAGATCTTGACGAAGGACTTGAGCAGGTTGCGGCCAGTGTGCAGTGCCTGCAGTGGTGCACTGCCAGCCCTGCTGCAAGCCCACCTGGCCTAGCTCTGATGCGTAGTAAGGGTCCTGCAGCTGCTGCTGCGTCAGTGGCGGGCCACACATGAAGCGCTCCGACAAGATGCCTGCAAGTGCTGACGGCTCCCTGCTGCTGGCACAAAGCTCGGCCAGCTGCTGCTGCTGCTGCTGCTTGAATTTCTGCAGGGAAGCGCACAAGAGGGCTCTTGGCAAGGCGCTGTTCAGTCACCGCCCTACGACATACGGCTTCCTGGTCAGACGTGCCTTTGGTTGTGCTGTACACGTGGCTGGGACACATTTATCAGGCAGTGCGTACATGCGCCATAGAGTAGGGTGCACTGGTGAACATGCCGCCTGCATCTGGCGTGTGCTGCTGTGTGCAGTCACCTGCATGTAGGCCTTGTGCTCAGGACTTATTTCGTAGCCCCTGCCGCGCTGCATATCCTGCATCGTAAATTGCCACCTTCGGTGACCCATGCCACCGCAGCAAGCAGATGAGCAAGGCCATGCTGGTGATGCTACGGCAATAACAACAGGCTACATGTCATCCATACAGCTGCAGGGTGTTTCATCTTGAAACACACAGCAGCGCCACACAGGCCACAGCAAAGAGCATGACACCACACACTGACAGCAACAGTTCCCAACTCGACAACCCAGTAACATTAATCACCTGGACCACCAGCTGCATCTTGTCATCCAGTGGCAAGTCAAAAAAGCGCTCAGCAGCAGCAAACAGCTGCAGCAGCACTACCTGCTGCAAGCCGTGGCCCTCCAGTGCAAGGAAGCCGGTGGACAAGCACTCCCGCCTAACAGCGGCTGTCTGCTGCTGTGTGGGAGCTTGCCCAGCTAGAAGGTTGCTGACATCTACCAGGAATGGTTGAAAAGTTGCACTTACAGGGCTGTCATCTACTTGGGTGTAGCTGCTGCTGCTGCTGCTGCTACTCAGGATGCTGCTGCTGTTCTGGGCACTGAGCGCGAGTGCTCTTGTACTGATTGTGTGGCACTTGCTGTGCCTTGGCAGCGTACTTTGCTGCCATGTGCAAGGATTTGACAGCCTAGCGCCTGCAACAAGATACTGAGCTGAGATAGAGGAAAGCTGTGCACACGTGGACAGAGCAGTAGCACCTGGTTACAACAGTAGCTGGTGCATGGATCGTTCGTGCGTGATGCAACCGTTGCGGCACGCCAATGGTAAAAAGTAAATTAGTCAGCCTAGCTGCCATGATTGGTTATGCAGTGCCCTGCGTGGCGCAAGAGTGACTCTTTCAGTAGTGACAGTCGTCATAAGGCGGTCCCTGGCCAGCTAAGCTGAGCTTACGCAGTCTCGACACTAAGTTAATCAGAAACTGCACATCTGTCCGAACCAGTACTGTGTTGCATGCATACACTGCGAAACTGAGTCTCGTAGAAGTGTTGGACACCGTAATTCCTGCTTTTGAGCCCTGTCAATCCAGCATCTCCCCAACAATTATCTCCTGAGCCAGATTAAACGCAACATGGAAGAGGTCAAGAGCCCCAGGGGTGCTGTAAACGTTGGCCACAGCCCCTTGTTGCAGCAAGCAGCAGCAACACCAGCAGCAGCAGACGCAGGTCACAGCCCACGACAAGGGGAGCTATCCAACGCAAGGCGGAAGTTTAGCAGCACTTTAGAGTCGGACGTGCTGGACTACCTGCACTATGGGCCAGCTCAGCTGGAGGACTGTGTGACGACGATGCACACCATCTTCAACAACATCGTCATGCACCCCGACGAGCCCAAGTACAGAAAGGTGTGAGTGACATTCCAAGGGTGCCACGCACAACCCAACTGTGGGCTCATGTCTGCTGCATGGATGGTAAAGAGCGGTGCTGCACTGCCAGCACTTGGGGACACCGTTGTAGCTGTTGCTGTGATTGCTGCATGCTGGACGTACGACCTGCTTGGCACAGCTGGTGGGCTAGCTGAGGCATGTGCAGTCGGCTGCTGTTGGGTGGTTCCCACCATTCACCGCTGCTCTGCAGCCACAGTAACTGGCACGTCATCAGACTCAGCGTGCTATGCTTGCGCAGTCGAACATGCATTGCTTGCAGGTTTTGTTCCAGCAGCAGCGCTCCCGCCAGCAGTGCCATGCCTGCCCATGCAGTCCAATGACACGTGCCGTCTGTGCCATGCAGATCAAGGCTGCCAACAAGGCCTACCTCAAACACATTGCTAATGTGAACAGAGCAGAGGACCTCATGCTGCAAGCTGGCTGGAGGCCCAAGGTGCGGCAAGCTGCTGTAGCTGTTGTTACATGACCAGACTGTGACACCTCAATAACAGCAGACAGCAGAGGACCTCACGGTGTGAGGATGACCTACGGCAGCAGCCAACAGCCTGTCAAGGTTGCTGTGTGGTGCAGGTTGTAGGCAATACGGGGGACACACAGCAGCCTGAAAGGTTGTGATACAGCCAGCAATCGGCATCGCCTCAGCAGCAGCGGTAACAGCAGCAGCAGCAGCAGCAGTAGCAGCAAGCTGGTGCTGTGGTGCGCTAGGTCTCCGCTGGTCGCGTTGCATACAAAGCAATCGGCCTTTCTCTGCTTAACCTGCTGTTGGTTGCATGTGTGCCTTGCACTGTATGCTGCTGCTGCTGCTGCTGCTGCTGCTGCTGCTGCTGCTGCTGCTGCTGCTGCTGCTGCTGCTGCTGCTGCAGGTGGTTGACCTTGAGAAGGCGTGGGTGTGGGAGTATGAGCCCAGCAGCCATGAGTTCAGGTGCGCAGGCATCTAGCCTGAGCACAGCAGCAGCAGGGGAACCAGGGCAGCAGCAGCAGCCCAGGCACAGCAGCGTTGCTGAGTCCAGCAGCCACAAAGTCTACATGACAGCAGGCCGAAGCATTTGACATGGCAACTTGCAGTCGCAGCAGCAGCTGCAGCGGCACCAGCCACCCGCGAATATGCCACACACATACGCAACACAGTACAGCAGCGCTCACGTGGTGGTCAGTGTCCATCAACTTGTGGCATACAAGGCCTCGTCAGCAGCTGATCGGCGCCATGCTTGCAGTTGCAGCAGCCCACTGCAGCACAGCTGCGCTGCACAAACCAGTCTGCGGCAATGGTATGCTTATCTGTCGTTGACGTCGGTTGTGCAGTGATGGTGCGATCAATGTGTCCTTGCCAGTGCACGTTGCTGGTTGAGCTTGCAGATGGTAGCTTGGATTGTGCATGATGTTGTTTGACCAGCAAGCGGTTTGACCAGCACAGTCCTGAGCATGGTCGTGCGGGCGGCATGCACGTGCAGGGTGCTGGCGGAGGCAACAGAGGTGCTGCACAAGGCCATACAGACGCTGCACGCCAAGGCAGAGGTGCGCAGGCCGGCACGCAGCTTGCAGCCTGGGAACTGCAGCGGCAGCAGCAGCAGCAGCAGCAGCAGCAGCAGCAGCAGCAGGCGCGTGTGCCCGCAGGGGTGCACTGACACGCAGCTCAGCTGCAGGGATCGCCAACGTACATGACGCAGAGCCTGGCTGCCTGTGTATGATGACTGTGGCCCTGTATGCCCTGCGCTTTTAGCTTGCCAAACTCAGCAATGCACATCCGCCCAGTTATTTCTTCCCTGTGTCACAACGTGTTGACAACGTGCTCATCGTGCGGCAGCTCATACCACCTGAGATGGCGACTAGGTCCACAGCTGCCTGCTGTGTCCCATTTGCGCCCGCCGCCACGCCCCGCAGCGCAAGCGCAAGGATGACGAGCAGCGCAAGAGCAAGCACGCGGAAGAGCGTGAGAGGATCAAACTGGCCCTGGAGGACGACCGGCAGCAGCGGCATCTGGCACAGGAGCTCACAGCAGCGCGACCCCATGCGCCACAGTAGCAGCAGCAGCAGCAGCAGCAGGTGCCGCACGTAGTGGGTGTCACAGCACCTCACAGCACCTCACAGCACCTCACAGCAGCAGCAGCAGCAGCAGCAGCAGCAGCAGCAGGTTGAAGTCGAGGCAGGCTTACACAGGCCGCCGCAGTCGGTGCCGCCAGCGTGGATAGCTGGTGCCAGCAGCAACTGCTGCGCTTGCGACAGGTGCAGGTTGCAGATGATAAGGACTCCGGCACTGAAGAAGCACGGCAACAGCAGCTTCTGTGACTTGCTGCTCTGCTGGTGAGGCTCTGCAGCAGCAGCAGAGCTGCCAAGACGGCAGGCCGCTGCGGCATCTTCACATCAGCTGATGGCAGCAAGCCCACACCATCTTCCTGCAGGCAGGCCAACACAGCAGCACCAGAGTGAAAGGAGCACCGCTGCTCCTGCAGCAGGGGTGCTAAGGATTTGTGTGTAGAGTTGACAAGCACATCCCTAGCCCTTCTGGGGTGGAGTGTACTGACGTGTTCTTGCATAGCAGCACTGCTTCAGGCGCTGGCACTGTGTGCTGGCGAAGCGGTGCTTGCAGCCTGCAACTGAGTTTGTGGTGCAAGCATACTGCGCATGCACCAGACTTGTATGATGGACGAGATGGCTGAAGGGACAATGCAGCTGACTGCCAGCCACACCGTGATGCTGGTTGGTGTTTCTTTGCCCTGCTTCAGATGCTGTGACCGTCACAAAGTCAACAGCTTGGCGCTTTCACACCATGCTTGGCAGGCAGGACACCATCCATGAATTTGGGCAATGCATGCCATCAGCATGCTTGCAAAGCACTTTTGCATAGGTGGCCGACTCAATAGCCTGGCATCAAATTGTGGGAGTTCTTGTTGCCTGATTCACTGCCGGGGCACGAGGGCTGCGGCATTGCTGCACTTCAACACCATCATCACATGAACCCTAGCCAGAGTAACGACTCTATTTTGTCATGTCCTGCCTCATCACAGGAGCGCAACAGCATCTTCGCAGGATATATGCGTTCCAGGCTTTGTACTTTACCGTGCACCGAGCCATCGACCCAGTTCTACCTATTGGCAGGACAAGCACAGGCAGACAGACATAATGGTGAAAGTTGGAGACAAGGTTCCCAGCGCCACGCTGAAGACAATGGGGGATTCTGGCATGCAGGATATTACCACTGAGGAGCTTACCACGGGCAAGAAGGTGCGATATCCAAACGAGCATGGAGGAAACTCGAAGCTCCACTCAGTCTGTGGTGCTGATCGCAGCAGTTCCCCAGGCGATGATCAAAATTACTCGGATTATCGTGATCAACGCCTTTTTGTGCGGTGCAGGTTGTGGTCTTTGCTGTGCCAGGAGCGTTCACGCCTACCTGCAGGTACTGCTCCACGGGTACTTGTAGCTGGTGCCTTGGGCACTCATTGGCGCTCAGTTACCCTGCGTTTGCTAGATCACACGTACAACCACGCTTGCATATTGCTTGTTTGACTCAGCAGCCGTTGTTAGATGCACACAGCACAGTGAACTGTTGCGTAGTAGCAGTTGTGGCTGTACAGTACCTGTACAGGCATGGAGATGAACTTCCTGTGGCCACTGCCAACGCTAGGAATCTTTAAATGTTGTTATTCAGTCGAGTCATGCTGCAGGGGTAGCACCGCTTCCACCCTAAAGTGTTGATCTCTCATACCAAGAGTGGCTCTCGTGCACCGCCTGGATCACCAGTATTCTCAACCATGAAAAGGTCAACCATTCACCGCTACTGTCACCTGCTGCTGCTGCTGCTGCTGCTGCTGCTGCTTCCATGCAGCAAGAGCCATGCCCCTGGCTTCATCCAGCATGCGGCTGACCTGAAGGCCAAGGGCGTGGACACCATCGCCTGCGTGTCGGTCAACGATGCCTTCGTGATGGACGCCTGGGCAAAGGACCTGGCCGCAGGTGGGCCCCGGCATAGCTGAAACAACGGCTCACGAGGCGGCAGCAGCGGCAGTGGCAGGATGTGATGCGCCGGCGCTGTCCATGAATGCAGCAGGCCGTCATGCCAGATCCTGGGGCTGCTGCTGCAGCACCAATGCCAGCCGTTGTGGTTACCTGGTTGGCACTTGCCGATGCTACCTGTTGCCAGGGACTGCGTGCAAGGGGGCTGCATGTCATGCGCAAACAGTAGCAGCAGCTGAAGCGTCTGGTTGGGTGCGCTGCCTCCAACACATGCCACCTCTGCTGCTTCTTCACTTGCTTGTCTGCAAGGATCCCTATCTCACATGCCTCTGCACTCGTCGTGTGTTCAGATTTGGCCTACGAGGTGGCTGCACTGCTGTGCATCTGTACCAACGTTCTGCAGCTTACCAGCACCACCTGCTGCTGCTGCTGTGGCTGGCTGTAGGCCGTGCGGTGCTGCCCTTGGCCTACAGTACCTGGGCATCAGTCGCAGGTATCTGCACTCACACCACCTGCGACTGCTGCTGCTGCTGCTGCTGCTGCTGGCTGCAGGCAGTGCAGTGCTGTTCCTGGCTGACGGCAACGGCGAGTTCACCAAGGGCATGGACCTCGAGATGGACGGCAGCGGCTTCGGCCTGGGCAAGCGCAGCCAGCGCTACGCGGCGGTGATTGAGGACGGTGTGGTGAGTGCGGGATGCCCCGCTCACTTGGCAGCGCTGAATCCAACTCACATGTACAGCCTAGCTAGCAGCAGTGCTTGGAACTGCATGTAGCTGCCGCTCACAAGCAGCTAGCTTGGGTTTCCATGTCATTGTCAGCAGCATGCGTGTGCCGCTTGTCAGTGCAGCAGATCCCGTGTTGCCGTGTTGCCCTGATGTGTGGCCCGAGCTGGTGCAACGCCCAGAGGAAGCCCGGGGACAAATGGTGCTGGGGGCTTGATGCTTGCCAATTCCCAAATTTGTGCTCAGCTGTGCAGCAGGCGCAATGTGAACAGCATGCAGGAGCAACTGCAGAGGTGGACGCAGCTGCATTGCAGGATGATGATGTGGGCAGGCGACACGCATTGGTCTCCATGCAAGGGTCTAGTACAAATTTCTCCAACATGCAGCAGCCATGGCTCCGGCTTTTGCGACAGGCAGCAGCACTGCGTCTAGCAACAAAGCAAAGAAGGAAAAGCAGAGGGACCTGACCTGCATCGTGCACGCACAGCTGTGCATGCTTCTGCATTGCACTTTGAGGTGTGTTGTCACCTGCTGCTGCTGCTGCAGATCACCAAGCTGGAGGTGGAGTCAGGGCCTGGACTGACTTGCAGCGCCGCCGACAACATTCTGACACTGCTGTGAACGGCGCAGCAAGCTCTGCATGATGCACCGCACGTGAATGCCCTGCCGGCAACGAAAGGCTGCTCAGATGCGCAGGTGCTGTTGCAGTGTTTCTGGCCTGGATGAGTTCTGCCACATGGTGTGCATAACATCTGCATGCGCTGCAGCAGCTTGCTTGCGCAGCTGGCATTGTGACTGAGCAAGCAGCATGATGCATTGTATGGCGTAGTTGGCCTGCTGTTGCTTGCTGTGTGCACAAGCCTTGTTGTTGGTCACGCAAGCAGGTCAGGCAGCAAGTTGAAGATCTAGATAGCCCACTACACTAGAGACGCCCGTGTCAGCCAGCTGTCGCTGGCAGGTCTCGCCACCTGCAGTGCATAGGTTGCAACAAGCATATGCAGTTAACACTGCTGCCTGTTTATCAGAGTGGTGCAACCATCTGCCAGCTGCTGGGTTATCTCAACATTGTATCCAAAATTGGGAGGGCTAACTTTCCCTGGTGGGACGCCTGTTGACGCTAAATGTTTCACGGCGCCTAGTTTTTGACTTGCAATGCTGGGCAAAGTAATGCAAGTGGTACAGTTCGCATATGTATGCCGCAAGGTGCAAACGGCACAGCAGCTGTAGCTGGGCGAGTGTGCCAAGTGGCTCTGAGTGTGGTAAGCCCTTGCTGCCTGCTTGCTGCTGCTGCTGCTGCTGAGTGTAAAAGAACGGATTTAACGGCTCCTGGGCTCCAGGTAAATGCAAAACTGCGCACCTCAAGCAATGCTGGACCAGGAGACCCGCCCAAGTTCTCCTGGTGCTCCGAGTGGGCTGCCATGCAGGCACGCATGAGTGTTACGATCTTCCAGATGGTGACAAGTATGGTTCATGGCATGGCCCCTGGCGGCTGTGCTGGCGCAGCGCTGCCAATGCAATGTTGTTGAGAGTGACACACCTGCGTACACCTACATTATTGCACATCATGTCAGCGCTGACAATGCTTCTGCCAGCATTTTGTAGAAGACTGATGTCTCGCGTGCAAACAGGGCCCGACTGGACAGCACCGCCGCACTACTTTGGAAGCCTCGCCACCCTCACCAAGCCAACGGTGCTGACATTGTCACAAGCTTGTGACATGGCCCAAGCCGGCACGCCGAGCTCCCGCGATCGCTGCAGCTGCTTAGTTGAACCATCCAGCACCTTGACGCAATGGGATCAAGTCAACACTGTACACACCCAGCAGGCAAGCACAGGCTGCCAGTACACTGTTACGCAACAGTTGCACGACGTGCACCACTGCACGGTACACAGCACAAAGCAAGTACCGCATGCTAGCATCCAACACACAACACCAGCTCCCCAGCGCCCCGCCGCCGCAGCAACTCTGCACTACACCACCAAGATACATATGGTGTTTGCACAATCTGAGCAGGCCTGCTCCTACAGGCAGGTTGCCTAGGCAGCAGGTGCAGTGCAAATGTGCATACTTCAGCCCCTGCTGCTTGCAACCCCTAGTCCTGGCCAAAGCCCCAGCTGCTGCAATCAAGGCGGCCTGGTGATGAATCTCGCTCTTGCATGCGCTGTGCTATAGTATCCAATGAAGCGACCAACTGGTCAACCAACCAACGAACCAACTTCTACCTCACCTTCATCATCATAGTACGCATTCAAGCCATAGCATCAACTGCTACCTCATGGTTGTTCTTTCAAGTCATGCCGTGCGAAACCTCGCAACGTATGCACATGCAGCTTGTACAAGCTACTGTTTGTGCACCCTGTACATTTGATGCCACTGCCCACACAACAGATCCGTGCTGTGGCACACTAATGAAACAAGCAGTGCCACCTTGCAAAGGCAAAAAAACCCTGCCCTGGCAGCCAGTCGATCAATCAATTGATCACTACGTCCATCACTCCTTTCCCTGGCACTAACCCAGCTGTATCCCAGATCAGTGCCCAGCCCAGCGCATCCCACCTACCCAACATGCTGCTGCCACACAAAATAGAAACCACGATAATATGCGCACCTTGGGTGCTCAAGTGAATCCCGCCCCTGCTGCAGCTGAGCCCAATGCGCAGATTGCCGCGCTGCAGCGCCAACAACAATCAACCCAGCGTGGCATAACCCGCGACTAAAACAGCTCGCACAGACGGAGTCCCGGAACCAGCAACATACCACGCGGCCAAAGCCAGGCAGCATCACAGGCTGCCACATACATAGGAAGCTCATGCAGTCCACCAGCTCAGCACAACTGAAACCTTGGTCAAACTGGGCAAACATTCGTCAACCCTGCGAGAAGCCTCAGCGTGCCGGCCTGTCAAAGTTCTGGTCTGGCTTTGACAGCAGCTCCTGTTGGACAAGCTCAGCCTCGATGTCATCCAGGTACACGATACCCAGCGGCGTGAACGAGTCGTCCACAACCACGGCGGCTTGCGAGGCGCGCGCGAGCAGCGCATCTTTCGCCTGCTCCAGCGGGAGCGTGTGCCGCACATACAGCCGCGCAGGCGTCGCGATGACCGCCTCGACCGTCTTCTGCTGCTTCGGCTGCTGCTTCACCGCCATCGCCACGACGCCTGCGCCCAACCCCGCAGCGCCTGGACTGCTGCTGAGGGCTGTGTCTGCTGACTCGCCTGCTGTTGGGGACCCCCGGGGCGATCCTGCAGCAGCAGCTGCTGCCATTGCAGGACTGGGGCTGTCCATGCCTGCACCCCAGAAGAGGAGCTTCTCTTTGAGGTAGATGCTGGATAACGCGGTCTCCAACTTTTCACTGAAGATGCCCTCTGCATACTCGCTGACCAGTGAGGCGACGCCGATGGAAGCCAGCAGCGGCACAAAGAGGCCAGTGTCCCTGCAGCAGGGAGGAGACAAACAACGGCGGCGGCGACAGCAGCATGACCTGGGTGTTACACGAGCCACCACAACAGTCGGTGGCACATGCTGGATGCTGCTTGATCAGCACTGCAGACAGCCCACCAAACACTTGTTGTAACAGCAACAGCACCTGGCAGAGTCATTGCCCCTGGAGCCTGGAATGAAGTGCACCTCTACGGTGCTGTGGCACACACCACTGACTGGGTGTAAACTCGCATACTCCGGCTAGCATGTCTGCCTGGCTGCTCCTGCAGCTTCCGCGACCTGGCGATCTGCGACATGAGGCCCCCTAAACGGTGGTGCATGCCCGCCTGCTGTGATGCCTGCCGCTGCCCCTGGGGCTGGGGTGTGGCCTGAGCGGCGCCCCTCACCTTGTGATCTCCACCATGAGCCCAAACGCTGTCAGCGGCGCACGGCATGCAGCGCCCAGCACAGCAGCAGCGCCCACTACCACCAGAGTGGTGGGATCAGCGACGCCCCACCTGCAGGACGCACGGCAGCAACCATTACAGGTTTGTTTTAAATGATGGGGACACAAGATCAGGCGAGGGCACGTCCAACAACAGCTGGCAGGCGACACCGGCAAATGGCTGCGGCAAAAGCCTCCATGCCGTATGCTGCTCACCGTGTTTGCATCACGCCAAAGGCAAGGCCGTGTTTGCAAACAGATGGGGAGATGCAACCCAGCACGGACTGTACAGACCAAACCTTGCCGCACAGCTCAGCACGGACGCCCGCGCACCTGTTGGCGACAAAGTGCCCCATGACATCGCCCACGAGCGCGCCGATGAACAGCGACGGTGCAAACAGGCCGCCAACGAGGCCGCCGCCCACGCACACGCTGGTGGCGGCGATTTTGGCCAGGAGCAGCGATGACAGGTCGACCGCAGACAGGCGCGTGGAGTCTCTGAAGATCTCCTCCAGGTTGATGTAGCCGTACTGCACCTGCGCGTGCAGACGGTGCGCAGGACAGGTTGCAGAATTTCCAAACACCCCTGCACCAGCAGAACTGCCGCCCTGCTACTACGAGCTCTGTGGAGTATTGTCAGAGTCCGCCTGGCAACCAGGTGCAGGTGCTGCTTCTGCAAAAAATGGATAGTGTTCCTGCAAGGAGATATTGCTGAGATCAAGGCAGGAGCAACCCGCTGTGTGCAGTGGACGAGTCCGCAGGCGATCGCAGCATGCGTCAGGTGTCCAATGTTTTTATGAGAGAGTAGTTTCACGTGGTTCCAATCACCATCTTATATGGTATGAATGAGCACGGTTTGCAATGCGATCCACACATCACACTCATCCTGGCGGCCTACCTGTGGGAACTTGAACGCGATGAGGCCACACACGGCGCCGCCCAGCGGCGCGCTGACCCAGCGCGGCAGCGGCCGCAGCACCACCTCGCTCACGCGCACGCCCTCGTACAGCAGCACAGCAGCGCCGGCACAGCCCACCCCCAGCACCGAGAACTGCGCGGCAGCAAGGAGGGGCAGCAACACAGCAGGGTCGGCACAGAACCGCAATTTACGCCATGGCTGCGAAGCAAGCCGGCCAATGACTGGGGTCCGTCAGCCAGCTGCCAGCTGTCCAGATAGCTGCTTGCTGTTGCTTCATGCCACAACCTGCACCGAACCATTACAAATCGGCACAAATCTGTCGCAAGGTTGCGGTCCGCTCATTCTAAGTGCCGCAACAATTCAATACCTCCAGTGTGGAGCCCCACCCAACACCTAGGGTCAGACACCACGCCTGTGCATCATCATGCACCGACGCCTGTGCACCGGCTGCTGCCGCACCTGCAGCACGTCTGTCAGCAGGTTGGGGTTGACGCTGAAGTACGGGATACGCCCCACCAAGTGCGTGGCGGCGCCCGTGACGCCCAGCGCCTGGCCCTGGCTGCGCAGGAAGCCAATCACGCCAGCCGCCACGCTTGTGGACGCAAACACGGTGCTGGTAGACAGCCGGTCGAGCCCCAGCCGGCTGCTCTTGAGCACAAACTCAATGGCAAACAGGGCCCCGGTTGCTGGGGCGTCGAACGCAGCGGAGACGCCTGCGGACACAGCATGCGGGCAGCAGCACGGGAGCCCACAGGTCATGGCGCAGCTCAAAGCAGCATGCTTGCAGGATGGTGAGCTGGGCGGAAGCACGCCTGGACGCGCAGAAGGCAGCAGCTGCATGCCTAACCACCCCTGCGAGGACCAAGCCTGCAATATGTACTCATCAAGAGTGCTGCTGCTCCTGCTGCTGCTGCTGCTGCTGCTGCTGCTTTTGCTGCTCCACACGCACAATATCCCCGCCGTGCTGGTCTGCGCTGTGCTGGCGTTGACTGGCTGCATCTACGCTGCCCATGCTGCGCACCTGCCGCTGCTCCCGCGGCCACCAGCATGCGCTGCCGCCGCTTGCTGAGGTGCTTCGGTGCAAACACCGCCGCGGTGTTGGCTCCGAGCTCAACACTCGGAGCCTCTGGCCCCAGGCTGGCACCGCTGCCGAGCGTTATGACGCTCGCAAGAGCACGGCGGAACACCTGGAGGACAGACGGACGCCACCGGCAGTAAGCAAGGGAACCCCATGTCAGCAGCAGCAAAAGTAGCGACATAACAAACAGCTGCAGGTAGCAGGTAGCAGGTAGCCAATCCATCATCCATGCCTGCCATGCCAGGTCTTGCTGTTGCTGTGATGCAGCCCTGCATGCGGTTGTCGTCGCACCTGCCAGTATGACGTGGGCAGCGCTGCGTTCTTCCGGTCGTCCACCACGCCCTCAATAGCACGGGTGAGGAACTTGAGCGCCGGGCTGAAGCCCCAGCCCTGGAGGTACGCCACCACAAACCCGGCGCCTATTGGCATGATGCACCTGGGCGCGCAAACATTCAGGCGCAACAATGCACATCATCAGACAAGGAGCAGCAACGGACGACGCCCCAGACCTGAAGGTATGGCCACCACAAAGATGGCGCCAGCTGGCATGATGCACCTGCTTGCGCACGTGATGCGTTGCAGGGCGCAGAGGAGGCAGAGAGCCGGGGAATGTGAAAAGGCAGCAAGTGCTGTTGTCATTGGCCAACTTGCAGGCAGGCCACTGCGAAGCCAGCAACTATGGCTGCAAGCATGATGCACCTGCAACCATGGCAAAGGGTGTGGTGAGGTACAGGCCAGATTGTAGAGGCTACACTGCGCTGACTCACAAGCACATGCACATGCGTTCGGTTGCGCTCACTGTGTGTAACATGCAGACGTTGTAGTTCATCAACCGGTGAGCGCGTTGTGCGTGTAACAGTGCGTTGCTGGCCTTGCGCATACGACAAACAGCAGCATGGCGTCGACTACACCGCGTGATGCGCTGCAACTCCCTGCTGTCGGCTGCAGCCTGGCAAGCCGCTCGTGCTTACAAGCCACCCACCTGAAGGGGATGGCTGTGTCCCCAATCACCAGGCCAGTAGCTCTGCCGCCGCCAACGTGCACCTGCACAGCTCAACGGCAAGGTCAGAACACAGCAGCACACAAACGTCAGCCTCTGAGGCCCGACGCGTTGCACAGCGGCAAGTTGCGTGCTCCAGGTGTCCCAGCTCTAGCTGGCCCGCATCACTTCTTGCATGTATGAGACATGCCGCAACAATCGTAAGCAACGCCCCCACCCTGGCCTGCATGGACTATCCTGCAAGCATACTCTGCTTGGCGTGTATGCTTGCGCAGAGTGAGGAAGCTGCCCCTGAAGGCCGTAGCAGCTGCTGCTTCCTGCAGACTCAGCACACCGCACTGCCGGCGTATGAAAAGCACCGTTTGGTAGTAGCTGAGCGTTGCTGCTGCTGCTGCTGCTGCTGCTGCTGCTGCTGTGCTGCTGCTGCTGCTGTGCTGCTGCAGCGACCTGCGCCATGCCTCTCGCTGTGCCTGCCGGTACTCGGTCTGTCGCTGCTGATGCTCCTGCTGCTTCGGCTGCTGCTGCAGTGCCAGCACGCCGCACACTCCCTCTTGCCTGCTGGGTGGCAGGGCTGACTCAACCCACCTGTGCAAGAATGTCTGGCAGGTCGTGCACATACTGGATGGACACGTCAAAGATGAACACGCTGGTGGCAACCAGCCCACCCATGCCCACAGCATATGCCAGCGTCAGCAGGTCGTCCCTGCAGGCACAGAAGGTTGACAGGCACAGCAGTTCAGCAGCAGCAGCAGCAGCAGCAGCAGCAGCAGGACTGGCCACCAATAGCATAAGCAGCAGGTAAGGTCGCATTCCTGTGCACGTAGCGCGATAAGCCAGCACACCACAGCAGCAGCAGCTGCTGCAGTGGCAATCCAGCACACCTGCAACATGTCACAAACTTTGCATGTTTCGCTGGCAGCTGCCACGGCTGCAGGTGTGAGCGTATCGGGTTGCCAGGTGCAGGCATAGCTGGTCTGCCGGTGCAAGCTTACATGCAGCAGCTGCACCTTGCCTAGGAGTGCTGCTGCGTTGCCCCTGTGCATCACGCAACTGCTGCGTTGCCCCAGTGCATCACGCAACTGCGCTCACACAGTCACTCCCTTTAAGCACACCGCATCCAGTTCCCACACCTGTTCTTCCACCAATTGGTGAAGGGATCTTCATCCTCCGTCCAAGTTCCCAGCGTGAAGTTCACACCCTGCATGTCTGGTGACGGGCCGCCCCTGCCAGAGTAGTTCAAATCTGTCAGGCTCTCCGGTGTATCCAGCTCATCTACTGCACACAAGTCGTCTGCAGAGTCTGAGGGGCTGAGCGCTGACGCTTCGCAAGCAAGCACCGCAGCTTCTGGGCGGCTGAGGCCGCTGCTGCTGCTGCTGCTGCTGCTGCTGCTGCTGCTGCTGTCTGCTGCACGGCCTGCACTCGCTTCAGACTCTGCTATCAAGGTGCTGATTGTGCCTGCATCGCTGGAGTCATAGCTGCCGGTGCTGCTGGCAGAGCTGGTTGCAGCTGGGTCACTGCTGGTGCTGCTGCCGGTGCTGCCATTTGTGCCTGCGCTACTGCTACTGCTGCTGCTGCTGCTGCTGCTGCTGCCGTTGGGACTTGGCAGTGGCTGCTCTACTGAGCCCGCAGCACCATTACTCTGCGTGTCCAATGCTGAACATGATGTTTTATGACGCTCTCGCCGCTGAGGCTTGGAGCAGCTGTTGCGACATGTCATCAGCACTGCTGGCAATGCTGTTCCTGCTGATGTTACTGCTGAAGCAGCACCTGCTGCTGCTGCTGCTGGTGTGTGACTGCATGCTGCTGCAATGCTGGCTGGGCAATGCGACTGGCATGCAGGCAGCAAGCCTGTGTGCGGCGCAGCTAGCCGTGTGCGAGTACAGACTGTTCTGCTGCTTAATGCATGTGGTTTGGCACCCCTGCAGCTGCTGTGACGCAGCAGCATTCCAGTGTGCAAGGCTGGCGCACAGAGGCGTTCCGCTGCCCTGACGCCTGCTGCTGCTGATGGTGCTTGACACGTCAGTGCCAACAGCTGCCAAGCTGCAGCTTCAAGGGTTCCAAGACAACGCCTGGAAGCATTTCAGCAGTTGCAAGCGAAGCATGCACGTTAAAAAGGCAGCGATTAGGCTGCAGCATCTCATCCTACAGGAAGAAACTGAGTAGCTCTTCAGGCTTAAGTGAGAACTGTTCTCGAGCTTGCATGACACACTACTCAACGATGAATCCGACCAATGGACTTACCAGCAGAGCAGCCAGCCTGTGTTCTGATGCTTCTCAGGTTGGTGCACTTTACCACGGACCCTCCTACTTGCTAATCAAATGCTCAGCATTGTTCATTGACGGGGTCAAATGTGCGTGTGTAGATTACACATCAGCGGATCGGGTGGTACCGGCAGTAGCAGCGGGTGAGTAAAGTATGGCAGATGTAGCCCTAGGGTCCCTGTGATGCTTCGGTGACCAGATACAATCACTAAAACCAGAAAATAGTAAAAAACAGATGTTGACGTGCCAAGCTACTTCCGGAAACGCCACTCAAGTCTGAACCACAGCTTTGGCCCACCAGAGATATGTTACAGAACGGTGCAGTTCTTTGCTTTGAAGTGCGCTGTGACCCCTCACTGGGCTAATTTTAGGCTTTTTGCGAGTTTGTATGCTTTCGGTTCACTACTGAGCCCACCAAGCAGGCACTTACAAATGGCTCTCCACATGCAGCGCACAGCGATCGCTCCTGCCAGGGCGCAGCGTCCTCGGTCAGTCACTGTCAGGTAATTGTTTGCTATTAAACAGTAATAAGTGGCAGTAGGGTGCAATGGGCTGCCCAGCGGATAGCGGGGACACCCTGGCTGCTGTGCTGACTTGCATGCCATTCATGCAGGGCACAGGCCGTAGAGCAAAATGGACCATGGAAGAAGGTAGGAAACACCGATATGAGCGATCTGATGATGAAATCCCTGTCTTGATGGCAGAGATTGCTGCTTGTAGTGCTTATGTGCCCTTGCTGCCGGCCCACCACGCAGCGCACCACACACCACGGAGGTGTACTACATACTGCGGGACTGGTGCCCATGGCTGCAACAGCAAGCACGTTGTCATTGTTTCACATCAATACACGTGTTACACACTCAAGGTCGCGCTGCTGCTGGCATTTTTATCAGTCTGACACACACCTAGGTGAGGCATCTATGGCCAAGCGGCCAGGGCACTGCTGCCCCTGGCACCATGCCACATCTGGTGACTTTCCACTCGCAACCCCAGTGCTCCCTACGCATCACAAGCTGGCAGCATTCTGCAGTAACAGCTGCTGCTGCCACTGCTTCGCGGTTGCATGGTCCTGTAGGCGGCTGCTGTGCTGCTCAGCGGCGGCCTGGCCCTGAGCATTGCTGTGCATGGCGCCTCGGCAGCGCCCATCCGGCTTGAGGAGAAGCGCCGTGCGCAGGAGGAGCAGCTGCAGCAGCAGCTGAGCAAGGTGGAGTACATCATCCGGCAGCAGGAGAATGCACGCAAGGCAGAGCTGCAGGGCAGGTGGGTGGGGTCCTGTGAGCTATGCCTACTGCTTTTTGTGCAGCAGCGCATGGGTCTGCCGAACTGTGTGTGTTGTCTGATGCTACAGCACCTGGTTGTTCATTGGCAGGCCGTCGTTGCGTGATTTTGGCTGCTTGGAGGAACACCACTCTGCGCATGAACATTTAATCAGGCTCTTTTGTACAAGGTGTAGTTTCAAGGTGTGGCAGTGGTACGTGTTTTGTGGAGTTGCAACAAGGACGTGTTTTTTTTCTGGCGAGCTAATGTCTGCTCTTCCTGACTATCAGCTGCTGTCGCTGCTTTGTGCTGCTGCCGCTGCTGCAGCCGCCAGGTTCTTGAGAACCAGGTGAACCAGGCTGAGGTGGCCATCCAGAGGAAGCTGGTGGAGGAGGAGGCCAACCAGAAGGCAGCAGCGGCAAAGGGGGTGAGCTGCAGCACCTGTCACGGTGTTGTGCATGCAGCTGCTTGACCTCCCCCTTTGAGCACCTGTGACAACGTTTTGTGTGCAGCTGCTTGAGCTCCCCCACCGTCTAGCTGCACCACTGTGCCATTTGAGAGGACACCGCCTGCATCCTGAGCCTCTGCGCAAGGCAGTGGCGCCACCTTCTTCTCATGTGCACGCCGCGTCACCCGCTTCACGCGGTACGTTGCAGCCATCAGTTTCCGCAACCAGGGCTGAGTCATTGCTGACAGCGTCAGCCACTGCACTCCTCTTGTCTGAGTCATGCCAGCATGGTGCCTGCTCATCAACCCAGCCCCTGCTGCCCACGCCCTGGTACTGTCTCGTGCTGTCACGGCCCTGCTCCCGCACGGCTCCCGCAGGAGGCGGAGCTTGCCGTGCGCATCGCTGCTGAGGAGCAGCAGGTGAAGGCTCAGGAGGCTGCCCTGCAGGTGGCTGCCGCCAAAGCCGAGGCCCAGCTGCAGCGCGCGGAGCTGGTGGAGCAGGCCAAGGAGGTGGGGCAGCAGCAGCAGGTGCAGAAGGCGGCTGGCTCCTTCATGGACCTGCTGGGCCTGACCGAGGCTGACCTGGGCCTCAGCAAGTGAGCAGCGGCCCACTACATGCTGCAGCATCAGACACGAGTATTGTAGGTTGCGTGCTGTGGGCGAGTGAGTGCGAGCGATTGCTGGCTAGCACGCTGTGCTAGGGTCTGGCCTTGTGGAGACAGCTGGTGGTTGTCTGGCTGAACCTTCTGCAGCTGTCAGCGCTGTTGATGATCCTCCCATTGCTTGGTGTGAATCTGCCTGTCTCAGGCCTGAGATGTGTCTGCTACATGCTAGATGTGCCATCGGTGGTTCAAATGCCATCATCATCTTCGGTATTTACGTTAATTGTGTCGCGTGCTGGCAGCAGTGCCACTTGCTGTTGTCTTGAGTAGTGTGCTATCGTCCGTCAGGGCAGCTGTCTGTGTAGCCAGTTAGCAGTCCTGTTGGGGCAGCTGTCAGCTAACCAGGCAGTCATTATGTTCTTGAGGGAAAGAGAGAGACTGCAGGTGTTGACTGGAGCTGATCTTTCTGAGCTGCTGCTCCGTGGCGGCAAGCTAGCATGGTGTGCTCAACATACAGCAGTGCAAGCTGGGTCTTAATAAATTAGCACCACTGCAGGCATTGGCAATTGCCACACCTGCAAGGGTTGAACATTATCTGTTGGCACTGCTTGTCTGCTGCCAATGTCTGGGGACATGTGCTGAGTGTTCTGCAGCTTTCATGCCAGCTGCGGTCGGGCGTAGGGGCATGCAGTGTGTGCTATTCTCAGCTGGTGGTTGAGGTGATTCATGACAACTATGCTGAAGAGCAGTGCGGCTTTGGCGCCCACTGCTGCTGGGAAACAGTTGCACCGAGACTTACTTGCTCTTTCGAGCTGGAATAGCAGGCCGCAATTGCTCAGTATGTTCTACTAGTAGGCCGTGTTTGGTGGCGGGGGCCCCACTTTAGCATGTGAGTGCCGCATCTGCTGCATTGAACTGGTAACATGTCTTCTTGCAATCCTTATCATAGGAGGCCGTGTTTGCCATGCCACGACCGAAGTGCAAGGGACCGCGATGGCAACACGCTGACGATGGACATCAGGCAGTACACGTACCGTAACCTTGGACTCGTACTGGAGGCTGCTAACTGTCTTCTTCTCGGCTCCCGGGGCTTCAAATGTTGTGCCGTGTTGCCAGAAATAACCCGGCGAAGTCGCAGGTTGTGCCCAAAAGCCAAACCTGCCCTTGCCTACTAAGAGAACCTGGACCAAGCAGCCCTGCTGTGATATGTATATATATGCATCGCTCCGCAAACGTTCAACAACATATCACAGCCTCTAAGCGCACATAACAGTACACACGCACTTCAGCAGAGTTACCAACTCCGACACAAACCCCGCCCCACCCACCGTCGTCACGAGCACGAGCTGCAGCATGAACACCAAGGGAGCATTTTGGGCGCTGGCCGTGCTGCTGTGCCTGGCCTCGGTCAGTGGGAGGAAGCTGCTGGAGGTGCAAGTCCGGGTAAGGATGTTCACAAGGCCTGACAGTGCATACAATACAACTGCTGTGCAGAATCTAATTTGAAGCATGCCTTGGACTATCACGGCCCAAACGTAGCGGCCTCTGCGCAGAGGCCATGGCATGCCATGGACAGTGCTTGAAAGGTTGCTGGTGCTTCAATGGTGCAGACTGACCACCACATACAATGGGCTGATCAGGCAGCAGCTCAGCAAAAGCACACAGTCTGTGCCTGCCATGCTGCAGCTTTTAGTATTATACATAGCCTTAGGCAAATTGCTCTCCCACCCTGGCAACACACCAGACAACAGCACATCATTTGCGTTCTTGTCCTGCTGCAGGCGCCAGGCACCAGCGTGAGCGTCACGGGCGAGTCTCCTGGCCCCTCAACGCCCCTGTCACCCACTGATGACGCCTCCCCTGCGCCCTGCACGCCAGTCAGCGTCACAGCACCCTACACCAACGTGCAGGTGCGTGTATGGTTGGTGGTGGTTGCAGGACATGCATTGAACAGCCAGGCTGCGACAAACAGCAATCTGCTGTGCCACGCCCCCCCCCCCCAACACACACACAGAAATCCAGGAAAGGACAGGTGCCTCAGGGTGGTGGTCTGAATACGTTTACATCACCGTTAGCAAAACTAGGCTGATGTTCATACAGCAGTGTTGACCAAGGACATGCCATGGCCAGCCACATGTTCACCAGCGATGGCAGACAGATGGCTGCGGCGCTGTCATTGCCACACTGTCCCACCTGACCCTGACGTCAAGGGCTGCACGCCGATCCAACAGTACTTGTGGAGCAACATAAGTTGAGCTGCCTCTCTGGCACGTGTGCTGTGGTGGTGACAGTGGTTCTGCTGCTGCTGCTGCTGCTGCTGCTGCTGCTGCTGCTGCTGCTGCTGCTGCTGCTGCTGCTGCTGCTGCTTATGCAGGTGCCGTGCGCTCCCTCTCCTGCCCCCGCTGACAGCCAGAGCAACCCCAGCCCCAGCCCCAGCCCAAACCCAAGCCCAAGCCCAAGCCCGATTACACTGCCTGCAGTTGATGTGCGGGCACCTTTCACGAGTGTGCAAGTCGGTCGCAAGCTCTAGAGCATCTGAAGACCTTCTTGCAAGTCTGCTGCAGCTGGGGCGCCCCAATGGCAGCCAGATGCTAGACATGGGCGTAGCGCGCGTTGAAAGCGCACTGACTCTGGGATGCTGCAGCAGTGGGTACCATGGAAGGGTCCGCCCTGATGTAGAGCTGAGCACAGACACCAGGCAACGCCATGTGCATTGACAGAGGCTGTGAGCAAACAAAGAGCGGTGGTGGCATCCAGGTTGCGGCACGTCGACAGAGTTTGGTATATGTGCAGCAACAAAAGCTTGGTCGATTGGGAAATGATTGGAGTTTTGCACTGTTGTGTGTGCCGTCAAAATGTGTCCGACATGGGTTGTGCAGGAGGGGAGGATCACTGCATTGGCGGGATGCGGCAGTCAATGTGCACATTTTCTCCCTCTCCAGTCTTGTTATAGCAATTTCAACTGCTGCCAGCAGGCGACAGTGCCATCCTCTACATTGCCTTGGCAGGATTCAGGAGGCAATTGCATGGCGTTGACTTTGAATGATGTTGATGTTGTCAGTGTGCATTCTTCGTCAGTGCATTCTGTGTTGATGAAGTTTACCCTTATTTTTTGCAGTGTTTTGCCCTGTGGGTTCAACTGGAGCTCTTGGCAGCTGCACTGCAGTGGCAGACGCAGTAGCTTTGTATTCAAGCTAGGTTACAAAGATGTGCTGCACTGGCAGGTCTCTGAAAGATCAAGCTCCGCACGTGTTCTTTCACGGGATGAATGATGTACAGCAACAATCAAGCTGTGTACACAGCATTAGGGCAGGACTGCAAGGCAGCGGGGCTGTTGACAGTAGTGCTGCACTTGGTTGTTATTTTACCACTTTTTCGCCTGCTGGCAGCTGCCAGTCCGTGCGCGACAGCATGGCATGCTGTATGCAGCAAAGGTGCCGCCCCCAGGGCTGGGTCAGCCTGGCGACAACGACATATGTTCAGCATATGTACATTACATGCACTCTGTGTTGCACGTCATTTATGCAGAAAACAAGCATTTATGTGACAAGCAGCCAGCCGTGCTCAATGGACTCCCTATACACAGTAACTGCTTGCCGCTATGACATAATGTTACAACAAATTATACGGCTGTACTTGGGCAATGTGTATGTGCTACGCTGCAGCACATGCTATGCCATGCTTTGCGTGATGGATGAGCTCGTGCTTGAGCATGATGTGGCCTTCTTGTATGGTCAGGCGCCATTTGCCACACTAGCTTCATGATGTGGCATGTTATGCTTACGGGGGAAGCAGCGGTCGCGGGCCTTGTGCCGTTCACGTCGGATTGCAATTGTCGGCTGTGGAGCGTCTGCCGGGCTTGCCATGCCTGCTTCATCCTGATGCCTGCTTCAGCTCGGCTGCAGCTTGATGCTACATGCCAGTAATGTGCATGTCAAGCTTTTTGAGGAGGGTGGTAGGCGCAGCATACTCAGAATGTGCTGCATGCTATGCCGTGTGATTGCATGCCAGGTTGTGGCTAAATCAGTAAATGCAGTCAGCACTTGCTCGTAGTTGTTGTCGTTGGTGATGGACGACCGTGACATGCACCTTGTGTTGTAAGCTGCGCTTCAAGCAATGGTTGGAACTGGGTGCCACTCCAAGGCATGGCAGCAGCACATGTATTGCAGATATAGCCTGCAAAATGTATGTGTATAGGCACGGTGCAGCCACACCGAGTGAACATGTATTGCAACAGTCACTGCATACTGGACTGATGTGCAGGTTGAACTTTTGCAAGGACACAACACAGCATGTACAGCTAACGACTGCCCACCCGCATGCAAGACCTGCTGCCGGCAGCCCCTGCTATTTTTTATCATACAGCCCCTGAATCACACCAATTGCTGCCAGCAGGCACGTTAGAAGCACAAATTCCAAAAACAGAGCCGCAGAAACACCAGCCCTTCCACGCCCAGAGAGCACGATGGTCAATTGCTGTTCACAAAGTTTCCACCCCCTCCCCCTGGAATCAACCTAATATCAATAGACATGCGGTGGACGAGCAGTATTAGGGAGGCTGGTGCCAGCCGCACCCAATGCGTGCTGCCAGGCTTAGACTCTGAATCATGGTGCCCCATGTTCCCAATATTGGGAATTTATTGGCATTGGGACTTGCAAGTGATGGAGCACCAGTGCAACCCTGAGTCCTTTTTATCCTCGGTTTCTGTTGCTCAAGCGATTGATGCAGCGGACGAATTCTTCTCTGCTTATTCTTCTGTTTTTTCTGATGACGATGATATTTCCTATGAGGTTTCCCCCCCCTCCCCCAATGAGCCTCTCGTTGGCTCCTGAATGGGGTTCCCACTCCTTGATGTGTGGAGCATGTAAAGTAAGATAAAGTAAAGCAAACGGAGGATGCCGCCAGTGAACATGGGTGCGTGCAGTGCTGCCAGAACTGCAGCTGGAGTATAGCTGCCACAATGCGGCTCTTCCATGAAATGAGGGAGGCCAAACTAACTCTGCTGCGCTTTTTTGGTTTAGTTGGAATGCTGCTGCTTATCACACGGGCACCACTAGTGGTGATACTGTACTGCTTGCTGATAGGGTGCTACCCACAACATCTCGTGCATGCTCGACAGAAGTCGCCACAGACTGATTCACCTGCTGCCATCATTATAGTTTGCTGTTTCTGCACGCTGCTGAGACAAACACTGAAGGCACCTGCTGTAGCGGCTGTTGGATCTGCTGCTGCTGCTGCTGCTGTGCTGCTGCTGCTGCTGCAACCAAGGCTGCTGCTGTAAAGCCTGCCTGTCGCAATTGACGCCAGTGCTTAAGATAATAAGGTTTGATTTAGCCAGGGACTATGCCTTTATATTTTTACAATTTCCACTCTGACTGTACTTCAATGACAAACTCTGTCAGCCTCCAACCAGAAGTGACTGGTCACTCGGTACGGGACTGCTCCTCCCAGAAATCTAGGGTGGTTTGACTCATGAAACTGGCGGCGGTGTCAGCGGCGGCAGGTGATAACCAGCTGAACTGCAGTTGAAGATGACGGTTGACACCAGAATTCATGTGACAGCGGGGTCGCGGCAACGCGTAACTGCTGCCAGCAGCCACCACCGCTTCTGCTGCTACCCATACCCTGTAGTAACATGAAGGGCTTAACTCGAGAGGCTTTAATAACATGCACATCATCATCATCATCATCATCATCATCATCATCATCATCATCATCATCATCATCATCATCATCATCATCATCATCATCATCATCATCATCATCATCAACATCATCATCATCATCATCATCATCATCATCATCATATTACCCATTCAAGCCATAGCATCAGCGCCATCGGCCCCGCGCCCCACCGGGGCGGAAAGAAAAGGGAGCACTGCTCCAGAATGTTTGCATGCATTGCGCACATCCCAAGACTTGACAAGAAAAGCAGCAATACACGGTGACACCATCAGACATCTTCCAGAACTGCCCCAAATATCATCAGATACAAAACGCAACACCTTGATTGACGAATCAGCCATGGACAAAACGCTGCGCAACTTTTCAGCGCAACCAGGCAGGGATCTGATCTCAGCAAACATATCATCCCTCTGAGCAGAAGTAGCAGGGCAATCAAACATGTGACAAAGACTCAACTTCTGCACCACAACAAGGACATCCTGAAGTGGAGTTAGCTCTGCGACCGCCAAACTGACTAGTACGCTCATGTACACACAGACAACCCATACGAACACGCAACAGCAATTCAATACCACGTGGAATTGCCACTCAACGCAAGTACGGCCTAGGCCTCCTGAAACCCATAGCATCAACATGAGTGGGATGCACATGAGCCACATACCGACTCAGAGTGGAGTGTTCCAACGTTTCAAAACATGTACATGTGCCAGCTTTCCCTAGATACTTGCAGGTGATAGCCCAAACATCCTCAAGCAGTACAGTACACATAATGCAACCTTGGACTTGGGAGGACACCTCACCACCAGTTCAAGCAAACACACAGTTGTCCTCACTGGTATTGTCCAAGATCTAACTTGCAGAGAACGGGGCGTCCTCTTTTGCCAACTGGTGTGCACCTCCGTGAATTAAGATCGTGCCCAAAGCCATAACTTCCTTTGCACCCTAAGTGCACCTGGACCAAGCTGACACAGAGGTATATAACGTCGCCAAACCTTCACTTCTCCAAGATTGACCGCGGTCCTGCATGCGACTTGAGTGCAGTGACGATAATTGGAACACTGTCGACACCCAGCGACCCACCCCTGCGATCTCAGTCGCGAAACGCTCACACGAGACATAGCACAGATGGCCGCTGAAACGCGCGTCTGGGCGCTGTTGTTGCTGATTTGCCTCGCCACTGTCAGAGGAAGGATCCTGTTGGATGTGCAGGTTCAGGTGGGGGGTAGGCACATCTAGACTGCACACGTTGGCAGCTGCTATGCATGTGCGCAGTTCTACTGCAGCCACAAATGTTTACATACCTGTAGGACAGAGGTGCTTAGGCGTCAGTAGAACCCATTGCCAGAGATATGCGTCCTGCGTCGCCAGCATGCTGGGACGAACATCAATGCTGCTGCAGCAGCGTAAGCGGGCCATGGCCCATTGGTTGCACCGACACAACCAAACCGTTCCATGTGACGCTGCAGGCGCCAGGCACCAGCGTGGGCGTCACGGGCGGCTCTCCTGCCCCCTCGCCGCCCTCGTCACCTGCTGGTGGCGCCTCCCCTGCGCCCTGCACGTCAGTCAGCGTCACAGCACCCTACACCAACGTGCAGGTGCGGGTGGGTGTCATACAGCAACTGGGTTGCAGTACATGAACTGCACGCCATGCGCCTGAACACGCTTGACTATGCAGTGCCTAAACAGCAGACAAGGATTTCTGGCAGCGCCACCGCACCTGGTGCTGCAGTGATAGCTTGGGCTGCTGCAAGGCCATAGCAGGAGCTCTGGGCTGCTGCTCAGGCCGTAGCAGGAGGTTTGGGCTGCTGCACAAGCCATAGCAGGAGTTTTGGGCTGCTGCAAAGCCGTAGCAGGAGTTTTTGGCTGCTGCAAAGCCATAGCAGGAGTTTTGGGCTGCTGCAAAGATGTAGTAGGAGTTCTGGGCTGCTGCACCAGCCGTAGGAGCAGTTTTGGGCTGATGCACCAGCCGTAGGAGCAGTTTTGGGCTGATGCACAACAGATTGCTGATCGCAAGGTTATTGTGCTCCGACAATAGTGTTCATCAGGTTGTTCTGCCAGCTGCAGCGCGGCAGACCGTTGCCTGTTGCTGCTGCTGCTGCTGCTGCTGCTTTGTACCATGTAGTTCATACACAAGACTTGGTGGGTGGTTGTCATAGCACCAGCATGAGGAACAGTGTCATATGTCCCTGACTGCTATAATGCTGCTGCTGCTGCTGCTGCTGCTGCTGCTGCTGCTTCAAAACAGGTGCCGTGCTCTCCCTCCCCCTCTCCAGACAGCAAGAGCAGCCCCGGCCCAAGCCCCAGCCCCAACCCCAGCCCCAGCCCCAGCCCCAGCCCCAGCCCCAGCCCCAGCCCCAGCCCCAGCCCCAGCCCCAGCCCCAGCCCTGCAGTCAATGTGCAGGCGCCCTCCACCAATGTCAACGTGGGCCGCAAGCTGCACAACATTGCAGTGGAGGCAGGGCCTTACGCGGCAGTGGATGTTGACGTGAGTGGCAGCAGTTGCAACTTGACCTACGGTTCAGCTGGATGCACAGCGCATCAGGGCCTACTATATTGCCAGCCAGCCAGCTAGCTAGCTGAAGGCCTCCATTCATTTGAAATAGGGAACGGCCTACATACCAATCCTTCTCTGATCTGTGCTTCTGCACCGGCCCCTCACTGCTCCATCGGAGCAGCAAGGATGATTAAAAAAGGATTGAAAGGTTTCTCCTCCTAGAATACAATACAATACGAAGAAATAGATTGTCTGAAACGATTGAATGGTTTTGTCTTTGAGAAGGGCTACAGGCACTGTCATATGCTGATTCAATTTCAGAATTGATATGGCTGGTGCCGGCTGCTTGCGCTGCTGCTGCTGCTGCCCTGCAGAAGGACGGTGATGGTGTCAACGTGGAAGCACCTTTCACATCCGTCAGCGTAGAAGATGGCAATGGCGACCGCAAGCTTCAGGGCCTGGACCTGACCGTTGGCGACATCACAAAGGTGCAGGTCGGTGTGAGTGTCAGGAACAGTGTCTGCAAGGTCGTGCTGTGCGTGTCGCACGTCAGTGCGCCAATCCTCAACATATGGTATTTAGCCGGAATGCAGGTGGCAAGCGATGTCAGCTGCACTAGTCATGTTATGGCACTGTTGACAATCGGCCCTGACTGAGCAGATTGCAGTGCCCCTGCTTGAGCCGTCTGTCATGCGTGCTGCGCTGCAAGCAACCCCATGAGCCTTGTTTGGCTCCTTTGCGGATGGGCCAGTAGCCCTACTTTGGCAATTTGGTAATTTGGCAACACAGCAGGCAGCAGACAAGACGTTGTGTGTCAGCGCACACATGTGTGCATGTACCAACCTGGTGCATGCCATCTCACCTGGTGAACCGCCTACATACCACTCCTTCTCTAATCCGTTCTCCTGCACCGCCCCTCACTGCTCTGTCAGAGAAAGAAGGTTGTTTGAAACGGATTGAAAGGTTTAGTCTCTGACACGGGTTACAGGTCCTGCCACATGCTGCTTTACTTCTTTGTTGATGTTGCTGGTGCCTGGCTGCTTGCGCTGCTGCTGCTGCTGCTGCTGCTGCTGCCCTGCAGAAGGACGGTGATGGTGTCAATGTGGAAGCACCTTTCACATCCGTAAGCGTAAAAGATGGCAGTGGCGATCGCAAGCTTCAGGGCCTGGACCTGACCGTTGGCGACATCACAAAAGTGCAGGTCGCTGTGAGTGTCAGGAACAGTGTCTGCAAGGTCATGCTGTGCGTGTCGCACGTCAGTGCGCCAATTCGCAACATATGGTATTTAGCCGGAATGCAGGTGGCCAGCGATGTCAGCTGCACTAGTCACGTTATGGCACTGTTGACAATCGGCCCTGACTGAGCAGGTTGCAGTGCTCCTGCTTGAGCGTCTGTCAAGCGTGCTGCGCTGCAAGCAACACAGCAGGCAGCAGCCAAGACGTTGTGTGTCAGCGCACACATGTGTGCATGTACCAGTCTGGTGCATGCCATCTCACCTGGTGAACCGCCTACATACCACTCCTTCTCTAATCCGTTCTCCTGCACCGGCCTCTCACTGCTCTGTCAGAGGAACAAGGTTGTTTGAAACGGATTGAAAGGTTTAGTCTCTGACACGGGGTAGAGGTCCCTGCCACATGCTGCTTTACTTCTTTGTTGATGTTGCTGGTGCCCTGCGGCTTGCGCTGCTGCTGCTGCTGCTGCTGCTGCTGCTGCCCTGCAGAAGGACGGTGATGGTGTCAATGTGGAAGCACCTTTCACATCCGTAAGCGTAAAAGATGGCAGTGGCGATCGCAAGCTTCAGGGCCTGGACCTGACCGTTGGCGACATCACAAAGGTGCAGGTCGGTGTGAGTGTCAGGAACAGTGTCTGCAAGGTCGTGCTGTGCGTGTTGCACGTCAGTGCGCCAATCCGCAACATATGGTATTTAGCCGGAATGCAGGTGGCCAGCGATGTCAGCTGCACTAGTCATGTTATGGCACTGTTGACAATCGGCCCTGACTGAGCAGATTGCAGTGCTCCTGCTTGAGGCGTCTGTCATGCGTGCTGTGCTGCAAGCAACGCAGCAGGCAGCAGCCAAGACGTTGTGTGTCAGCGCACACATGTGTGCATGTACCAACCTGGTGCATGCCATCTCACCTGGTGAACCGCCTACATACCACTCCTTCTCTAATCCGTTCTCCTGCACCGCCCCTCACTGCTCTGTCAGAGAAAGAAGGTTGTTTGAAACGGATTGAAAGGTTTAGTCTCTGACACGGGTTACAGGTCCTGCCACATGCTGCTTTACTTCTTTGTTGATGTTGCTGGTGCCTGGCTGCTTGCGCTGCTGCTGCTGCTGCTGCTGCTGCCCTGCAGAAGGACGGTGATGGTGTCAATGTGGAAGCACCTTTCACATCCGTAAGCGTAAAAGATGGCAGTGGCGATCGCAAGCTTCAGGGCCTGGACCTGACCGTTGGCGACATCACAAAGGTGCAGGTCGGTGTGAGTGTCAGGAACAGTACCTGCAAGGCTGTGCTGTACATGTGCGTGTTTCCCATCATTGCAGACTGCCGACGTCAATGTGAACGAGGCAGCGGGCGGTGACTACAGTGACACAGCAGCGCCTTTCATCAGTGTGCGGGCGCCTTTTATGGATGTTGATGTGGGCCGTAAGCTGCGCAACGATGCTGTGGAGGCAGGGCAGGACGCGGCGGTGGATGTTGAGGTGGGGGGTGTTGCGTGCTTCTGCTGACCAAGCAGCACCGGCTGTGCACCAAGTTGGATGCATTTGACGCACAGGCACGTCTTCCAACTGTCTTGCTGGCCGACAGGCAGCAGCCGGCACCTGCTGAGCAAGCATAGCAGCTGCATGGCCCTGGCCAGTGTGCGGCGCCTGAAGACGTGGTGCTGCTTGGCTCTTGTATTGCAGGAGGGTCAGGTGTCTGGTGACGCTGCTGGTACCACCAGTGTCAGCGTCGAAGTGGGCGGCAAACTGCAGGATGTCAACGTGAGTTGGCATCTTACCGTCATAATAGTTATAGTGCACAGCCGTGAAGAAGTGCTGACGCTTCTGTACTGTGCAGCAGCGACCAGGGAACGAGGAAGGTACAAGCATCCATGACAGACCAATGCTGACACAGTTTGCCGCATGCGAGAAGTGTTTCCCAAGCACTTCCTCAACTGACCTCAGAGGGAACTTGCACAGTCGTGGTATGCATTCCTTCAGAAACATCTGACTGCATTGTACAGCATGCTGGCAGCTGTCTGCTAGCTACACAAGCTGTATGCCAGCAGTGACCGATGCTGGTGCCTGCACTTGCTACAATGTCCTGCTCTTCCTACAGTGCAACCTTGTCCCCTGCTGTAGGTTGCTGTGGACGTTCCTACGAAGCACGAGGGTGGTCAGGTGGGTAAGATGAAAGTGTTGAATCCGCTGCTGATGAGCATTCAACATGTGTTGTACTTTGTGTAAGCAAGGGGCAAGCAGGGCTGATGCACAGCCTGTGAAGCGGCTGCCTGATCACGGCACTGCCAGCCAACATGGTGCAGACAGTACACATGGTACAGGGGGCAAGAACATGTGGAAGGCATGACAATAATGTGGCGACAGGGACGTCCCTAACCCATACCTAACTGGTCCCTGACTGTCCTCAGGTGCAGGGGCATGAGCGCCTTGTCGGCTGATTCAATCGTTCAGCTGCTTCCAAGACCGCATGACAGACACAGCCAACCGCTGGTCTCATTTCACGCATCGTACAACAAACCTATGAAACTGACGCAACAACCTGCTGCTGCTGCTGCTGCTGCTGCTGCTGCGCTGCACTCGGCTGTCTGCAGGTTATCATTGATCCTGCGCTAGTGAAGGTGGACATTGCCAGCATTGTTGGTGTTGATGTCAACTTGGGACGGCGACTGAATGATACGCCAGCTGCAGCCAATGCATGATAACCACCACAGCTGCACCAATGCATGAGGTACGCAATCTGCTCAGAGGGGACCATGGCTTGGCAGGTTTTGTTGAAAGTTCAGCTGCATGCTACTGTGCTCATCAACCGCCGGTCTGGCGGCATCAAATCCAGCCCTGAGCAGAATTGTGCAGACTGTTGGGCAGTGCAGGCCCTGCATGTGCCGGCCATGTGCCGGACTTGGGGGTGATCTGCTGGTGCATTCCATGCTTACACGGTTGTACTGCACCTGGCAACCTTTTACTGCAGGCCGCTTGACCAGGGACTGGCGGCGCCCCCAGTAACATGGGTTGCAGCAGAGTGTTGTGAGGCAGACGTGGCGTACAAAAAAGCCGAGTTGGAAGCAGTGAAGCAGTGGCCATCAGTGTGCCTGGACCTGCATAGCCTTTGCCTGGGCTGGTTCAAGTACTGTTTTGGTTTTGTGCCGTCTTGCCTTTGCTGTCTTGTGAGCAGGTTAAGTACTGCTTCCTTGTCAGATCAGTTGCCGTATAGGCAGCACAACTTCTTGTAGCTTGTTTGAGGCAACATTGGACAGTGTGGCACAGGTGGGGCAGATGAATGGTTGGTCAAGCTGCTTTCAGAGTTCACTGTCTGGCCTCCCCTGCGCTTCAACGTTGAGTGTGTGATACAGAACCTCCACAATGCTTATGAGTTTGAGAGGCATCTGCACCTGTGCGACTTGGTATGCTGCAGACTCGGCTACTGACGACCCCTAGTGTTGTGTTGTTGTTGCTGCTCACTTCACAATAGCTAGCTAGCTTATCGCAGTGCAGTGCAGTGCAGTCTTCCAGCAGTCATTCATCACTGGCTTGTTCGTCAGGTTTGTTACAATTGTAACTTGCAGGATGCTGGTCCTTGGAAGCAGGTCAGCATGCGGGCGCCATGGTCCTCTGTGCATGCCGCCAAACCCTCCTAGGTTACGTGCACGTGAGGAGTGAGGGCATGTCAGCTCAACCATCCTGGACTGTACGCTAGCTGTTGTTTTGTTCCCATAAATTGACGAAGCCTACACCATCCGAGGTATGTTGGAGAGTGTTGTATCTGTTGCTGTGGTGTGCCTGGATGTCATTGATTTTGCATCGCGATGTTGGCGAGTGTACGCTAGTGCTAGTGTTTGGTGCAGGTAGCTGCTCACCTTGAGACCTTCCAGGTGAAACTGCCAGGTTGTTGGCCTGCCAAGCTCTAATAACCGCTGCTGCAGAGCTCTGCATCTGTGCTCGAGCACAGACCTGTGCTCTAACGATGTTGTTGGCGCCAACAACGCAGCCCCTGCACTGCATACATCAGATGCATCAGCACTGCAGGGCTGGCATGCCTGCTTTGCATGCAGTGCTGTGTCCCAGCAAGGCTGCTTTGCTGGCCTTGCATGCAGTATACTGTAGTAGTTCTGTGTACTGTCGACACCACATCAGTGTAGCGTGTTGCTGTATATCAGTGCAATGTGCAGTGCAGCTATGTCACTGGTCATGTTTGTGACGTCTGCTGCACTTCCAAGTCGTGCGGGATGCACATCCAAAAGGCACCGCGCCAGCACAGCCTCGTTGGTTGTGTGTTTCTGGTTATGAGGTTGCAGCAGCGATGAGAGGTCTGTAGAACATCTGCTTGCACATTCTCTGCATACACGTCCGCTACGCCCTTTGTCCTGTAAGTACACAAACCAGTGTTGAGCCTCCCAGTTGGGTACTTAGCAGATATTTGGATCCCCCGCATCAGCAGCAGTTTGTTGATCTTTCCCGCGTGGCTTCTATATGTGTGCATGACTACACCGCCATAGGGCTGAATATAGTGCTTTGTGTTCGCATGCAGTGTTTGTGCTTTGGAGTGGAATGCTCCTGCAGATACAATTGCCGCTGTCACTTGGTGTCCTCTTTTGAGTACAACTGAGTGTGATGTGATGTACTGGTTGCAGCAGTAGTGTGCTGCATGTTCCTTTACGACCGTACCATTGTAAGTACAGGTGTGCAGAGCTTATAGATAATCAACCGGTGTCATCTGAATGCGTTGGCAGCGTGTCTGCCACAATGGCCTTGTCTGGCCTCAGCCTTCCCCGGGGGCAAAGAGTGGCAGCCTGGCACAGTCCAGGCTGCCATTGTGTGTCATTCAGGCCGAGTCTCAATTGGAGGCGTAGTTGGATTGTGGTGTAGGTGTGTAAACGGCAGGATGGAAGCACGACTTGTGCAATACCGTTGATAATCATGGGGCCAACACAGCAAGGGTACCAGATGCTTTTGATGCAGGTCATTGTGACAGGTGGTTGTGCTCACTGACGTCGTGGAACAGAAGTAATCGGTTGTATTATATTACACTAGGTAGTTTTCATGCTGCAACACCCCAAGTAGGATGCAAGGCATGCTGCTGCCTGTACTGCTTTTGAGCAGTTGCTGACCGCAGTGTACTGGGTAGGGGCTCACCTTCGTGATGTGAAAGCAGACGGCACAAGCATTCAGTACATGCCAAATGCCCGCCACCCACCCACATGCATGGAGCAACTGCTGCTGTCGCTGCTGTTGCTGCAGCACGCACGCACTGCTGATCACCCACTGTAATGGACGCTGGCGGCATGTAGAGAGCAGCAGTGATGTGTGTTGACAAAGCCTTGCCACGAATGCCAGGTGTGCACACGTGTCCTCATACATGTGGCCCCGCTGCCAACCTGGTGCGGTGGCAAATGTTCAACCCTGACTCGCTGGCAGCTAACAAGTTTTTTTGCATCCTCTTTCGAGTTACAAGAAACCGGCTCAAAGTTAAGAAAGTTGAGTTGTGTTGTGGTGAGCCTTGTGACAAGCTAGCGTTGCATCATTCAGCAATTTAGATAGAGAGCAGTTACACGTGGGTGCAGTCGCCATCTTGGATGGTATGAGCCACCCCAATTGAGCAAGGTGTCAAAGCGTGACAGAGAAAAGTTGAGCGCACAATACCACAGATTGTATCCATCCAGACACATGGAAAGTATCTCAAAGTATGCATCAAATTTTGATGCAGCCTGCAGATGAGCTGTTGTTGGACAGCAGGGCATGCATGCATCTGCCGGCAGTGTTTATGAAAACTGAGGCGTGCCCCTGCACAAGGAGCCTCCTTGTCGCGTTGGAGTTGAAAGGCTTATTTTGAAAACGTGCATCTGCCTGTTCAAGAATGCCATTGTCTCACGGAAACCAGTGATATGTGCCCCAGGTCGGAAACTAGCATGCACAGCCTCTGCCTCCGCAACTGTTATGTTGCCCCAGGATGATATGAACTCCACTGGTGGGTGGACTTGAACTTGGTACCACTGATGGCAATCGGGGCTGTCATAAAGGCAGCAGTACATGTTGCGTAGCAGGAAGCACAGCAGGTCGCTCGGTGTCTTTGACATGGTGCAACGAGAGCCTGCAGGCTGAACCTGCTGTGTGCACGTCACGTGACAGGGTCACGTGACAGGGCCAGCTGGCGCAAGCTGCAGCGTGCACCGCATCAACTGCCCTCGATCGGGCAGATGCCACCGGCAAATTGGGTACAACTGCTGCATGCGGCAGTTGCTCTTGCGCAAGAGGCTCTGTTGTCAGCACACAGCAGCACCATGGCATGCACGACATTCACAGTAATTGCGATTGCTGATCTTTGTTACATGGCTCGTGCACGTGTGATATGATCTGTGAAAAATGATTTTCCCAAGCCGATGTTGGCTGGTGTGGTGCAGGGCGAGAGGAGGTTCGTGTGATCACCCGCCTTCGCGTGCATCAGCCTGGCGTGTCATGCAACCAGATACGCTTTCTGCCTAGTTCAAGAGTATTTCAAAACTTACGCTTGCAATTGCCTGAAAAGAGCTGCAGCCTGGCATACCAAACGAATCGCCCGCCATGCACAACAAAAGAGCATGGGCTCTATTGGCCCTTTTGGCGGTTTCATCTGTGAGCTAAAGTCAAGTTTGGTATTATGCTGTTTTTTAGAGTCTTATCACGTCAGCGGCCGTTGCGCGCGGGGCATGTCAGGAACGTAGCTGGCACTATCACC